>JAJGOT010000053.1:0-330000 GCA_022457155.1 Cladopsammia gracilis | reverse complement strand
ATGGTAAGATAAAATACCATTATTCTCCGGCGATAGTTACACTGTTAGAACCTTGAAAAATATTCCACCTCATTTGCTGGTAAGATTTAATCATATAGCGTTGATAAATTAAGTAAAATCACTCATATCTGTTAATTTTATTTCTCCTTCATAGCCAGACTCGGGTCATCACGTGACTGAGTGAGGCGCGGAGGGTTGTGTGAGTGAATTTTCCGGACTTGATTCTACTGTGTCCTTTTGTTTATTCCAGACGTTAGGTATGTGGATTGGTTTTCTAAGTAAGGACTAAGTCTTAACTGTAGTCTATGACTGAACAAAGCAATGTGATTTGTTCTAAAAACGTAACATAATTTGTCATATTGACATGGATTTCTGTACATATTCAGTATGATGACTCTTTTACGTGTAATCAATAAAAGGCAAGGAAGATCCAAAAAAGTCTGTAATACGGCGGGATTCCGATAGATGGAACCGTCAAAGGAAACACGGAAACTGTGCGAGTTGTGATTCGTGGTCGCACATGGACACCTCTTCTAGAAAATTCTAGAAACTTCTTTTTGAAGTGTTTTTTTGTGATTAGACATTAGATAAGAACCAGACCTGAATATTTGGGAGGTTGTTTAGTTAAATTATTGTGCAATGTGTTGTTTTGCTGGGTGAAAGAATAGACAAAGATTTCGTACACGAGTGAAAGTGTCGTAGATTCTGTAGGGTGAAGGATGGAAGCCCACATCGAAATGAACGGGTTATCGGTAACGGGAACAGATATGCAAATAAGCACTCACTCACTCACTCACTCCATTTTGTCACGTAATGTTTTAAATTAGTTTTGTTTCGAATGCGTTGCGAAACAACAACAACGTGAATCCAGCGATAACAATAACTAAGGTTTTGTAAACGAAATTGAACAACAAAAAGCTTAGAGATGTTTCTCATTTGGAGTCCTTTGATGAATAAACCAAAATTGTCTTTTGAATAGGAGAGAAATGGACACGTTTCCGGGTTGGGGGGGGGGGGGTACTCCCGACAATTTAGGATAGGTGACCCTATTTAAGGGTAGAAAATCGGGATTTGATACCCTTTTTAAGGCCCAATTCAGGCGTGTAGTACAGTTTTAACAGACTATATCTTTTTCGTTTTGCGCGTTGAGGGTGGATACTGCAATTTAGTGAGACCTATCTAAGGAATATCTAAGGATCACAAAACCAAAAATACCAAAAAGCATACCCTATTTAAGGACTGAGCACCTCAAAAACCCTACCCTATCGGGCGGCACATACCTATATAGTGTATATAAGGGAGTGCCCCCCGGGACACGTTTATGCGCTAAAGGTCAACTTTCATATGTCGTCAGTGGATCTGTTCCTCAAGTGAAAATATATCCTTGCGATTTTCTACTCGGAACATAGCCTGTGAACAGGCTCTCTAGTGGGATATAGGGCGAAAAAAAAGACGAACGTGGAGTGGGGGGGGGGGGGGGGGGGGGACGGTAAAAGGAAAAGAGAAGGGGAGAGCCTGTCGACAAATTATTGAGGCCTCCATTCCACCACTTTGTAATTAACCTGTCGATTATCTGTCAACAAGATCATTATCAGTGGTTGGTTGCATTGGCATGTAAATACTCGCGCACGTGAAACTGACAAGTCGCGGATAGACAACAAATATTTAAAAAGCCTAAAGTATAAAGCTTTCCCAGTACTGAAGACTTTAGGGAGAATTACGCCTTTAGATCACAGTTATGAATTTGCTCTCTTCAATGATATTGGCCTTTTGATCTCGGGGGATTATCTCTCAAATTGATAGGAGGATTTCATGCTGTCCAGAGCCGTTAGAATTATTTTATTTCTTTATGCCTTTGTTCGGTGCTAGCTCTATTCGCATTCATTGCGGTTTCTTTGGCTCACTTTTGTTGCAAGATAAATACTTATCGGCCAAAATTTGTTATCGCTTTGAAAGTGCTAGGATCATTAAATTTCTCAGGCCGCGATTTTATGTCTAAAGTCTACGGTGTGCAAGGCTTCAGTTGTGAGAAAGTGTTCCCATCACGGATATAGGCGTCTATATGCTTTGAGTCCCAAATGTGCCATCTCCTCGACTTGATCCTTCATAATGATTTTACTATTCTTCGATTCTCCTATGACTTGACTATTCTCCGATTATACTATTTTCCGATTCTCCGATTGTACTATTCTCCGATTTTATGATTATACTGTGATTTTACTATTCTGCGATTATACTATTTTCCGATTCCCCGATTCTCCTATGATTTGACTATTCTCCCATTATACTATTTTCCGATTCTCCCATTCTACTTTTCTTCGATTTCACTATTCTGCGATTTTACGTTTGTCAGATTCTCCGATTCTCTGATTGACGATTATTTGCCAGTTCCCTCGTTTTCGTTAGATTCAACAATAAAATTTGGATGGTTATTTACTTTTGTATAATTTATTCCCACAAATCCAACCTTTTCTGATACTGATTACAGTCATGATATTTACAATGTAATGTCAGGGGCGTAGCCAGACCTTTTTTCCGTTTAAGCCCGAGATATTTTATTTGGGGTATAAAATAGGAGCGCCGAAGGCGCGAGCCTCTAGGGGGGAGGGGGGGGGCTGGGGGCATGCCCCTCAGGAAATTTTGAAATCTAGAGGCTCGGAAATGCTATTTTCAGCATTCTCCACGATATATTTCGTCCAAAAATCGATCTTGATTCAGTGAAAAATGACAGGTATTTCTAGTGCCCATGCAATATGTCCGAGGTTTTGTTAACTTGATATTTATCCTGGCCTTAGTACACTAAACAACGTTTTACAAAAGCTCGACGTGTGCAGAGAGGAATATCTGCGTAAGGACGAAATCCGGTAAGGAATTGATCATCGATTGCAATATGCGAGGAATTCCTTTGGCGGCGCGCCATCTTCTAATAGCGTAGAAATCGTGCGCGCGCAATGTTCAGTTTCTATGCCATTTTATTATTTTTTTTTATTATGATGTACAGCGAAAATTGAGTAGATCAACTTTTGAACTTTAGGTGGTCATACTAGTTTTATCGCTGACAGTCAAAAACCTAATCCTTTGCTTTATCGACAAAAGCACAGCTGATTCTTATTCCGACTTTATGAATTATAAAGATAATTAAGGGTTATTAACGAGCTTTGTCGATGAACAGATTATAGTCATGGGACCGCGACTGTTATTGACTATCTGTCACTCAATTCAAATGCAAGCCTTCTTGGCTTGCTCACACAGAAATCTCTGATGACTCTTTCCGGGTCAATAGGCATCCCTCTGTATGCGTGCATAATAGCAAGGGACGATAGCCGCTCTGTATAAAGCATAGTAGATCGCATGTATGTTTTCACTTTTCTCATGGTGTTGAATGATCTCTCTGGTGTCGCAGTCGACACTGACCTGGTTAGGAGAATGGTGAGCATAGTGGCGACATTCGGGTAAAGGTCTTCATTTGTGCAGCGTTTTTATCCACTAGGCTCTTCGGTCTCTCTCGGCAAGAGCCCATCTCTTTTTCCACCTTAAGATCTCGTTGTCGAAGACCTCTCTATCACTTAAGTTGTTGGAGTAGGCGTTGTAAATCTTGTTTGTGGTATCTCTGTTCAGTGATCCGAGCTGGGTAGATGTGAGGTATTGACCCAGGAACCGGTCATGGTGCACAGCCTGTCATTGAGTTCGTGGATGAGATGATCGACAAGGGGCAAGTAGAGGGCTCTGTACCAATACTGCTGTGGGGGTGGCTGCGGGAACATTGGGTCGGTTACGCTGGACTGCAGACACTCTTGGCATGCTGGGCTCGATATCACAACCTGCTGCCAATTCCTTTGCACGCTCAAACAGTTCGTTCCAAACCATTTGGTCTTTTCTTTCATCCCTTAATAAGCCAATCACTACCCTTGACCGCTTGGCTGCCTCAATGAGGTCGATAGATTGATCTTGAAGCGTGGTCGACAGTGCAACTGTATTTGAAAGAACATGCTCTGTGGCACAAAGCGCAATGATAAAGTCGAACCGCCGGATGGAGCACAAGTACCCTCTCGCTTTGACATGATCACCATCCTCTGCAACGCTCTCTACTGCCTGTACTACCACTGGAAAAGCTGTCCGGAACGACGAGTCAGCTCTGCTTGCCCATCGCGTCTCGCAGAGGGTTCGTAACTTGGCACGCCTTTGCATCTCATCCATTACTGCCATATCTTGAGACAAACACTCCTGAAACGCCAACAATCTCTTTGCAGAGTAATCGAACGCAAAAGCTATCTGCTGTAGGGTTTCGAACATGTTTCTCACCAGGGTCTCCTTACAGGCATATCCAATTGCCAGGTTCAAGGATTGAGCCTTACAATAGACATACACGGCGTCTGGAAATTCCTGTTAAGCCCGGGCTTAATGACTTAAAGGCTGGCTACGCGCCTGAATGTTTACATTTTTCCTCTACACTTTAAGCGTTCCTTCATCAGTTCATTGCGCGTTTCGATGACAAACCACAGGAATACCTTGAACTTAAATTCAGCCATTCGATTACAAACGTGTTTAAATCTGTTAAGAAATCGATTACTTTGTTCAGCTGATTCTGTGTTTGTTCCTTTAATTTCTTTAATGATGTCAAGATCAGGATGATTAAGCGACACCTTGTGTTTCAACACATGAAAAATGTCCACTAAAAACTTAACATGCTTTAAAATAATTTTTGCGCCAACATTTCCTTTCTTGCGAAGATTGTTCAAAAAAGGATGGAGATCACATGATCGATCGTAACCTACAAATTTCAGCCTCGTTAAATCGCCTGTTGTTTTCCCAAATGTTAACAACAAAAAAGACATATACTTGGCTACACGATTCACAAGTATACATTTCTTGTGCCTTTAACAATAACGCCGCATGGTCGTACCGCTGTTAGCAGTCCTGCACTGATCCAAGATCACTCGGATCATGAAGCATCAAAGGAACCGTTAATTGAATCCACTCTGGACAAGGATTCATCGGTTCCTTTGATGGAGCATGATCCGAGTGATCTTGGATCAGTGATCCGGATCCAGAACATCATCCCAAAGGAACGCACCCTGGAAATATCGTAAGTGCGGTCGAAAACTTAAAGACACCGATTATAAGATGTTTGAGGACATTTCTAAGGGACCCCATAGCAGCTATGTTTTACAAGGCCAATGAAAATCTAGGTTTCTGAGAGATGCTATACTACCGATTCCAATAACACTTTTTGCTACAAGACTGGTCAATATAGAATACGATTTAGTAGTTTTTATTCCCAGGCTGCTATTTTTGTTGTCTTACCACTCGACTAAGTTTAGCCAATTAATATGCATACATTTGTACCAAATGGCCATTTTTCGGGGGGACCCTACCACTCATAGAGAATAAAAAATTTTGACGTAATATTTTGGTATTGTAATATGTATTTCGCGGTAGTTCTTATTGTTTTATTAATTAATTATTTTCAATCTTTTGTATTATCTTAATTGAAAAGCCCCTCTGGGAAAGATAATAAATAATGTATGTATGTATGTATGTATGTATGTATGTGTGTGTATGTGTGTGTATGTATGTGTGTATGTATGTATGTATGTATGTACATGTATCTACTCATGACCCTCAACCTTTGTGCCAAGTTTGAGCGAAATCATTGATTAGTATTATCACCTCCTGCCTGGTCCTGCCTGGTTTTCTGGTGGACACTCCCTTAAATAACAACTGACAGATATGGTATATATTGAGTGTCAAAAAAAGAATACTTTGTGTCTAAAGTCTGCAAAAGGTTGCGTGCAAGCTGTGACTGAGTTGGGTGATTGATAACGTGCTATTATCTCGCGTAACTATACTCCGCGTGTGTTACTTTGAAGTTGTTATAAAACACTTTTTTGGCTTAAAGTCAAATACCTTGTCTTTTATGTCCTATAAAAGCAACATATCCTATAAATATACTCAAAACAATTACACATACACAATAGTGTAATCATTTTCAAATAATTCTAAAATAAATCTTTACCATTGTAGCATTAAAAAAACAGCACGTTCTCATTTCATGACATCATCAGTATGACGACTAAACTAAATGATAACACGACATAACGACAGGTCATAGCCTTTCATTTATTGCTGCCGCGAGGGCAGCCATCCTAATCCAGTTCTAAGACTCGAACTTAGGATTTCTGAATGGTGGAAAGATATTTGTTAGCAGTACCCAGTCCCCTCTGCGTGAATGTAATTGGTTGAGGGTGGTATTTCTATTGTTGATGTGAAGTACCCCTCTGCGTGAATGTAAGCACGATGTTGTGCTGGATTACCGAGAAATGGAAAGAAAAAGTCCTTAAGAAGATTTTATCCCTTTAAAGTGGTGGTAAGAGAGCTGAAAGTGCCGAAATATTTCTTTGAGGATCAGCATCCATTTATCGCAGTGAGGGCATGTTCTCCTTCACAATTCAAAGCGACAGACTTTTCTAAGAATTTTCAAGCATTCCTGGAAAACTACGGTAAAGCAAATAACATTTTTGAATGTGGACTTACTTTTTAAGATACATTTCATTGTCTGTTTCTTTGTGTTATCAGTAGGTTTTGAGAAATAGGGCCTGGTCGCACTACAGTCAAAAACAAAAATTAGCCCGTGCAAAATGACATAAAAACAAAAACATTCCACAAAGAGTGTCCCACCGGAGCGGTTCCTTTTGTTTTCCTCGATTTTTGCACGGGCTGATTTTTGTTTTTGACTGTAGTGCGACCAGGTCCATATTCAGACTATTTAGAAAACTCGGCTACATTCGGGCGAGCAATTGTAGAAGAAATTCGCCACATGCTAAACAAATTTGTTTGTGTGGACAATTTCCTCGATGCGATAACTTAACGCGTTTTGCTTTTGAGAGTAATTTAATAGATATTGGAATAAAATTTTTAACTGAGAGAATTTGCTGTCCTTCATCCTGTGTTTGTTATTTAAAGAATTAGTCTGGAAAGCGACCTTTTGTAAACAAAACCAGATTTGCATTTCGCAGCTCTAATTTCCCTCGCATCGCAAAATCCAAAATGTCAGCGTAATTTGTGATATTTTGACTTTTAAGTTAGTTGTTCAGGCTATTTTTCATACGCAACTGATGTTTTTTATTCCAAATTGTTCACACTAATTATTCTAGACCAGGGAGATGTTTTTTCAAGTGTGTATTCGCTTTTATTCTTGTGCGAATTGCTCAGTTTATTATCGTTCCTCGATTTGCGTTGATTTGTTTAAAAACTGAGAAATCGCGCAGGAGTGAATGGATTAATTAAGGCTTCCAAATGTGGCAGCACTTCACTTCCCATATGGAACCACAAGTAATTAAATCTACTAGAAATACGTGTCTCGCAAAACCTCTTTAAAGGCTCACAAGAAGATTCACCGTTCATCCTTTCCTCGCACACTTCAATACTAAACCAAATAACATTCTTTAACCCAGCAAAATAACGCATTGCGCATTAATTACTCGTGGCGGAGCACACGAGTTGTAAATCAAGCTCTGAGTTTTCTTATTTTTTTTTCGTGTCACATTAGCGCATGCAAATTTATGCACGCATATTTAAGTTTATGTCGACGAATATATGGCTTTCAGCCATGAAATACATAACGCAAAATCTCTCCGTTGTGTTGACTTGAGAATCAAAATGAAGAACTATAGCGTATAATTGCACGTTTTCGAGACTGCAAGGCGTTCATGGATGGATAGGACCGTTTGATATTGTGTTCGCCGCTTATTCCTGTGGGATTTTTGCTCCGGCAAGGTTTGTGTTTTATATAACTTGCAATTTGCTTAGCGATCGAGCTTAAGTGTCGGCTACTGAATGTAATGAATGTAGTGCAGTCTTACTTTTAAACCCGTTTATACGTGAAAGCGTAGTGAACGGGTTATCGGTAACGGTGGCTAAATAAAATTCACTCACTCACTCGCTCCTTCCATCAGCTGTAAACTGTGAGTAAAACTTTGTTACGAAGACGTTTCGCAACAAGAACAACGGGAATCCAGCGATAACAATAATGAATTTGATGTAAACGAATATCGACAACAATAGCCTTAAAGATGTTTCGCATTTGGAATTTTTAGTGCGACATTAAAATCGATCTAAAAGGATTTTTCAACCGAAACACGCGTTTTGATGCGTATCAACCTTGAAATAATAAAATTTAGTCTCTATTTAGTATGTGTTCCTCGATTGTGTAGTGGATTGAGGTTGTTGCTTAGCTCCGGAAGGCCCGAGTTCGAGTCACGCTCAAGCTCTTTTTTTTTCCCTTTTTTTTTCTTTCTTCGGACTAGACATTATAAAAGTGATGTACTGTTTTTTTTTTTTCGTTCGTCAAAAATCCTTACGTTTAATTAAAAAAAAAAAAAAAAAACGAACCGTGTCAATGTGAAACAAAAAGGTTAAGGCAATATTGCGTTACGCGTTAGCATTTCTCCTTCACGGGTTGGCTCTTACGAGCCTTTGATTAGACATAATTGTAAGCTTATGTTTCTCCGTAAAAGCACTCAAAACACTAAGGGATCAATGCTGCAATGAGTTAAAGGCGCCATGAGTTCAAGCTGTGTACAGCTTCTTGTTTAACTAAACAACCTCCCAAATATTCAGGTCTGGTTCTTATCTGATGTCTAATCACAAAAAAAAAACACCTCAAAAAGAAGTTCCTAGAATTTTCTAGAAGAGATGTCCATTTGCGACATGAATCACAGCCTATTTTATAAATCGCGCTGGCTTGACAACAAGCCAGCCCGATTAACAAGAGAAATTTAGAAGAGCGATTTGATGAGCTCGGTAAAACTGCACTCCCAGCACTTCCGGTTGAGCCGTTTATAAAGTTCGTTTCCACTTGCCCACCAGATAACGTGAGCCTGGGATTCATACAGATCAATTATGGAAGGAGTACTTCAAAATTACCAAGCTGGCGTAGAAGCAGAGATTTCGATTTGCTCCAAGACATACGAAGGACAAATCAGTAACACACAACATGAAGACCACGTTGAAGTACTGGTAGAGCCTACTGACCAACTGGCAAGTTTGATGATCAGCAAAGACTCAGGTGGAAATTTCCAGGTGAAATTTGTTCCTAAACTGCCAGGTACCTACCACATCTCCGCACTGATAAACGGCGAGAACCTTGCTCAGAGTCCTTTCACTATCGAGGTGCAGGAACGACGTCTTGAACTTGTAGGCGAGTTAGACTTGCAAAATATAACTTTGAAAGGGCCAATTACTGGGATTGCTGTGAACAGTAAAGGATTAATCGCCGTAGCAGACTGTGGAAAGCACTGTATCCTGATATTTGATAAAGATGGAAAGTATGTGCGACAGCTGGGTTGCTATGGAAAGAATCCCGCCGAGCTGAACAATCCAGCTGACGTGACATTCATGAACGATGATGAGATTCTGGTGGCAGACGAACTGAATCACCGAATACAGATGTTCAATGTTCACAACGGATACTGCGTAAAAAGCTTTGGAAAAAATGGGACAAGAGATGGAGAGTTTAAGAATCCGGCTGGTGTATGTACGAATGGTGAAGGACACGTAGTTGTGGCTGATTTCTTTAACAACCAAGTTCAGGTATTGACAAAGGATGGTGCACCTGTGTTAAAGTTCGGAGATAGCGGCCCAGAAAAACTAAACCGTCCTGTGGGCTGCGTCTATTACAACAACACGTTTATTGTGACAGACAGTGAGATCGGTTGTTTAAAACTATTTGATACTTCAGGGAGATTTTTGCGCAAGATTGGAGAAAAAGGTGAAGCAGACGGACAGTTTACAAAGCCGTTTGGATTGTGCGTAGACAAACATGGAAATATTATGGTTGGCGACCTTACTAGTGTTCACGTGCAGCAGTTTTCCATTGAAGGTCGCTTCACTGGTAAAACTGTTGCTAAGCTACGAGACCCTTGGGGCATAACCACAATGCCTGACGGTCGTATTTTAGTTTCCGAAGCGGAAAAGGTTATTTTTCTCAAATAGCACTTGTCTCAGTAGTTTTAAACATTCTAAAAAGAACATTCACGGTTGGTGAGGATGTCCGACTTTTTCTCCCACTTACCATGTTGATTCGAAACTATTAAAAAGTATTTGTAATTTTAGGCAACAAACCGGATTCAAGTTAACATGCTATCTCAGCATTATATATATCTACTGTAGACTAAATTTAGCATGTAGCATCTGGGGGCATTGGGTTACATTAAAAGACAATTACAGTGTCATGTGACACATATTTTTCTTTAAATCAATTCTAACACTTTTAAAATGTTTCCTAACTTTCCAGTTTTCAAGAATCAAACTACATTTGCAATAAACAAAAAGGAGTATGCTAAATGTTTGGCAAACTGACTTGAAGCAGTGTGGAGGGGGAACCAGGAAATGGAACGATAGTTTCTCTCTTCGAAAACAATTGTTATTGTGCAGTATTTTCTTAAGTGTTCCAAGCTATTTTTTCCACGGTTGTAGTTCCCGCCCTCTCCAAATTTAAAAAAATTGACAAATTTACACGGGTTTTCCGTGGTGTGGACTCTTATTATTACGATTTACGTCATCACATGGTCAAAATGTTGTGGACTCACGAGGCGCGGCCGAGTGAGTCAGCAACAAATTTTGACCATGTGATGACGTAAATCGTGGTAAATAAGAGTCCACACCACGGAAAACCCGTGTAAATTTGTTTTTTACAACAATATTTCGAAAAAAACACAAGTTAAAATCGAAGTCTTGTTACAAAACGTGACAGCAAAGAAAGAGCAAGCGTTGTCTATAACTTTCTCGCAATCTGATTTAGGTCAGTTGATTCAAACAGTGTTTTGTATATATTTGTAGTATATGTTATGATATGAAAATATAATCAATAAGTTTTAAAATTCGCGAGAAGCTAGAAATTAAGTAGGTTTTGTACAGAAGCTTGCCTTAGCATATCCTGTCCTCTCTCCGCTCCCAAGGGGGAAGGGGAAGCGATGGGATGGTATAGGGAGACCACATAATATAGTGATGGGGGTGGTTTAAGAGGAATAACAAACATTAACTTTTGTAGGCAAAACAGTGATAAAGTCGGTTGTATGAAGCATATCCAATGGTTTGAGCTTAGATAACACAACAGATCTCTGCCTTGTAGTTACCTCTGAATACTACAACTGTGGACATTTGACGTTAACATCCTAACTGATACGACAAGCATCAGTATTGGTGCCATAACGTAGCTTTCCCTAAGGGGAGATCATATTGGAAAACGTCCACTGTTTCTTTACGATATTGTACAGTAATGATTCTAAATCAATGGTTCTAAAGTTGTTGTAATTCTTTTATAAATCTGATGACACTGTTAAACGAAAATTGATTTATTAAAATTAAACCTCTAATTATACAACAAATGATGATGGAGTGTTGTTCATGGTTATTAAAATAAAAGATAACAGGTGTCAGATTGTTTCTGGAGTGTCAAAATACTTTTGGAGTACAGGATAATATTCGTACCATACGGTGTTTACGGTTATTATCCGTACTTTAGGCGTCAAGTATATTAGCCCTATCGATAACATGAAAATACATGAGAAGCAAGCATTATGGGAGGATTATCCGTAGTATTATGGCGATAAATGGCCACAAACATCTGGTTTAATTTTGCTGGGTTATCTGAAACTAAATAGGCTAAAAAAGAACGAAACAATGGTTTAATATGCCCTTCACACGACGAGCTGCATGCTGATGTTATATTAAAGATGAAGCACAAATAAACTAATGGCCTTACATCAGCAAGAAGACTTACCGACAACAATTTGCTTTCTCATGGTCATTCCCGCTCTTTTTCGGCCGCTTATAGCCGTTCGGTCACCCGTTGCTCTAACCGTTGGTTAAAATCCGTCTGCCTTTCTAAAACGGCTTCTACCTTGGACATAAAATCATCACCACTAGCATCTTCTCGATTGATCGCTGAAGCCAGGTTTAAAGATCTAAGGCAGCGAGACCTGCTTTCAGTGTCTAGCGGAGGGCTTGGAATCAGGGGAATCAAGGAAGGCGAAGACGAATTACAGTCTGCACTCGTACTGCCAGGAGAACATTCCGAATGTCCAGAGCTAGCCCTTTCCCTTTCTGGCATGGATTCTTCAACCGAACTTTGTGGCGCCAAAACATATCGCGCGGTCGAATTTACCGAATAAAAACTCCCAGTATTGCGTCCAGTCGAAGATTCGCTGGACAGATCATGTTGTCTTTGGGCCTCCTGTGCTTGCTGTAAACTGTGAGTAATGCTTTGTTACGAAGACGTTTCGCAACAAGAACAACGGGAATCCAGCGATAACAATAATTAATTTGATGTAAGCGAATATCGACAACAATAACCTTAAAGATGTTTCGCATTTGGAATTTTTGGTGCGACATTAAAATCGATCTAAAAGGATTTTTCAACCGAAACACGCGTTTTGATGCGTATCTACCTTGAAATAATAAAATTTAGTCTCTATTTAGTATGTGTTCCTCGATAGTGTAACGGATTGAGGTTGTGGCTTAGCTCCGGAAGGCCCGAGTTCGAGTTACGCTCAAGCTCTTTTTTTTACCTTTTTTTTCTTTCTTCGGACTAGACATTATAAAAGTGATGTACTGTTTTTTTTTCGTTCGTCAAAAATCCTTACGTTTAATTTTTTTTTAAAAAATATCGAACCGTGCCAGTGTGAAAACGTAAGCTTACGGCAATATTGCGTTACGCGTTAGCATTTCTCCTTCACGGGTTGGCTCTTAGGAGACTTTAATTAGACATAATTGTAAGCTTATGTTTCTCCGTAAAAGCACTCAAAACACTCAGGAATCAATGCTGCAATGAGTTAAAGGCGCCATGAGTTCAAGCTGTGTACAGCTTCTTGTTTAACTAAACAACGTCCCAAATTTTCAGGTCTGGTTCTTATCTAATGTCTAATCACAAAAAAAAAAAAACACCTCAAAATGAAGTTCCTAGAATTTTCTAGAAGAGATGTCCATTTGCGACATGAATCACAGCCTATTTTATAAAGTTCGTTTCCACTTGCCCACAAGATAACGTGAGCCTGGGATTCATACAGATCAATTATGGAAGGAGTACTTCAAAATTACCAAGCTGGCGTAGAAGCAGAGATCTCGATTTGCTCCAAGACATACGAAGGACAAACCAGTAACACACAACATGAAGACCAGTTGAAGTACTGGTGGAGCCACTGACCAACTGGCAAGTTTGATGATCAACAAAGAATCAGGTGGAAATTTCCAGGTGAAATTTGTTCCTAAACTGCCAGGTACCTACCACATCTTCGCACAGATAAACGGCGAGAACCTTGCTCAGAGTCCTTTCACTATTGAGGTGCAGGAACGACGTCTTGAACTTGTAGGCGAGTTAGACTTGCAAAATATAACTCTGAAAGGGCCAATTACTGGGATTGCTGTGAACAGTAAAGGATTAATCGCCGTAGCAGACTGTGGAAAGCACTGTATCTTGATATTTGATAAAGATGGAAAGTATGTGCGACAGCTGGGTTGCTATGGAAAGAATCCCGCCGAGCTGAACAATCCAGCTGACGTGACATTCATGAACGATGATGAGATTCTGGTGGCAGACGAACTGAATCACCGAATACAGATGTTCAATGTTCACACCGGATACTGTGTAAAAAGCTTTGGAAAAAATGGGACAGGAGATGGAGAGTTTAAGAATCCGGCTGGTGTATGTATGAGTGGCGAAGGACACGTGGTTGTGGCTGATTTCTTTAACAACCAAGTTCAGGTGTTGACAAAGGATGGTGCACCTGTGTTGAAGTTCGGAGATAGCGGCCCAGAAAAACTAAACCGTCCTGTGGGCTGCGTCTACTACAACAACACGTTTATTGTGACAGACAGTAAGATCGGTTGTTTAAAACTGTTTGATACTTCAGGGAGGTTTTTGCGCAAGATTGGAGAAAGAGGCGAAGCAGACGGACAGTTTACAAAGCCGTTTGGATTGTGCGTAGACAAGCATGGAAATATTATGGTTGGCGACCTTACTAGTGTTCACGTGCAACAGTTTTCCATTGAAGGTCGCTTCACTGGAAAAACTGTTGCTAAGCTACGAGTCCCTTGGGGCATTACCACAATGCCTGACGGTCGTATTTTAGTTTCCGAAGCGGAAAAGGTTATTTTTCTCAAATAGCACTTGTCTCAGTAGTTTTAAACATTCTAAAAAGAATATTCACGGTTGGCGAGGATGTCCGACTTTTTGTCCCACTTACCATGTTGATTCGAAGCTATTAAAAAGTATTTATAATTTTAGGCAACAAACCGGATTCAGGTTTCCATGCTATCTCAGCATTATATATATCTACTGTAGACTAAATTTAGCATGTAGCATCTGGGGGCTTTGGGTTACATTAAAAGACAATTACAGTGTCATGTGACACATTTTTTCTTTAAATCAATTCTAGCACTGTCAAAATGTTTCCTAACTTTTCCAGTTTGTCCAGAAACTACTTTTACAATAAACGATAGGAGTATCCTAAATGTTTGGCAAACTGACTTGAAGTAGTGTGAGCAAATCTGCAGAAAACTCTGTACAAATTTTGCTTTAATGCGTGATAATGATATTACAATGACTGTGAGAAATACGTCAATTGGAAAGGTCAATTGGCCACCATATATAAGAGCAACGTACAATCTTGGTCAGAAGTTTTGGGACACTTACCTTTTTCCCCACAAAATGTCGAGTTTTATGCATGTAACTAAGCCACAATGTCTCGACTATGTATTGTTGGGGGGGGGGGGGGGGGGGGGTGAGGGGCAACCAGGAAATGGAACGACAGTTTCTCTCATCGAAAACAGTTGTCATTGTGCAGTATTTTCTTAAGTGTCCCAAGCTATTTTGTCCACGGTTGTAGTTCCCGCCCTCTCCAAATTTTTTAAAAAAAAAAGAATAGTCCAGGGAACGAGGTTGATATAAGAGATCCATAAGCTTTTGAATCTCTTCATTTTGGCACGTTTGCCTTATTAATTTAACTCAGTTGATTCAACCAATGTTTTGTATATATTGGTAGTATATTTTATGATATGAAAAAATATTCAATAAATTGTAAAATTCGGGAGAAGCTATAAATTAAGTAGGTTTTGTACATAAGCTTGCCTTAGCATATCCTGTCCTCTCCCTGCTCCCAAGGGGGAAGGGGAAGCGATGGGATGGTATAGGGAGACCACATAATAAAGTGATGGGGTGGTTTCAAAGAAAGGAATAGCAAACATTAACTTTTGTAGGCAAATTAAACAGTGATAAAGTCGGTTGTATGAAGCATATCCAATGGTTTGAGCTTAGATAACACAACAGATCTTTGCCTTGTAGTCACCTCTGAATACTACAACTGTGGACATTTGACGTCAAAGTCCTGACTGATACGACAAGAATCAGTATTGGTGCCATAACGTAGCTTTCCCTAAGGGAAGATCATATTGGAAAACGTCCACTGTTTCTTTACGATATTGTACAGTAATGATTCTAAATCAATGGTTCTAAATTTGTTGTAATTCTTTTATAAATCTGATGAGACTGGTAAACGAAAATTGATTTATTAAAATTAAACCTCCAATTATACAACAAATGATGATGGAGTGTTGTTCATAGTTATAAAAATAAAAGATAACGGGTGTCAGATTGTTTCTGGAGTGTCAAAATACTTTAGGAGTACAGGATAATATTTGTACCATACGGTGTTTACAGTTATTATCCGTACTTTAGGCGTCAAGTATATTAGCCCTATCGATAACATGAAAATACATGAGAAGCAAGCATTATGGGAGGATTATCCGTAGTATTATGGCGATGAATGGCTACAAACATCTGGTTTGCTGGGTTATCTGAAACTAAATAAGCTAAAAAAGAACGAAACAAGGGTTTAATATGCCCTTCACACGACGAGCTGCATGCTGATGTTATATTAAAGATGAAGCACAAATAAACTAATGGCCTTACATCAGCAAGAAGACTTACCGACAACAATTTGCTTTCTCATGGTCATTCCCGCTCTTTTTCGGCCGCTTATAGCCGTTCGGTCACCCGTTGCTCTTACCGTTGGTTAAAATCCGTCTGCCTTTCTAAAACGGCTTCTACCTTGGACATAAAATCATCACCACTAGCATCTTCTCGATTGATCGCTGAGGCCAGGTTTAAAGGTCCAAGGCAGCGAGTCCTGCTTTCAGTGTCTAGCGGAGGGCTTGGAATCAGGGGAATCAAGGAAGGCGAAGAAGACGAATTACAGTCTGCACTCGCACTGCCAGGAGAACATTCCGAATGTCCAGAGCTAGCCCTTTCCCTTTCTGGCATGGATTCTTCAACCGAACTTTGTGGCGCCAAAACATATCGCGCGGTCGAATTTACCGAATAAACACTCCCAGTATTGCGTCCAGTCGAAGATTCGCTGGACAGATCATGTTGTCTTTGGGCCTCCTGTGCTTGCTAGGTTGATTTGGTGCTCTGCTTGGCGTCCCATTTTGTCTCGTAAAAATGATCGAAGCGAATTTATTCAAACTTCTCGGGAACGTCGCTGAACGGAAAGAACGAAAATATCGACCCCGTGAATTCAAATCCACCAGTGAAGAATAGAAAGCCCTTTTGCTCTCAACAGCTCCAGGTTGAGCTAATACAAGGCCAAAATATTATTAGCATTCTTCCCAATTGGCTCCAACTGGAAAGGTGTCGATTGACATGGACCAAATGCGAGAGAGAGAGTCTGAGAGTCTTCGTTGAAAATGGTCAGCGTCGTTTTCTTTTTGGCGGGAAATTCTCTAGGTACTTGGTGTATCCCTGATCATAATGTATAGTACTTCATGTATCCCTTATTGTAATGTATTTAGATATATTGCAGTGAAATTTAGGGTTGGATTACAGTATCTAGGGTTGAGGCACTGATTTTAGTATTTAGGTTTAAGCACTGATTCCAGTATTTCCAGTGTATCAAAAGGGTTAGTTCTTATACTGGTCTGGGCTAGCTATCTTATATCCCTTAAAAATTACAATTTCCGGCAACTAGCTAGTCCTCGGCGGTGTAGTGGGTAGTATGCATGCAGCAGATCATACGGCCCGGGTTCGATTCCCTATTCTGCTGTTCTTTTTATCTTTATTTCTACTGAAATAAAAACTAAGTGTTTAAATACAAAATAATAAGGGATACACCAAGTACATATACCGGAAATTCGGATTGCCGCTGACCTGATTTTGAGCCTTCCCCTTTGTGGTCAATTGTACGACAATTTCGTTTCGCCATGCATAACTGCAGTAAACATTTATGTTTGAATAAAATTTGCAGCTTGTGAAAATATATAGCAATACTATTAGCACTCCAACTTTACACAAAACTACAAGAGATTTGGGCGCTTGTTAAAGTTATATAAATTCATTTCTTCATCCCGCAGTAGCAAAATGAGGTAAATATTTATCAATTTTCACACCACCATAATTTTGAGCCCTTCCATTTGTTTCTTTTAGCAACGTTTTTTCTTAAAGTTTAACATCAATTCGAATCGATAGTTCTCTTGTTTAAAATATATAGCAAATAAAATTCTTTGCTTCCGGATACGGATAAATGAGACTCTAGGATTCCACAAACAGCAGTTCTTTATTTATATAACATACTTTATCGCTTCTAATTTTGATTTCAGAATTCGGAGAGCAAATGAAAAGTACATCTGTATGTGAAAGTTAAATATTTCCATTGTCAGCAACAACGCAACGCGTAACATTTGACAGCGGTGTAACAGGACATATTTTGCTCCTTAGCAAATGTGAGCAAAATTAAAGTAATTGTTTTTGTTTGACATCAATGCAAATTTATAGCAAATAAACAGCTTCGCTTATTTCGCAAATAAGAGTAAGTTAAACGTAAATGTACTAATTTGTCCCGTAAGTAAATGCTTGGAAACAGATCGGTGTAAACAAATTGTTTTGCACCACATTTGCTTGGATTTCCAACACCAGTAAACGTGATATTTTTGCGCAGGAAGCAAATGTTTGGCAATTATGTGAAAGTTAGAAATTTGCCTCGGTAGCAAACGTGAGGCAAATTTGATACAAAAATCAACATTTACGTGACATTTGCACGTGAATTCAACCGGAACAAATATTTATGTTCACGTTAACTTTACACCAAGCGCAAATTCGGTTCAAATTTAGAGCCCCAAATTTGCTACATATTTGCTCCACCTGCAAACCTGAGTAAATCCATTTTTTCGTCCAGTGTATAACGCACGGTTTTGAGTTTGCAAATAATAATTTTCATTGAGTTGTGAGAGAAGGTTTCGCTGAATCTCAGATTTATTAAGCAACACATTTGGTAAGTTGTTTGTCTGAAACGATAGTTTTGTCCGTATTGCTATTCACGATCATCCGACTGTTTCCCGGGCTGCATTTACAGAATCGATCACGCTTAGCCCGTAGCTATAAAACGAAGCGTATTCACTATCATCCGACTGGCCGCTTTTACAGACTCGATCCCGCTTAGCCCGTAGCTGTAAACGGAGCGAATCGACGCTGAAAGGTCAACCGTCTTCGCTCTGATTCAAATCGCTTCCAAAATGACTAAAAAAGAAACAGGAACACAGGTAAATGGCAATATTTTTATTAAATGATTATGTTGTAGCTACATGCAATACAGCGTTTGGGTTCCCTGTGGTTTAGGTCAATCGTACAAAACACGTTTTTAGGGAAAAATATAAGATTATATGTTATTATCGTGATATTTTTAGAAATAAGTACTTGATATCAAAGTTGAAATCTGAACAGAAGACATTTTGTGGTTGTCTCGTTATATATTCGTTACAATTCCTCCAAAAAGGACGCCGTGACGACGACGTCATTCTCTTTCTAAATCTGCACACTACTTACCACCAGGTTAAGAATGACACCGAAATCGTCCAAGAATAGTCAACTATTTTGTTAGGGATCACAAATAAAGTTAAGGTACAATATAATACTACTCATAATTGTTCGAAAGCATCTGATTTTGACTCAACTACTAGCCCACCTCATTACCAACAAACAACAAATTCAAGCTCCACGTGACCCCCCCCCCAACCAGCCTCTGCCCCAGTCCCCAAAACCACCCGGTTTTGCGTCGCTGTAAGTCACTAATGTACCGAATATTGTTCTATTAGAGCATAATGTTTATCTTGTTAATGCGCGCATGCGCAAACGAGATATAGGTATTAGTAAGAGAAAAAAAGGGATGTTAAAAGTTGTTAACTTTTGTCCGGGGGTTAGTTCTTTATACAAGCTATATAAGGGCATTAAGGATACGGTTGGTAATACTGGTTAGGATTTCAGAAAGGGCGTCGCATACCGCCACTAAAAATTTGGGGAGTACCCCCGGACCTATTGTTAATTTCCCTAGGGAATTGGCATTGAGTTTCGATATCTCACGTTACCTATCAATCTTTCAAATTTGTTTTTAAGTGGATGTGTCCGAAACGGCTTAATTTATCTTCAAAGGTTCAAGAAATTTGTATTTTTCTTGTCAGTCATTTGTCGTAAAGCCAATAAAGCTCCTTTAGAAGGGTAAAAAAGGTCAAATGCGTGTTCTTGGGAAACGCAGTTTGAGAATTTCACGGTGTATTTTTAAAATGAATAGAGACGTTTTAAGGAAGTTAAATGGCACTGGAAAGTTTGTTTCAATATGAGCGATAATATAATAAATTGAGCTATATAGAGAAATAACGAAATATAATATCCAATTTATTGAACACTGTTGAGAGTTTGGACAGATTGTAAAGTATAAATAGCTTATGTCACGTTCAATTCTCGCCTACAGCGGAGAGTGAATTTTTGTGTTTAGTTTAATACACATATACATTCGTTAACCAGTAAAATTTTTTTCGTGAAGTTTTTTTTTGTGAGTTGAATTTTTCAATTTTGAATGGCTAAATGTTGAGCTCTCATGATTATGCAATACAATGCAAGAAATGTCAGATTTTGCTGATTAAGCTAAGTAGAAATCTTTCGGTTTGATTATGCAAGAGTATGGAAGAGCAAAATAGCATGAACTTTGGGTTTTGTTCTATTTTGGAATACTGAATCATTGCTATTACGGTTTGATTATGCAAATTCGATATCTCGCGTTCCCTATCAATCTTTCAAATTTGTTTTTAAGTGGATGTGTCCGAGACGGCTTAATTGATCTTCAAAGGTTCAGAAATTTGTGTTTTTCTTGTCAATCATTTGTCGTAAAGCCATTTAAGCTCCTTTAGAAGAAGACAAAGCTTCAGTTGATTTAATATATGTTTTTTCAATATCTATTATAAAAACGCATACAATATAAAAAACGCACACGTATAAAAACTCGCTCGCTCAATCTAAACAATACGGGAGAGTAAAATTATAAGTGGACGTTAAGGAGGGGGGAGGAGGGGGTCTGAGCTTAACGTCCGGTGGACGTTAAGCGGGAAACAGTGGAATATGTCGACGGCCCCTAAATCAGGCGTAAGAAATCGCTCCATAGGCGTGAATTGGCGTGAGATCGCGGTTTTGGACTCGCACGCGTGAGACTATTACAGAATCCATCAAAAACCAATTACTGATTGTCAGATTAACGACATCTGTCACAGATACCGGAAATTCCTAGATATTTAGTATCCAGGCAATGTATCAATTTTAGAGTTTTTCAGAATGATCGTGAGCCTCACGACTTATTATAAACCTAAGTGACTACGCCAATAAACCCAATTCAAAGCTTTTTGTGGATCATTTCTAATGATTTGGGTCACTTCGGTTGAAAAGTGAAGAGCTTTGGACGAGTGAGAGTGAGTGATGACGTAAATCACGTAAATAGTACACATTGGTTTATTTACGCTATCATTCCATCCATCGCTAAGCTATACCTCTTATAAATCTAAAACACAATTTGTAAACAAATTAAATTATATATTTGACCCAACTATCACACTATCAAACTATCAAACTATCAAACCCATTCTAAAGTGATGCTACTTTTCCCGCCAAAATATACACCTTCACATATTACCTAAAACATCTTTATTTTATTTACCTATCAAAGCCATCAAAGACATGCTTGTTAGAGCAAAAATATAAAGGCGCAAAATATCATTTTGTGGCCACCCACGGAAAGGAGTCATGCAGACTTGTCAAACGCCCTTTACAAAACCACATAGCGGAGTCTCTGTAGGCCTGTCTTGAACCTTTTGATCTTAAGGAGACCGTTTACCCAGGCACTAAGTGCAGATTATTATACAATCACTCTCAAAACATAACATCCCATAAAAATGTAGCGCCCATAAAATCGACAATTACTTAATTTCTGTCGATTTTTATCGATTATATTTTTTCATATAAGTATTTAATTTTTTAACTCGATCACCTCGATGTCCAACTCGACGTTTCAGGATTCCCTATTAATCGACATCTCGAAACGCTTTGTTTATATTATAGCGAAATAAGTGAAACAAATAACATCTTTACCATATTTACTATCAATTCTTCTTTTTTTTATTAACCTTACGTTCGCTCGCATTAACGAGATGGCTTTAAGAGCCCTTTGATTAAAACTAAGTGCCTGCACATACCATTTGAAATCAAATAGTTCACCGTTCTCGTTTCTCACACAGCCCGCCTCCGATCGCTACACAAAACACAGTAATAGTCAACGTCACAGCGCGTGACCTTGAGCAACAGGCAAAGAATATCAAATATCATGTCCTTGTCGCGACAAGGAAAGCGGACATAGACAAACCATCCTTCCGCTAATACAAAGCCAACACCATGATAAAAAATATATTAAAAGGCCGAAGACTTTCCGTGGCGAAATATAAGAGACATAAGACGCGTGTGATAATTTGATGAGAGAGGTGAAAGCGCGAAAAAAGGCCACCCAGAATCGGTTTTTTTAGAGCCAATATTTTCGTATGCTAAGGGCTCCATCCTACAGTCACATTTTTTGTGATAATAATTTCTCTGATCCTATTTTCTTAGTTCAGAGCAATAAAACTCCATCATGAGACAAATTTTAGTGATCGTTTAATTGTAGTTAGTAAACGCCTAACAGTGCCCCAACAGAAAATTTTAAACAAAG
The DNA here is from genome assembly GCA_022457155.1 of Cladopsammia gracilis. Classification (NCBI taxonomy): domain Eukaryota; kingdom Metazoa; phylum Cnidaria; class Anthozoa; order Scleractinia; family Dendrophylliidae; genus Cladopsammia; species Cladopsammia gracilis. The sequence continues at coordinate 307,930 of JAJGOT010000053.1, read as the reverse complement.
AAGCAAATCACGTGACCTTGAGCAACTGGCAAAGAATTTTAGATATCATGTCCTTGTCGCGATAAGGAAAGCGGAGATAGACATACACCATCCTTCTGCGAATACGTAGGCAATACCATGATAAAAAGTACCGTATTTATTCGATTAAGCGCCCTGGGGGCTTATTAAATTTTTGGACCTTGAGAGTGGGCGCTTATTCGAGGTGGGCGCTTAATCGAGGCTGTGCGCTTATTAAATTTTCACCATTTTCAGCAAGTAGTTAGTTTATTTTTCAACAAAACAATAAATAATAACAAAACCAAAGCAGAATTGCAACTGTTCATTGGAAGTTTCTTTAAAATACTTCGCAAAACTCGGTCTTCGGCGAAGTCTCTTAGTAGTACTTAGTCAATTTCAATCTCATTGTCACTAAGGTCAATTAGCGAACTCTCTGGTGCTGCCTCCTAGAGGGGTGGGGTGGGCGCTTATTCGAGGCTGGGCGCTTATTAACTTTTCCTGCCTACAGGGTGGGCGCTTATTCGAGGTGGGCACTTATTCGAGGTTGGGCGCTTAATCGAATAAATACGGTATATAAAGGCCGAAGACTTTCCGTGGTGAAAATATGAGACAAGCTAAGCCGCGTGTAATAATTTAATGAGAGAGATGAAAGCGCGAAAAAAGGCCACCCAGAATACGTTTTTTTAGAGCCAATATTTTCGTATGTTAAGGGATTCATCCTCGCAGAGTTAAAGCCTACAGTCACATTTTTTTCTGATGATAATTTTTCTGATCCTATTTTCTTAGTTTAGAGCAATGAAAGTCCATCATGAGACAAATCTTGTAGTAACCATTTAATCGTAGTTAGTAAACTTAACAGTGCCCTCTAGCTACAGAAATTTTTAAGCAAAGAAGCAAATCATCACAACTAGCACTTTAAAGTGAATTCACCATTTTTGAGAAGCGAATCACTGCATTAAAGTAACAACCTACTATGTGGCCTGACTTGCCACGAGTCTCTCGTAGCTCAGTGGTTAGAGTATCTGACCAGTGTGTGAACTGGTTAGAGCATCTGTCCGATGTGCGGAAGGTCATAGGTTCGAATCCTGTCGGAGACTCAGATTTCTTTCTTTTTTCCCACGCTCGTGCCATCATGAACATTACATCTTTCTCATAGAAATAATATACAGAAGAAAAAAGAAAACAAACTGAAAGCAAAAGAACATAACGAAACGCAGTTTACTCTAATTCGAACCCGTACCGTTCGAACGCGAAACCACCCGACCGTGCACTACACCAATAGACCTCTTTAGCTTGTACATTTAGTGTTTCCAATGTTGGTCATGTGATGTTACCCTAGAGAACTGTTTCTTTTAAATTTTGTTTTCTTCACGTGCATATGTATGCATAATTTATGAAAAGACAAAGAACAAATTCCCTTGAGAACATCACATGACCTACATTGGGAAAACAAAATGTACAAACTAAAGAGGTCTATTGGCCATAGAAGATCAGCATAAATAAAAAAGTTCAAAATAGGCTACTCATGTCGAATAAAATCTATTGGTACTATCTAACAAAAAAGTGAAAAATGTGAACAAAAATGCGACCATGAATCGACAAAGAATGCAGGTTATAATATTCTCCTATAAGTTAAACATCCACTTACAGGAAATAAAAATGATTCAATTTTTTCCACCAATTAGCTCAATTTTTTAATCGAGGTATAACTTTAGACACGTTAATAAAATTGATTAATTGATTGATTGACTATGCTATATTAAACGAGTCGGAAGTAAACGACATATTTTATTTACAATTACAGTTAATTAGTTCTTATGCAATCAAATATAAAGAAATACTCACAAAGGCTATCACCAGAGCTGTATTTTCCGTCCTGTAGCGGTGGACGCCTTAAAATAAGTCTCTAATTTCTCTGACTAAGGATAGAAAATCATAAATCTATGCAGTCAGTACACTGGGTTATCATCCTAGTCATAATCATCGTTATCGTGATCATCGTCATCACCGATCTCGACTTGAAGAAACAGAGTGTCATCCACAAGGTAGCGCCTTGTTTGCAGTTTCTCGTGAGATAATATATATATAGATAGCCCAAGCCTAACTGCGTCACACTTTGAACAAGCTTAACTAAGGTGAAACTTAACTAAGGTGAAAGGTTGGAAGCACAAGAATTAAGATTGACGAACGGGCTATTTTCAATTTTAGCAATTCTCAAAAACAGTATTACGCGACCGTCTGCACAGTACATTTTTATAGACCGTACAAAAGTTCACCAAAACAACTTTTCTCTGTCTAGAATAAATAGTACCACTAGTAGTTTCCGAATAAAATACAGTTTATGTTTGTCAAAAATTGCCCGAGAAACTGATTTGAAAATCAAAAATTGCAAAAATACACAAACATATTTGCATAAGGCGATGCGAGTGAAGATAGAACTGTACTATAAAATCAAGTCTTGTTTTGTTTAAATAAAATCGCTTTTCAATCTATCTAATGAATGAACAAACACATAAAAATGGACAACACAATCTTCTTTCGAAAAAATTTATTCAAATCTCCATTAGTTTACGTTTAAAAGCAAAACGCGTACCATTTAATTATAGCTCATCGAGTTCAAGCTTTCTTCGATGAAATTCAAGAGATCGATACAACTAAATTTAGGCACGTTTTAAAATCAATTCGCCAAAACTAACAATAACACTAATAACAAGTCACTCACAGATTGATATCAACATAAATTCTCATCGAAAACTGTAATCTGTTTTACCTTTAAGTTCCTCGCTTGCTTGGAAATTCAAATCTCCGCTTCTGGTTCTGAAATCATCTCCCGCATTGATAAAAACGTAATGCATGAAGTTCCTCGAAACAAGATTTTATCCCTGAAAGCTCGTCTTTTTCCACTAAAGCGGCTTCTGAGTATACCTTATTTAGTGTCCCTGTCTTGAGTAGCAAACCGCGAAAAAATGCAGGAAAATAACGAGTTTAATTCTCCGCTAGGCACAAGAAAACAACTTAAGTGTTTACGGAGCTCACGGCTGTGTGGCCGCGCGAGAAACAAAATTGCTAAGATCCCGGATGTTGTCCAACACGGGGGGACACATACGCGCCCGCGAAACATTCCGCTAGCCATGACCATGAAAAATCACGGCGTAGGTTCTATGAGTATGGAGCTGCGCAGCCAGGCCTTCGGCCTGGCAAGTGCTCCGCTATGAAGCAAGATATATGGCCACCCGCAGGGTTCTCCGCTCCCTTGGGTTTTTTAAAGAATAAATCTTGCGTATTCCATTTAGGACTTAAATATTCTACAACGTTTTCTCGATGTTCTGGATCTTCCTGTTGATCAAACAGTGTAAAAGTTACTTTCTGGTTGAAAGGCCATGGTAAAAAGACATCATATTCACCTTCTATTAAAGCGATGCCTACCGAGAGGTGAGCATTCGGGAAATTAGTCAATGAAATGCCATTAGGATAAACCAGTATGAAAAATCTGTAGCCATGTCGGTCTGCGTAACATGGACCAAGTGTTATTTTTTCTTCTTCTCGGTATGGTTTCGCTTTACTCAATTTTTCAGTGAAATTGGCAATAACCAAAAAGACCCGCATGTTATTCTGTTTTTCAATTGCCAACTGCCTTTGTCGAAGTCTTGCCACTTTCTTTTCCAAGTTTGTTGTTGTCTTCTGAGTGCTACTTAACTGATCCTGGGTTGAACGTTCCATTTTTTCTTTCAGTTCCAATAAATGGGCTATTGCCTCTGGAGTGCCTCCACTTTCTTTTCCAAGTGTCTTGTTGCCTCTTGAGTGTTACTTAACTCCTCCCGGGTTAGACTAAACTGAGCCTGTGTTTCATTTAACTGAACTTGAGTTTCATTTAACCGAGCTTGCGTTTCATTTAACTGAACTTGTGTGTCTTGTGTGTTGTTTAATTTGACACAAGCAAAGTCAAAGTGCTCTCTCATGGTGAGTTGAAGATGGGATGCTACGCTTTTTCGATGAACCTACAGAAAAAAGACGAGTACAGTAAGGAAAATGCGTATGTATGTAATCTTATGTAGTGACAAATTTAAAGTTCGTTTTGGAATCTTTAAATGACAGTGAAGGCAGGCAGAATCAGTGGTAAAACCATCGCGTGCCTGTATATGCGGGTGAATTGAATTGAAATTTCAAACACAATCAAAAGAGTAAGTGGATGACGATGCCACATTTTGCTATGATAAAGGCACAAACCTTAACGTTGCATCCCATCTGAACATGCGGGCAGGAGACTAAAGTCAGCGGACAGTCTTTTTCAATGTGATTTGGAATCTGAAAAACAACATCCAAACAGAGACAGAACTGACAAAGCTAAGTGATTATGTTGCAACGTGACAAAGCCACAAAGAGTAGAACTAACCACTGCTATAAGTGACTTAAATTATCAGCAGGAAAAATTTATGTTTGCCTACTCAATAAGGGGATGATTCGAAATTTATCATGTCAAATATAAAATTAAACCAAACCACTTAAAAACAGGGCCTATTTACATGGAGGGATGGTGACTCTTCTAGATCAGACACCCTAGTGCCATCTCGCCTGAATTGGCTATTTGCGTGGTCGCATCACAAAGTTGACAGCGTTGAATTTACTAGCCTGTGACATCTGCCTCCTCCCCTCAGAAAGAAATCGGGGAGAGAAACTTGTCTCCCCTATTTTTTCTCAGAAGGGAGGAGGCGGATGTCACAGGCTATGAATTTGCACGTTTTACAATATACAAACATTAAAGTTGCCTAGGCCGCTATGCCGTCCAACCTTATTTCTTTACTGGGATGTTGGTTGCAGGTTCAACAATGTAAATTTGATCGAGGAGGAAAGTCATGACAATGGCCATCCCCTCTGCAGAACGTTCCAGTTAGGGATTTGGCATAGGCCATATACAGAAAACCATATAATTGGGGCCGTGTGCGTCACATTGTCTAATAAGGCTTATGAAAGTGAGTATCATAACTTTATAACGTCAGTTAAACGCACACTATATGTATTCAAGATAAAAGACAACAACGAAATTAAGTTACCATTTCCCTTGGAATTGAATCACCACAGCTGTTGGGGCAAGCTAGTGGGAAATTGTTGCACTTATCAATATGATTCTGAAAAAAAAATACTGATTGTTCACCTCTGATGTAGAGAAGTATGTATAGTTATAAGTTCTTTGTAGCTACAGGGCATGCGGAACTATACTAATCGCATAAGCAACCTGTAAGGAACTTCGTGAGTTACAAATGTTACTTCACAAAGTTTGTCAGGTTTAAAGGTACTGACTGAATGTAATGGTTTTGCACACAAGGAAGAGAACAATGGTGCTAGTTTTTTATCAACGTTTATAAACATTGAAAGCTTGCAAATGGTACGTAACGTGGTTATGAGAGTCTTTCTGATATTCTGAATGAGTTTTACCGGGATGTGACACTCCGGGTGTGGCTCTCTGCAGTATTCACACTCTATGATCCTCCACTCGCACGTGATCGTCACGTGTTGCTCCAGATCTTTATTTTTCAAAGTCATGGGACAATTTTCGTTGATACAGGAAACAACTTTCGAGGGGCAAGTTTCCAAGTGGTCCTGTCAGGAACAACAAAAAAAATCCTATGTTTTGTGTGCGAATTAAAGGTGTGGAAAATGTCTATGTTTTGAAAATGAACTGAAAAGGGGGAAAATATCAGTTTGCCTCACATGCTCGAGACAAGCTCAAAACAGTTTTTTTTTAAGACATCATCAAGCTTAACATTTGCCATCTTTTTTTTATTACCACACACGACTCTCTCGACACCACAGACCATCAGTATTCATACATGATGTGTGTTACATATGAAACTAGTAATTAAATCGCCAAGCTCGTTACTAGTCCCCATGGAAACCAGTGGTTAGAGTGTCCTAACAGTGTACGGAAGGTCATGGGTTCGACTCGACTCTCATCGGGGACTGAAATTTTCCTTGAAGTCCTGTATGCTGGCGAGAAACTGAACACAATTAACCCGCAATAATATTGTGTTTCGGTTTTTACCTCTTTGTTTCTCAGTTCACCGGTCCAGTCGCAATCTTCACTTGGAAATTTGATTGCAAACGACAGAATTTTCCTTTCTGTTGCTTTGTCAGGAAATACATCCTACAAAAACCAAGACGGAAAGTCATTATTCCACAACAACTAGACTACTCAAGACATTAAAAGAACTTGTATGCTTTATTTTTTTACAGCAAAATACAATATTTAATGAAAACTGAAAATATTACACAATCACACAGCAAAATGAAATGCATAAAATTGGCCGTAGGAAGAACAAGATTTTATCTCGGCAAGGCGTCCGAAATAACAGAGATTGAGTTTTGTGTCCTGCGGCAAACAATGAACGCACGCTTGCTGTTTTTGGTCTACCTTGAAACAGTTACAAGTTCTTAACTCACTAAATAGATAATAGATATACAAGAAAACGACTATCTAGAATACGTTACTCAAGAAAGTGTTCCCAATGAAGTCTTTTTTTTTTTTAAGAATATTTTACGACCTTTTAAAGACCTGTTTTTTGAAAATGTGATAGCCTTTCAGTGTGATAAATTTACCAACACTTCGCCGCTTCGTTCTTATTATTTTCCTTCTATTTATTTCTGTTAATTAAAATTTTACCAGTCATTTTACATGGAACCTCCCATACGACAGTTAGTTAAGACTAAACGGATATTCAGTCATTATTTCATTCATGCATTTATTCATTCACTCATTCTTAGATTCATTTGTGTTCCCTAGTGTAATATTTTTTCAAAGTTATCCCTAGGGCTTCGCAAAAACTTTAAAACAATTTCAATGGTACCATATGGAAAGTCTTTGAGCCCTCTTTTATCCACTCTTGTTTCATAGAATTTGCTTTCATATTACAAAAGGGGACATAGCCGTGGTTTCTTTCAGGTTTTACCCCTCAAATTCGAAATTATATGGTATGAGCGGGATAGAACATCATCTAAAGAATGTATACCATCCCTGCAACTTCTACTCAAGTAGTTGGTTGGAAAATCGAAAAAAATTTCCGAGTGTTTTGATATATATTCTATGGTCGACTAAGGTTTCGAAAAAGTCCGAAAAGCTGAAAAGTTCTTCTTCGTAAAGAAAATGGTCATTATTCAATTTCGTTTTAATAGATTGCTCTGAAATTTTCGGAGTTGACGAACAACTATATCACCTTGATGCACAAAAATTTCCAAGGCTATAGGCAAAGTCTTTTCCGTGTAATTATGATTTTCGCTATGACTACTCGAAAGTGCAAAAAATGCGTTCTTGTAAGTTTTATCAAATTTCACGCGGAGAGAAATAATGTCTTCCAGTAAGCGCGGATAATGACTAAATTCGCTCTAAGCATAGACGTTTTGTTCTTTTACAACATGTCAAAGAAAGAATCGTTGAGAACCACTTCAAGAGGAAAGACGTAATTTCTTTTCCAGTGGGTAAAGCTACGAGGTTATGTTACAAAAAGGAACATTTATCGTCTAATGAAAAAGATCATTTTCGCTGTTATAATATAGAGGACAAAATTACTGAATGCTTATTAGCTGACGAAGAGGGCATTTCTTCTTAATTGAGGGCAAAATTATTCGCTCCTGATTGGTCGAGCATCAAAATTTCTCACTCGTGATTGGTTAAGCGCGTCGTTCTCGTTGCATTCAGTTCGCTTGGCGCGATTTTGAAGAAAATTTACAAACGGAGCGCTCGCATGTTTCGCCGGAGATTTTGATATAAAAAGGAATGAAATCGGAAGATACCTAAGAAAGAATTCTACAGGTGAATTACAGCATTTTACGCCAAACAGGAAGTGATTATTTGTGTCAAGTCTTGGATTAACTAGCCGCCACTAGACCTTCGCGACTCAGGCAATTTCTACAGCTTCTGAAAACACGCGTGATATTAATCCTTAATTTTATTCGGGCCCATGCGATTACATATATTTATATAAATCTCTATTTTTAAGGGCATATGCCTTTTCTTCTTATAAAACAACGTAACGTAAGAATCGGCGAATTCCATTTTAAGAGGAGCTACGTTTTTTTCCCCACAGGGGTAAAGCTTTGATGTTGCTAAAAAAAGATAAATTATTACTGTAGTGAAAATAAAACACTCAATTTTATTTCTATCCTTATGGCACTGATGAATTTCATTTTGGTTTTGTAAAAGAATATGGCCTTCATGGCAATTAAACAATTAAACACACAGTGGTTTTTTGTTTCTTATTGTTGTTTGTACATGAATAGCTGCACACTCCGAGTATGCGCGCTAAATCAGGAAGGCGAGCCAGCAGCACGTCTTTCATATTTAGACAAACTAGAGCCCGATCCGTCTATTGTATTATCTCTGTAGTTACAATACATGGAAACACAAACGTAAATTATGGAGAGGTAGTTAGTAACACAGACGGTGTTTGTAGGGCCCCCGTACGCGCTTAAGGCCTGGTTACACGAGGTAATTTTTCTTGCAACCGTAACACAATATTTGTTGCCATCTATTTTCTTTTCATCTATTTCCTCGTGTAAGAAGGCCTTTACTCTTGTGCCATCTATTTTCTTATCAACAATTGCCTCGTTTAACAAGGTCTTTACTCTTGTTCAATCCATTTTCTTTTCATGTATTGCCTCGTGTAACAAGGCCTTAAGCGCGTGCCATTTTTTTTCTTTTTATCTACTTCATCGTGTAACAAGGCCTTAAGGGCGTGCCATCTATTTTCTTGTTTTATCTGTTTCCTCGTGTAACAAGGCCTTTACTCTTGTGCCATCTATTTTCTTTTAATCTATTTCTTTGTGTAACAAGCCCGTTACTCTTACAAGAAAACTATTCTAAATATCAGGTGATGAGTCTGGGCCCGAGGAATTGTCATAAGGATTTACACATGGTCATTAATGGCATTGTAATTGATCAGAAATCAGAGATAACGCTCTTAGGGGTTACCTTAGACGATCAGCTATCATTTTCGAGTCATGTAAGCAATGTTTGCAGAAAAGCCTCCAGTCAAACTGGTGTTCTTTTGAGATTACGTAAGCTTATTCCGACATCTGCTAAACTACATATTGTCAGATTTGCTATATTACCTTTATTTACATACTGTCAGACTGTCTGGCATTTTTGTCGTTCTTCTGATGCCAGAAAATTAGAATGAATTCAAGAACGAGCATTACGAGCTGTTTATTGTGACAATAAATCGACGTATAAGGAACTCTTGCAAAGAGCGAGTCTACCAACACTTCGTACACGACGACTGCAATCCATTACAACCATAATGTATAAAGTTAAAAATGGTCTAGCGCCTCCTTACATTGCGAATTTATTTGTTGTTACCAATTCTCAGTACTTTCTTAGAAATTCTGATTTTTCTATACGTAGTTCGGACTGTTGCTTACGGCAAACACAGCCTGACTTATTTTGGCCCTGTTATCTGGTCCAAACTTGACAAATCTGTTAGATCATCTGAATCATTAGACACTTTTAAAAAGCGCATTAAATTGGTTGACTTCACAAACCTGCTGGTGAATACTTGTAAAGACTGTTTCTTATGCAATAACTAATAATCGATCTTATATATTTATATACTTTTTCTACATTTATATATGTACATACATATTATATTTTATTAATTATTAGATTATTATTGTAGTTATAGTGCAGTTAGATGTCCCCAATTAGTGTACATTGTATGCTAGAGATTTTGACACATTAATAAAGTTCTAATCTTATCTTATCTTATCTTAAATTTAAGCCTCGATATGGGCTACCACGAGGGCTCGCTCGGGAGAACCGAAAATCTCTCAAAAATCGAAAAATTTAAAAGATCCGGACAAGCGGATTGTGGTTCTGGTATAAGTACATGAAAGTCTTTCAACACACAAGAAATGAGCGAAATCTGTTTTTCAAACCAGATTGGCCGAACCGCTTTTACGGAGACTGTCTCTTAATCGTTGGGTTATGACATATGTTAGTTATTTTGTTTGCTTAAAGGGGCATCCTGGTCGGATTTTGGCAAAAATTTTAAAATTCGGCAATTTTTTTATTACCTCTCAATGACTACTTCAATCTATGTAGTTTCAGAATATATCTTCATTTCTTTGGCAAATTAATTTTTTCCGCTATAAAATAAGGGCCTTTTTTGTGGGTGGCCCCTCATATTTTTCAAAGAGTATTTAAGCAATTGCCACCAAATTTGGTAAAAATATTCTTTATGTACTTATCTGCAACCCTATTGAGTAGAATTTCATTTTCTCAAATAAACCTGGTTTTATAAGAAATTTGCCTTCTAAAACGTGTGATTGGTTACTGTGGTGACCAAAATGGTCCGAAGGCGACAACACCCAATTGGGTTGCACTCCATCTCATAAAGATTTATTCTACCAAAAATCAAGTGATTTTTATGAAAGCAACTTATCAAAAAGTGAGGGGCCTTAATCTAACCCCCGAAACAACATTTCTCAGAAAATTATTAATTATTAACCTAAAATAAGCAAATCATTAACACTGGTTATCCCATGTGGTAGACAGTGGCATTGATGTACTCTGTACAAAGTTTGAATCAATTTGAATGAATTGACAATTAAATATGATTTTTTTATTAAGCAGCCAAAATCTTACCAAAATCCGACCAGAAGGCCCCCTTAAGATATGATGTGTCCTCTGATTCTCTGGCTTAGCCCAGAGAAATAACATCTTTAACATACATTGCAATAGTCAATTCCGCGTTTGTTTGCCAAGTACTACATGCATAAGAGTAATATGCACCTTTACAAAAAAATATTGCGGCTTCAAAACATCCTTTTTATTGAAAATCCATGATCTCTTACAGGGATACTGTGAGTAAGCTGATTTTAACATGTTCCAGGGATTAGCCTACATTTTGTTTCCTTAGTTACAGTTCAACTGATACTCTCCTTCCTGAGAAATAGGGAGAAATGAACGCCTGATCGCAGGTTACTGATAACTGCTGACAAGAGTCAGTAGCGCAGGAGAAAGGTTTGTAAGAAACCTCTCACGGAGGAAGGGTATCCTCAGCCGGCTTTAAAAGTGACGGGCATGTGCGAATGAAGCCATAAGCTTAAAATTAACTTCAAAATTTACAGGATATATAAATTTTACAGCTAAGCAGAGCAAGAGAGGCCTATCTCATTCAAAACGAAATCACTCTTACGCCTAATGGCTTGAACAGACTCGATGAACATTCATAAAATTCAGTACAATTATCATTATATGCCCTATGCCTGGTTAGCAAAACTTCTTTGAATCAGGTCGCCAGTGTAAACCTTTAATTTAGTCGCCATGGCGCCTATAATGGTTGCAACTTAGAGGGTTGTTGTCCTTCTGCTAGGTCGTCCTAGTATTAGAAAACTAAGCTTAATTCAGAAGTGTAATAAGCTAGGAATTAAGAATAATTATCTTATTGTATCTTAGAAGTAACTTATAACTATTTAGTCTTTTATATTGGACCTACACTATAAACTTCATATATCTTGTTATAACTAAGTTCAGTGTCATGGGATTCCTCATACGCCATGTCATTTAATATTAGTCAATAATATACTTGTAATCTTTATCGCCAAAGAAAAGCTCTTACAATTTAAATTGTAAGAGCCGTCGTACATTTTTTCTTTCCTTCATTGGCCCTGTAGAAGTTCTTCTAGTCGAAATATTGGCCATTTAATCTGCTTTTCATTTCCGATCCTTTATACTAGCCTTGCTTTTTAAGGTGGCTCCAAGTAGTCACACTTCCCTTTTTGAATGCGCTCATACTTAATTTTACTTAGCTCAGTGAATGTGAATTTGATACCAGATGTTGGGCTTGGATGAAAGTTTTGACCTTTGCTTTTTTTCATAACAACGGTAAACAAACATGGCGAAGAACAGTTTTTCCTAATTATCTTTCGATTTTGGGGCTACCCGCGATAAGCGAATAAATACGTTATAATCTACATAGTGCAGCACACTGAATGGGAAAATTTCAAACAAATTAAACTGTTCGATTTTGAATAAATCGTTGAAACATTTTTAACATTTGTTTCTTCATGTTTGAAAATGCTAAAAAGAATGAAAACGTCAACCAAAACTGCATTTGTATTTTGAATGAAAAGCCCGATCTCTTTATTGCCGAGGAGTTAGTCCGAGCTATTTGCAGGGAGTAATAATTTAAGTCTGAGGAAACTTTCTGTGGTAATTTAATGGTAATTTTTGAGACCTATGGAATGTTTTGACTGCTTATATTTCCAACACGAAAAAGCACATGTTTTGGCGATTATTCAAAATCGAACAGTTTAATTTGTTTGAAATTTCCCATTTCGTGTGCTACACAGTGTAGATTATAGCGCATTTATTTGCTTGTCGCGGGTAGCCCCAAAATCGAAAGATAATTAAGAAAAACTGTTTTTCGCCATGTTTGTTTACCGTTGCTATGGAAACGCTGATTAGCATAAAGAGAGCGTCGGCCAAATCTTTCATCCAAGCCTAACACCTGGTATCAAATTCAGATTCATTGAGCTAAAGTAAGCTGTCATAGGTGTGCCCATCTATGATTTGTTTAACATTAGGCATACAACTATAGCTTAGTTTAAGTGTGTTCCTGTTAAATATTTTCTTTAATTCATGGCCGCTTGGAAAGCATTTATCTATTAACTTAAAGAACTCTTTACCTACATTATATTTAACAGGAACACACTTAAACTAAGCTATAGTTGTATGCCTAATGTTAAACAAATCATAGATGGGCACAACAAGATCACTCTGAAAAAGGCAGAACAGCAAGGTAGTATGGATAATGTTGAAAGTGTAGTTGTAGAAAGAAAGAAGAGTGCCCATTGAAAGGAGAATGCATGTCTAACTAAAGAAATAGTTTATCAAGCTACCGCCAAGACGCAAGAAAGTACAAAGACATATATAGGTTTAACAGCTAACGAATTTAAAACTAGATGGCGTAACCATAAGGCGTCATTTAACAATGAAAATAGAAAGAATGATACAGAATTAAGTAAATATTTATGTCAGTTAAAGGACCGAAAACAGGAATATGACATCACCTGGAAAATTCTAGCAAAAGCCAAGGCATATTCGAATCAATCGAAACGATGCAATCTGTGTATTGCAGAAAAACGTTTGATAATAACTGAACCGCAAATGGCTTCGCTAAAAAGGAGAAACGAGCTTATTTCAACGTGTAGACACAGACGTAAATATATTTAAAAACACACCCTAGAATAAGTTCTACTGAAGCAAGTAGTGCGCGCACATGTATTCTTTAGGCGCGCGCAAATTTTTAACGGTTTTTTAACGGTTAGGTAGAGTGTGCGTCTTGCGAAATCATACATATAAATAACGTAGTCAAACAAGGGATCAATCATTGTAAGTTTAACTAACACCTACGAAACAAGTTTGTATTAAACTTATGGTTATCAAAGTTGAGTGATTTTATAAAGGAAAAAACTAGTTTCATGAAATTGCACCTATATTTCAACCACTTAAAGTGGTCTTCATCAGGGTGACTGGAGTAAACCGTTATTTACACATGTTCTTATACAAACTGCTGACGCACACAAACATAATAGTATATGCGCGCGCAAAACCAAACTGTTTTGCGCGCTCATTTGAAACTATGTAGAATAGAATACAAAAGAAATTACATCCGAGTAAATCAATGGCTTGCGCGCGCCCTGCGATTTTGCGAATAGAAAAAGTCATTAACATTGAGTCCATCCGGAGCCGTTGTTTTGGGTCTATATGTCCACTGACCCTCTTTCTCTCTTGTTCCACACAAGAAGCGTTTGAAAGACGGGTTAAAGAACTGACGGAATTTTTAGTAGCAAATTTTTAGTAGCGGAATTTTTAGTAGCGGAATTTTTAGTAGGAATTTTTGGTGTGACGAGGATGGCAGCTCGTCCAATTAAGGAATTGATGAGTGTCTGTGGGTTTGGTATAGAGGTCAGTATCGATTTTGCCATTGTTCAAAATAACCTGTACATCAAGAAAAGAAATAGTACTGGACGATATGTCTGTTCAATAAACCATGTGAAAATCCAAACGAGTTGAATGTACTGAAATTTGCTCCAGGCACAAGGCAAGAGGACTGCATAACCATTACCAATTACATGCAAACAAAATTGTCAAAAGAGAAATTGAACTCAAGAAACCATGCACTCTAACCTAAATGTCCAATTGCAACATCAAAAACAATATTCGGACATAATATGACAGCATTGCATGATGGGAAAAACTTACAGGAGATAGCCCAGAGGGCACTTTGATTTAAATTAGGTACAACTTAAGACACGTTAATAAAATTGATTGATTATAACATCAGAATAAACGAATTGGCCACTTGCATAAATGACATAACTACATCTTTTACCTAAAATTAATTAGTCATTATTAACTAGAAAATCATTGTTAACTCTATTTTTGAATTTACTTTAAATATTGCATTTATGCACCGTACAAACAATGTTTATTTTGCATTAGCAAGTTACATTCCCATGATCATAACCTTTGTGGCTTAAAATTGTAGATGTAGATGTACAATGAAATATACAGAAATTTCTAGAAGGGCTATCACCAGAGCTGAAGTTTCCGTCCTGTCGCAGTGGGCGCATCAGAATTAGTCTCTAAATTATCTGACTGAGGATTGAAATTCATAACAGTAGAAGTGTACGATGACACGGATGAACTGGAACGGAGTGAGCAAATCACTGAGGATCACGGCGGGCCGACCTCGACTTGAAGAAACAGAGTGTCATCCACGAGGTAGCGCCTTGTTTGCAGTTTCTCGTGAGATATGAATTTACTTTTCCAACAACCAGAGTTGTCTGCTCCCCTGGGTCTTTTAAGGTATAAATATTCTATATCCGTTTTAGGACTTACATAGTCTACAACGTTTTCCCGTTTTCCTGGATCTTCCTGTTGATCAATCAGCGTAAAAGTTACTTTCTTTTGGAATGGCCAGATTAACATGGCATCATATTCACCTTTCATTACGAGGATACCGACCGAGAGGTGAGTATTCTCGCAACCCTGCAGACGTGGGTGGCCAATGGGATAAAAAAGCACTTGTAATTTGTAACCATAACGTCCTGTGTAGAATGGATCACTGATTATTGTTCCCTTTATTCCTGCTTTCGCTTGATTCAAAATTTCACTGAACTTGTTAATCTTCCAAATAAACCGTGTGTTATTATTCTCTTTATCCGTATTCGTTTTAATTTCCAACTGCTCTTGAAGTGCCGCCACTTTCTTTTCCAAGTTTGTTGTTGTCTCTTGAGTGTTACTTAACTGATCCTGGGTTACACTTAACTGAGCTTGTGTTTCATTTAACTGATGTTGTGTGTTGTTCAACTTAGCACAAGCAAAGTCAAGGTGCTCTAACATGGTGAGCTGAAGATGGGATGATACGCTTTTTCGCAGAATCTGCAGAAAGAAGGCGAGTACCCTTAGAAAAACGTTTATTTATCTATTTTTTTTATAGTAACAAATTTCTTGTGTTTGTCAGTCATGATACAGAGTTTGCTTTGGTGGCTTTAAACGTCAGTGAAGACAGGAAGAATCAGCGGTAGAACCATCGCGTGCCCTGCGAAAATGCGTGTGAATTGAATTGAAATTTAAGCAGTCACTATCAGCACTGTGTATCAAGTGCATTTAATACAGTACGGCTTTACAAAGGCGGCTATAGCTCGCGGTTCCGCCAATACAAGAATATACCGAATATAGTTTCTTCCAACACCGTCATTATAATTAAAAGCCATAATGTCGGCTCAAAATCGAGTTAAGTTTTGTTTAGCGATTAAAGTGCTTTTCTAACAAAAAGAAAAGCAAAACTGAAAATTACACATGTACTACTTACCCTGATCAAAATATGAATTTTAGCTAGTTTTGTACGCGCAATCAGATCTTTACAAATTTCAAAAATACGACACAATGTTTAAGTTTGGAGACGTCGACATGTTTCGGATACTTCAGTATCCAAAAAAAAACATCAGTTCAGGATGTTTACAAAATTGTAACTGTATATATCAAATTATTAACAAATAAATGTTGATTATAAATAGTAGAAATAATAGTTAATTACAAATTTTCCAGAATATTACATAATACGGGTTACAACGAAATTATCAGAAAACAGATAAAGTGGTACGGATATAGATCTGTGCAAATATTACATAATACTAATGGGATACAACGAAATATGTAATACTTCCATGAAAAACAAAACGTAATGATGATAACAAGGATCTAAAATTAAAACAAGAGTGTTAACATGTCTAACTTGTTTGTTGAGCGCGCTCGTTCCCATTTAATATGAAGGGCTTCATCTTAAGTTGGAAAATAGTAGGGGAAAACATAACATAAATTTTTTCATGATTCTGAACACTGCAAATGTTTGTAGATGTGGAAATTACGATCCGAAAGTGGATGCTCGCGAACCTTGGTACCAAAATGTCTGGTGGTTTCATTCCATGTTGAATGGGAACGACCCGCGCTCAACAAACAAGTTAAACATGTTAATTTAACACTCTTACTTTAATTTTTCATCCTTGTCATCATCACTACGTTTTGTTTTTCGTAGAAGTATCACATATTTCATTGTATCCCTTTAGTATTAATAGCGGAGCACTTGCCAGGCCGAAGGCCTGGCTGCGCAGCTCCATACTCATAGGACCTGTGTCGTGATTTTTCATGGTCATGGCGGAATGTTTCGCGGGCGCGTGTGTGCCCGCCCGTGTTGGACAACATCCGGGATCTTAGCAATTTTGTTTTTCGCGCGGCCACACAGCCGTGAGCTCGGTAAACACTTTAGTTGTTTTCTTGTGTCTAGCGGAGAATTAAACTCGTTATTTTCCTGCATTTTTTCGTGGTTTGCAACTCAAGACAGGGATACTAATTAAGGTATACTCAGAAGTCGCTTTAGTGGAAAAAGACGAGCTTTCGGGGATAAAATCTTGCTTCGAGGAACTTCATGTATTACGTTTTTATCAATGCGGGAGATGTTTGTTTTCTACGAATTTCAGAACCAGAAGCGGAGATTTGAATTTCCAAGCAAGCGAGGAACTTAAAGGTAAAACAGATTACAGTTTTCGATGAGAATTTATGTTGATATCAATCTGTGAGTGACTTTTTATTAGTGTTATTGTTAGTTTTGGAGAATTGATTTTAAAACGTGCCTAAATTTAGTTGTATCGATCTCTTGAATTTCATCGAAGAAAGCTTGAACTCGATGAGCTATAATTAAATGGTATGCGTTTTGCTTTTAAACGTAAACTAATGGAGATTTGAATAATTCTTTTCGAAAGAAGATTGTGTTGTCCATTTTTATGTGTTTGTTCATTCATTAGATAGATTGAAAAGCGATTTTATGTAAACAAAACAAGACTTTGATTTTATAGTACAGTTCTATCTTCACTCGCATCGCCTTATGCAAATATGTTTGTGTATTTTTGCAATTTTTGATTTTCAAAATCAGTTTCTCGGGCAATTTTTGACAAACATAAACTGTATTTTATACGGAAACTAGTGGTACTATTTATTCTAGACAGAGAAAAGTTGTTTGTGTGAACTTTTGTACGGTCTATAAAAATGTACTGTGCAGACGGTCGCGTAATAACTTACTGTTTTTGAGAATTGCTAAAATTGAAAATAGCCCGTTCGTCAATCTTAATTATTGTGCTTCCAACCTTTCACCTTAGTTAAGTTTCACCTTAGTTAAGCTTGTTCAAAGTGCGACGCTGTTAGGCTTGGGCTATGTATATATATTATATATAGTTAGGCTTAGCCTAACAGCGTAGCCCGCTGAAGACCCTGTGAACAAGCTTAACTAAGATGAAACTTACCTTAGGTGAAAGGTCGGAAGCACAAGAATAAAGATTGACGACCGGACTATTTGTCAATTTTAGCAAATCTCAAAAACAGTAAGCTTAAGCTTATTACCCGACCGTCTGCACAGTACATTTAGACCGTGCAAAAGTTCACAAAAACAACTTTTTCTCCGTCTAGAATAACTATTACGACTATTTTCCGAATAAAATACAGTTGTTGCTTGTCAAAAAATGCCCGAGAAACTGATTTGGAAACCAAAATTGCAAAAATACACAAACATATTTGCTTAAGGCGACGCGAGTATAAAATCTAAGTCTTGTTTTGTTTACATAAAATCGCTTTTCAATCTATGTAATGAATGAATAAACACATAAAAATGGACAATACAATCCTCTTTCGAAAAATTTTATTCAAATCTCCATTAGTTTATGTTTAAAAGCAAAACGCGTACATATATAGCGCATCGAGGCCGAGCCGTGTCTTCGATGAAATTCAGGAAATTAATACAACCGAATTAAGCTACACGTTTATAAACAATTCTCCAAAACTAACGAGAACACAAATAAAAAGTCAATCACAGATTGATATCAAGATAAATTCCCATCGAATAATGTAATTTGTTTTAACTTTTAAGTCCCTCGCTTGCTTGAAAATTCTTTAAATCTCCCGCATTGATATAAACGTATGAAGGTCCTCGAAGCAAGATTGTATCCCTTAAAGCTCTTCTTTTTCCACTAAAGCGGCTTCTGAGTATCCCTTATTTAGTATCCCTGTCTTGAGTAGCAAACCGGGAAAAAATGCAAGGAAATAACGACTTTACTGCTCCACTAAACCCCGGCACTAAACACTGCGAAAGATCCAATTTTTAAAGTGTTTACCGAGCTGACGGCTGTGTAGCCGCGCGTGTGGCGTCATACGCGCATGTTTTGCGACGTCATACGCTCCCGCGAATTAGCCCTGCCAAACGGACACACATGTCACGGAGGCGCGACCGCGAAACATTCCGCTAGCCATGGCCATGAAAAATGACGGCCATTGGTTCTATGAGTATGGTGCTCCGCCGGGCCTTCGGCCCGCGGGCTCCGCTATAACTAATTTCGATTTCGAGACGACAGTACTGCATTATATTGACGGCCAGTTGGGAGAAAATATATTCCGTATTGGGCGGAGTCGCGAAGCGACTCTTAATTTCGATTTTGAGACAGTATTGCCGTCTCAAAATCGAAATTACTTTTGTATCACGATTCAACTGTATTTCTGGCAAAAAGAAAGCAAAACTGAAGATAACTTGTGCTGATCAAAACTGAAATTCGTACGAGCTGACGTACACGACGTTTTGTACGCGTTATCATATTTTAATTTTGCAAAAAAGTTTCAAAAACACGGACTTTTCACGCTATAAATTGCTCATTGAAATAGAGCAAATTTGATAGGACATTTTTTTGAAGTTTTTCAAAGTTATAAACGCCGAATAAATGAGTAAATAACGCAAACTTGTCGAGGTTTTAGCCCAAAACTTTTTTTAAACTTACGATGGCGTGATAGCGCGCGCACAGCACAGCTCAATGTAAACAAACCGTTCAAACGAACAAAAGCAGCTTTTAAACTCATCTTATCGTTAACTTTCGATAGAAAGGGTTGTTGCATTAAATACAGCGTTGTTTATCTGCCAAACTTGACAAAGTAATCAACATTTTTGCCCCTCCTTTGAAGATAATTTTAATTTTTGGTTTTCTACGCAAGGAACCCATTAAATTGCCGCGGGAAATTTTCAACCAATCACAGGCTGGGTTTTGAGACGTCTCAAAAGCAGGCAAAAGTATCTGAGAATCGTGATATGTGTAATATTTTCACAGATCTATATCTGTATTACGTTGTATTCTGCTAACTTAGTTGCATCCCGTACCCTCACAGATTTGTAATTAGCTATTAAAATTATTTCTACTATTTCTCATCAACATTTCTTTGTTATGAACTTTATATATACAGTTACAAATTTTGTAAACATCCTGAACTGATAATGTATACTGAAGTATCCGAAACAGTGTTTTCCAAACTTAAACATTGTGTCGTGTTTTAGAAATGTGTAATATTGCTACGAAATCAGATCTTTGTTTTCAAAATAGTTCTTAAAATACGGCATTTTTACGCTCAAATTGTTTACTGAAACAAAACAAATTTGTTATAACATCTTTATTTATAAACTAATTTGAACTGCGTATAATCTTGGTGTGCATAACGTTCTAATTACGTGGATCGGATCGTTTTTGACAAATAGATCGCAGTCGGTTAAAATAAGTAGTGCTATCTCGGGTCATGTTGTGCCTAGGGGTGGTATTCCCCAAGGGACTAAATTGGCCCCCTTGCTGTTTGCAGTACTTGTTAATAATCTAGCCAGGCAATGGAAGATCAGGGCTAAATACGTAGATGACCTTTTGGTAGCTGGGGGCCGTAGAGATTATACCTAGGTGTTCCACCAGTTTTCTGCCGTTCATTGCAAGAGATATTTGCACATATGCTAGTGAACATGGCATGCGCCTCAACCCACTGAAGTGCAAGGAGATGTTTATTGATTTTTTACACTATAAGCCGCACCATCCTCCTCCTTTGCAGCTCTCTGGGTCCGAAATAGAGCGCGTCCACACGTATAAATTGCTTGGTGTATATGTTACTGATAATTTATGTTGGAGCACGCACTGCGAGTACATTATTCTGAGAGCGCGCAAACGACTGTACGCACTGCGTTGTTTGAAGAAGTCAGGTGTGATGGAAAGGGATTTAGTTCTGGTGTACTCCAGCCTGATCCGTTCAGTGTTGGAGTATGCCTCCCCAGTTTGGGCAAATTTACCGGAATATCTTAGCCTCCTAATTGAGGGTGTGCAGAAAAAAAGCCTTAGAGATAATCTTTCCTGGGCTTCCTTACAAGGACGCACTTGTGCACTGTGGTCTTCGTACTCTCTCGGATCGGCGCGCTTCAGCATGCACTAAGTTTATCCAGAGAGTTCGGGACACGGGTGTCCTTGCTAACCTGCTACCACAGCGCACAACTGTGCCCCATGGATATAATCTACGTTCAGGCACCATCAGAGAGGACCCCGCCATGGCCTCTACTAACCGTCTTGACAAATTTATTACATATAGATATTCCTAGTAAAAGTTTCATGTTAATGTATGTATATGATTAGTACTTTGACCACTCTTGTAATTTAGCTGAGAAGCCACGAAAAGAGTAATTAAACTGATTATTATTATTATTATTATTATTATTATTATTATTATTATTATTATATTGACGGCTAGTTGGGAGAAAGTTATAAACGTCGAATAAATGAGTAAATAACGCAAACTTGTCGAGGTTTTAGCCCAAAACTTTTTTTTAAACTTACGATGGCGTGATAGCGCGCGCACAGCACAGCTCAATGTAAACAAACCGTTCAAACGAACAAAAGCAGCTTTTAAACTCATCTTATCGTTAACTTTCGATAGAAAGGGTTGTTGCATTAAATACAGCGTTGTTTATCTGCCAAACTTGACAAAGTAATCAACATTTTTGCCCCTCCTTTGAAGATAATTTTAAATTTTGGTTTTCTTCACAAGGAACCCATTGAATTGCCGCGGGAAATTTTCAACCAATCACAGGCTGGTTTTTGAGACGACAATACGACTTTATATTGACGTCTCAAAAGCAGACAAAAGTATCTGAGAATCGTGATACAAAGTTTTAGCCCATAACATCTTTCAAAAACCAGATAGTGTGATTAGCGCGCAAAAAAAAACTCAAACCGTCGAAACAAACAAAAAACAGCTTTAAAACTCATCTTATCTTTAATACTCGATAAGATGGACGTGTTGCGTTGAATAGTGTTGTTTCATCTGCTTAACGTTACAATGCAATCAAAATTTCTGCCCTTCTTTTTGCCGGAAGAAGATGTGAAATTTCGTTTTTTACGCGACGAGCCCAATAAATTGCCACTCTAAATTTTTTAACCAATCGCAAGCTGTTTCAAACGCAAATGATAGCACAGTTTGATGTGATAAAAGCACAAACCTTTTCGTTACATCCCATCTGAAAATACGGGCAGGAGACTAAGGTCAGCGGACAGTCGTTTTCAATGTGGTTTGGAATCTGAAAAAAAAAATTACATCAGCGCAGTGAAAGAGCTGACTAATCTAAGTGATTATGTGGCAACGTGACAAACCCACAATGAGTAGAACCAACGAGTGCTCATGGGCGACCCCGTAGCTGTCCAAACGATGTCTGTGATAGGCGAACGATACAATTAATATATCACTTGAACAATGCCCCTATCCCTAATCCCTATCCCAGCGGGACATGCTCATAAGTGACCTAAATAACCCGCAGAGACAGTTTAGATATGACTACTTAATGAGGGGATCATTCGAAGTTTATCATGTTAAATAAAATATTAAAACAAACCAGTTAAAAGTAGGGCCTGTTTATATGGAGGGATGGCGACTGTCCTAGATCAGACACCCTTTTACAATTGAGGGTCAAAAGATAGCCCCCTCATTTACATACAAAGGATTTCCTAGTGCCATCTCGCCAATTATCGCGTGGTCGCACCACAAAGTCCACAGCGTTCAATTTGCACGTTTTATAATACTCTTTCATAAACGTCAAAGACGCCTCGGCCGCTATGCCGTCCAACCTCATTTCTTTGACTTCGTCGGTGCTTTTCCCGTGTAGCCTTTTCTTTTGCTTCTTCCTTTAAAATAAATTTGTAATTTGTATTCGCCTTGGGAAAGTTACTTAGTCGTAGTGAAGCTTGATTCTAAGAGGTAAGCTGACTGGGACCTTGGTTGTAGGTTCAACATTGAAAATTTGATCAAAGAGGAGAGTCCTGACAAAGGACAGCCCCATGCAGAAAATTCCAGTTAAGGGTTTGGCATATAGGTCATATACGGAAACCGATAAAATGGGGGCCGTATGCCTCACGTTGTCCACTGAATAAGGCTTATGTAAGTACATGTAAGTATCATAACTATATAGCGCCAGTAAAACGCTCACTTCCTGTATTCAAGATAATATATATAGACAGGCTGAGCCTAACAGCGTAGCACTTTGAACAAGCTTAACTAAGGTGAAACTAAACTAAGGTGAAAGGTCGAAGCACAAGAATTAAAATTGACGACCGGGCTATCTTTCAGTTTTAGCAATTCTCAAAAACAGTAAGCTTAAGGCTTATTACCCAACAGTCTGCACAGTACATTTAGACCGTACAAAAGTTCACAAAAACAACTTTTCTCTGTCTAGAATAACTAGTACGACTACTTTCCGAATAAAATACAGTTGTTGTTTGCCAAAAATTGCTCGAGAAACTGATTTGGAAATCAAAATTGCAAAAATACACAAAAATATTTGCATAAGGTGAGGCGAGTGAAGTCTAAGTCTTGTTTTAATTTGTTTCCATAAAATCGCTTTTCAATCTATGTAAAGAATGAACAAACACATAAAAATGAACAACACAATCTTCTTTCGAGAAATTTGATTCAAATCCCAATTAGTTTATGTTTAAAAGCAAAACGCGTTACATTTTAATATAGCGCATCAAGCTGCCTTCGATGAAATTCAAGAAATCGATACAACTGAAGTTAAGCTCGTTTTAATTAAAATAATTCTCCCAAACTACACAAGAACATCGAAAAATGTAATCTGTTCAGTTTACCTTTGAGTCCCTCGCTTGCTTGTTAATTCTCTAAATTTCCGCTCCTTTGGTTCTGAAATCCGTAATAAAAACAAACATATCTCCACGCATTGAAAAACATATGAAGTTCCTCGAAGCAAGATTTTATCTCAGAAAGCTCTTCTTTTTCTACTAAAGCGGCTTCTGAGTATCCCTTAATTAGTATTCCTGTCTTGAGTAGCAAACCGCGAAAAAATGCAGGGAAATAACGACTTTACTTCTCCGCTAAACACCGCTAAACACCGCTAAACACTGACCAGCGAAAGATCCAAACTTCTTTTAAAACATGTTTACCGAGCTGACGGCTGTGTAGCCGCGCGAAAAACAAAGCCTCAAAGATCCCGGATGTTGATGACGTCGTACGCGCATGTTTTGCGAAGTCATACGCGCCCGCGAGCTAGCCCAAAGCGTACGGCGGGCGTACGGCGGCGGGCACACAACGCGCCCGCGAAACGTTCCACTAGCCATGACCATGAAAAATGACGGGCATGGGTTCTATGAGTATGGGGCTGCGCAGCCGGGCCTTCGGCCAGGCGAGTGCTCCGCTGAAAGACAAGAACGAAATTCAGTTACCATTTCCCTGGGAATTGAATCACAACAGCTGTTGGGGCAAGCTAGTGGGAACTTGTTGCACTTTTCAATATGATTCTGCAAAAATAAATACGAATTGTTAACCTCTCATGTAGAAAAGTATGTAGTTGTAAGTTCTTCGCAGCTACAGCGCATGCGAAACTATTAATGATATACACTGTAAGCAACCTGTAAGGAACTGCGTGAGTTACAACTGCCAGTTCCAAAGTTTGTCAAGTTCGAAGGTATAACGAAGCGAACAAAAAAGAACGAAAGATTGTAAACGGTAGGTAATGTGGTTATGAGAGTCTCTGCTATTTAAAATGAGTATTACCTGCATGTGACACTCCGGGTGTGGCTCCTTGCAGTATCCACACTCTATGATCCTCCACTCGCACGTGATCGTCACGTGTTGCTCCAGATCTTTCCTTTTCAAAGTCACGTGACAATTTTTATTGGTACAGGAAACAACTTTGGAAAGGCAAGTTTCCAAATGGGCGTGTTAGAAACAATAATAATTCTCATGTTTCGTGTGCTAATAAAAGGTGTGGAAAATTGTATGTTATTAAGCTCGGTCATGTTTTGAAAATAAACTGAAAAGAGGAAAAAAAAGTCACTTTCTCTGGCTAATCAAGACAAACTCAAAACGTCTACTGTGATGACATCATCAAGCTTATCATTTACCATATTTCTTTTTTCACCACACGCGACTTTCTCATATTACTGATCTATCAGTAGTCATGCAGGATGTGTATCACATATGAAACTAGTAAATCACCAAGCTTGTTACTAGTCCCCATGCAGCTCAGCGTCTTACCGGTGTACGGAAGGACATGGGTTCGACTCAACTCCCATCTGGAACTGAGATTTTCCTTGAAGTCCCGTATGCTCGCGAGAAACTGAATACAGTTAGCTTTGAATAATATTTGTGTTTCAGTTTTTACCTCTTTGTTCCTCAGTTCATCGGTCCAGTCGCAATCTTCACTTGGACATTTGATTGCAAAGGAAAGAATTTTTCTTTCTGTTGCTTTGTCAGGAAATACATCCTAAAAATCAAAGAGAGAAAGTCATCATTCTACCACAACTTGAGTACTCAAGACATAATTAAGTTAACATGCTATAGAACTTTTTTTGCTTGAAGTGCTTAAGATTTGCCGGAGTAAGAACAAGATTTGATGTCGGTAAGGCGTCCGAAAAGAATCTTTGTTTGGCCTTCTGATTAAATACATAGATTGAGTATTGTGTCCTGCGTCAAACGAAGAACGTAAGCTTGCCGTTTTTGGTCTACCTTGAAATCGGTACAAGTTCTTAATTCACTAAATAGATAACAGATATACAAGAAAACGACTATCTAGAATATGTTATTTAAGAAAATGTTACCGATCAAGTGTGCTTTTTTTTGTGAACACGTGATACCCATTTCCGGCGTGAGCCACTTCTTATTTTTTCCTTGTTGTTTGTACGAGTCATTTTACATGGGACCTCCCCACGACAGAAAAGACTGAAAATATATTCAGTTAATTAATTAATTCATTCATTCATTCATTCATTCATTCATTCATTCGTTCACTCATTCATTCGTTCGTTCGTTCGTTTATTGATTGATTGATTGATTGATTAATTCGTTAATTCATACATTCATTTAAATCAATTAGCAATACATAAGTAAAAAGACCTAAAAAGACAATAAATGACAGTGATCTACCCCGGCTCGGTCCAAGTCCTCCCTATCTGCAGGGCATGTGAAGGGCTGGGCTTGATCTTCCTGTCTGTTTATTGACGTTCAAGTGACCGTAAACAAACAAATAAATAAATAAATAAATAAACTCGTCAATTTACTTACTTTACAAAGTTTAGTCACAAACCAAACCGAATTTTTGCTATCCGGGCTTTCATGGTATCTTCTGATTGGTATCTTAGTTTCCAATTGGTGATCGTGTATGTTAAAGTCGTTTGAACACTTCGTTCAGTTCGTCATTTTCGAACTGACGCACACGAACAAAAGGAACCAAGTTGTTCACAGTTCTTTTGCAATCAATTTTTTAAAGATGCTGGCTGGATGTTGAAATTGTTTAAAGTTACAGAGTACCTTCAGATCCACCATTTTCTTGAAATTTGTTTTTGGGGGAC
Source organism: Cladopsammia gracilis (assembly GCA_022457155.1). NCBI lineage: Eukaryota > Metazoa > Cnidaria > Anthozoa > Scleractinia > Dendrophylliidae > Cladopsammia > Cladopsammia gracilis. Next base: position 281,686 of record JAJGOT010000053.1, on the reverse strand, counting down.
AAAATAAAGGTTCAGAATGATTTTTATTAAATGTAAGGAGAAATTAAGACTCGGAAAAAAAATCCGAGTCCCAGATGGGATTTGAACCCACGACCCTCCGTGATCTAGTCGGATGCTCTAACCACTGAGTCTCCAGTAGCTCAGTAATTAGAGCATCCGACCAGATCACGGAGGGTCGTGGGTTCAAATCCCATCTGGGACTCGGATTTTTTTTCCGAGTCTTAATTTCTCCTTACATTTAATATCTTTGTTGTTATTGTTGTTTCATCGTTATATACTCACTTTGGAGGTTGGTTGGCTGCATCTTGGTATGCTTTAATGTGACAGCGCGATGCTGTTAGTGAGTTTCACATGTGCTAGTCAATACTTGGCTATGTAGCCGCGCGATGCGGTTCCAGTCAAGACCCACAAATTGACCCTTGCTCACCATAGAGTCTCCAGTAGCTCAGTGGTTAGAGTATCCGACTAGATCACGGAGGGTCGTGGGTTCAAATCCCATCTGGGGCTCGGATTTTTTTTCCGAGTCTTAATTTCTCCTTACATTTAATATCTTTGTTGTTATTGTTGTTTCATCGTTAGAATGATTTTTCTTCCAAAAAAAACATTACGGTATTACGGTATCGTAGAAAATTCGATAATCCATTATATTAGAAAATAAGAGGTATATTTAGATAGCCAGCTAAATAAGCTTTAATTTGGTTACCGGTTAAGGTATCTTAAGAGTAATTTCGAGACGCTAGTGCTGTTATAATGGAGGCACGCCCGGAGGTATACTGTAGCTTTAGGCCCCGTCCACACGTATCCGTTTTTGTTTGAAAACGCAAAAGTTTCTTTCCGTTTTTCAAAATCTCTCCGTCCAAACGTAGCGTTTTCGAATCGTTTTTGCCTGTCCACAAGTATACGCAAAAACGACTGAAAACGCTCCAAATGCCTCTAAAGAGCATGCGCACCACTGAGTTTAGCCGAGCCTGCGAGTTGTTTGTGGCTTTTCATCGCTTTTTATCGCTTTCCTCGTTACCCTTGTCGAGCGGTGGAGCGGCTGACTGAAGCAAACGCATGCGCAGTGGACTGAATTCGACCTCTTGACGTCATCGTTTTCGAAAAGTACCGTTTTCAAAAGTTTCCACTTTGGAAAGCGTTTTCGAAAGTTTCCGTTTTCGGTGACCGTTTTCACCGGATACGTGTGGACGGGAAGCGAAAACGGAAAAAAACTTTTGCATTTTCAAACGAAAACGGGTGTGGACGGGGCCTTAAACGGCCTCCACATAACATCATTTTCGGTTCCAACACTCTATCAACATTCGCTCGTCATATTTTGACTGGTTGTTGAACAAATGTTGAAACTGTTTAAGTCAAAGGGCCTGAAGTCAGATCAAACACGAATAGAAATCATTGCAACCCGATAATAGAATACTGAATCTTGTGGAATTGGGCGCTTGTCTGAAAGTCAAGTTTGTACAAACCACTTTCTGCGACCCACGTCTTATTTAAACTATAGGGAACATATAAATGACGTCACCAATTGTTATTAATGTGCCAACCAGAGCCTTATTGACTGCCGAAACAAAGGTTCTTTTGTTCCAGTGGTTGGCACATTTGAATAACAAAAAGAATGTTTGTAAACAGATATCATCCCATTATTCCTAGTGTTTAACTTGACTGCTGACGCGTGAAATTTGTAGCCAAGCGCTCTTATCGAAAATAAATGAACGTAATTTATGTATTGGGTTCTTCGACTTTTGAAAGTTCATCGTCGGAACTATTGCCTCTTTAGTCGCTGACTGGCCCGAATACAACGCCAGTATCGATACAAATACAAATCCGTTTAATTTATTTCATTCAAACGTCGAACTTATTTCAGCAAAGTTTAAGTTCGACATTTCAATAGCTGGATAGCAACGAGTAATTGTAATGTTACGAAATGTTTGTGACTGAATTAGCATGAAAATTCAGAAATATTTCTATTCTTATAACTTTAAAAAAAAATACTGCAACAACGCTGTTTTATGCTGGTAAGCTGCATTAATCGCAATAGATTGAAGATAATCAACAATCAACTTTCGGATGTAGAATTCTAAGAATCTGTCAACAAACCACATTTGAAAACTTTTAATCTTTGTTTAAAATTTTGCTCACCAACGATACCGTAACCGATCGCGCGATCACAGCGATTAAACTAAGATTAGTCTTATTCAGGAATAGCATTAAACAGAACAATCAAAAAACAAATCCCTATAAAATCGAAAATTTAGGGCCAAAGAAAGACGAAATATTATTGATAAATATTATTATTCAGAATGTGACCAATCCCAATGGACAACTCCCTTTACCGCTATTAACTGCGTCTGTATGACTAAACTGACGTTATCTAAACGCTCGAGATGTACATATATATGCGACGATTAGTTCTTTTTTTCTCAACATAAAATCCAGAGTTGAAAGACAACGCTTTGGTCTTATAAATTGGCCAACTGAATTGAGGCAACCGTTGTCTGTTTATACTACGAAGGACTCAAGTGTGAGTATTGGATGACTATCGAAGTGAGGTATTAACAAGATGTCCGTCCTGTTGAAATGAGGTACCTATCGAAGTGTTCGCGAAGAGATAGTGTTGAGTTTCAAATTGACAAAGTTTAAACTAAAGTTACAAAATCTATAACTCATGAACATAATGCGCACCTTCTCAAATGTTCATCGAGGCATTCTTTGCAAAACCTGTGTCCGCAAGTAGTTATGTAGCCCACTGTATCTCACTTTTCCATTTTCAGTGTGTTTTTGTCGTTAATGTGATGTAACTCATATAATTATAGACGAATCGCCTATAATTATTCACTATGGTGTACTTTTCCAGATCTAGTGTGTTTTGTCGTTAATTTTTTTAATTTACAAAATATCATTATAATTTAGTGACGGTATATATCTTAATCGATACTCATTGTTAACACAGCACAGTTTGAAGAAAAAACTTCATCTTCTTCGCTTTCTTCAGGTATTGTTAGTAGCGAATCTTGTGGGTTAACATATATATCATGTACCGTAACTTGAAATGAAACTTCTTCTTTGCTGATATAAATACTATCGATTAACAGAGCCAATTTGACTTTTTCTAGCTTTCTCATTGCGATTCTTGTTAAAATTTTATCCCTTTGTTTTGAATATTTGAGAAGTTTAACATTAAACATTTCAGATCTTATTGAACCCCCAGTAATTCTTGTACCCATACCTTCAAACTGAAAACCATAAAAAATACCTTTTATCTTATTAGCTATTTTTTCACCATAAACACCTTTTAAATGTCGCCTACAGATGTCTCTAATAAAAACCATACAATCAATAAACTTTTCTTCTTCTTCCGTTGACATTCGACTTCGTCCTTCTTCACCGTATAAGCGAACAGGAATGGTGTAACCAAGTAGTTTACTACTTTCGTTTTGACTATATGTCTCTTTTACACCTAAAATTGTAAGAAATGGTGAATCGATTACTAGCGGACCTTTATTGGTGTCAATTTTAATTATTTCAAAACCGGTTTTGCTGTTTTTTACCGGTTTATGGAAAATAATATTTGATGAATATTCTAAAACTTTTGAAGGATTCATATTTGTTATATTACCATATTTATTTTTTAAGACGATTTTTTCATTTCTAGTAAAAGAAATGAAAAATAAACAGATATTTAATCTTCTTCATCATGTCGCTTTCTTGTATCGTTAATAACGATTCTCGTTGAGGTAGCGGTTTGAAATATACCTCATGAACCTTTACTTGAATTGAAACAGCTTTTTCACCAATATAAATACTATCAATTATCAAAGCTAATTTCACATGACAATATGAATTAAGATAGTCGAGCGGTTCGACTCTTTTGTTTCCTTTTGTTTTGAATAGCGTTAAAAATTTATCAGACTTTTCTGAATAATTGAGTTTAGCATAGAATATTGGTGGATTATTTCCTATATTACTGTCCTTGTAATATAAAAGGTTATTTAATTTATCAGCTATCTCTTCACCACAAGCCTCTTCTAAACGCTTGTAACAAAGTTCTTGAAAATTTTCCAAAGAAATATAAAACTCATCTTCTTCCGGTGTCGGTTCATCGTCTCTGGACCATAAACAAACCGGAATAGAATATCCAAGTAGCTCACGAGTTCCGTCTTCTTTACTTCTTCTTTCGGTTACACCAAAACTGAAAAGAAACGGTGTTTCAATGACTAAAGGACCTTTTTTATTATCAGCGTAATCGATTTGTATTTTAATCCTTTGATAATTGTAAAGGTCATTTTTTATCGGTTTGCTGAAAATAATATCTTCATTGCGAACATCTGAGAGAATTGACAGTTGCATGTTGTTATTATTACAAATTAATTTCCTTAAGACCATTTTCACAATACTTACAACAGCGTTTATCTTTCTTGTGAATACAGATTCCGTTTCCACCGCATTCTTTGCAATAATATTTCACTCGATTGTGTTCACAAAACTGATTTCCACCGCACTCCTTGCAATAGTACTTGTTATTTCCATGAATGCAGATTCCGCTTCCACCACAATCTTTACAAAAATACCGTCGTCTACCGTGTTCACAAATCCTTGATCCCGAACACTCCTTACAATTGTATTTATTTTTCCCGTGTGGGCAAAGTTTTTCTTTACGTTCTGGTGATTTCACAGGTTCTTTCAATTCTACAGCTTGTAAAGCATCGATGAGTTCGGCTTTCCGCATTAGATACCATCCTTTAATTTTCTGCTCTTTTGCTTCAGCTTTCAACTCTTTCACAGACTTTTCCATTTTGTTTTATAAGGTACTTTATATTTTTAATACCATTTTTTGATAAACAAGCGCTTTCGAGTCGTTTGTTTTCCGAGAAATCGGTCTTAATTTATTCATCTTTTCCGAGAATTCAGCTCATTTGCATACGTGTTCATTGAGGCGAAACGAGTGTAAGGCGTATGCGTATGAATCGCTTTGCGGTGCGTGACACTTGACACGTACCACATGTGTGAGCGCGATAACTTCTTCCTATATATATAGTTCGATCGAACTATATATATTAATAAGTCTGTAATTTGGTAGAACTCAGGGAGGTGACGGTTGGCCACTGTCTGAATCCCGTTTACGGTTCATGCAATGTCAGACCTACGGGGTAGCAGTGTAGTTGAGTCAGTTGACTACGCTCTGGTGAACCAGCCTCGGCCCAACTGATAACAGGGGGGTGCTCAAAGATCTCTTCGGAGAACTTAACCTCACCCAGAGGTATAAAATGGGTGACACCCGCTTTGTCAGCGGGAAAAGTCCTCACTTCGGTGAGGCAAAAGTCCTCACTTCGGTGAGGCACAGAAACAGCCAACCGAGCACCCCCCGACCAGGGTTTTGCACTTTTTTATGAAGTGACTTTACGAACTTTTACTAGAGGTTCATATATATCTAATTCAGCTAAAGCAGAAAGTAATTTAGCTTTTCGCATTAGATACTAACCTTTGATTTTCTTCTCTTTTGCTAAATGGCGCAATTCTTTGAAGGTATAATTTGTTCGATTAATCAACGGTCTTTCCCATCCATCATCCATTTTATTTATTTAATACCAAATCTTTATGTTCATTTGAATTTTTTATCATATCGATCTTCGATTCGACTATTTATTGGTGGACATAAATCGATGATTATCTCATCGATCAACCTCATATCGTTAACAAACGATTCGTGATCGAACTGTTTTCCTCGCAGACAAGAACGTAAGTCAACCAAAACTTTCTGGTATGTCGTAAATGCAAATTTACTCATCTCAATCCGTCGGTTATAATTTTTATAATCGGTAAATGTTTTGACCAACAAGCCTGCACCGGAAATGACACCTAAAATTATTGGGTTCAACGTAATTCCGCCGGCAATCGTACCGCCTGCGATAAGAGACGACGAACTCAATTTACACAAGAGATTCATCCGTTTGAGATGTCTAAAAGTCTTTTTATAACACCACCATTTCTTGTGATAAAAACTGTAAAGGGACTTGATCACCATTAATTTTGTCTCGTCGATCGATGTATCGATATGGTTAAATGCAAAAAGATCGTATTTCATTTTATAAAGATTACATTCTAATTTTAAAATGATCGCATTCATTTTCATTCTTGTCTCTTTTATAAATGACACCACTCCAGAATGGTTACAAGAATGTCGAGAAATCGCAAGAGAGGTTGTAGAAGCATTCTAAGATCAGATTCTATTTTATTATACGTAACGTATAATAAATTTAAATTTGACTGTATTTTACTCTTCATCTGAAGATTCTTCATAAACATATCTACATTCAGGTTCAACAGGTAGCCTGTGAGCGCAACGGTAAATTTTAATGTAATTGATCAAGATCTCTTTTGGATTCTCACCATATTCTTCTAACATTAACAATAGATTGTCAAATGATAATGACCCAAGATGTTCGCTTGGAACCTGAAGTATCTGTTTTATCTTTTCTGAATATTTCGTTTGTGTATTCATTGTTTTATATAACACAATATTTTCTTTAATCCTTTTTTCATATCGTCTCAAGCCACACACTTACCAAACATTTATTGATGGTAGTTCCTTGTAAACTTTGTATTCTCACACGAAATAAATCACATTCTTCCAGAACGATATCGTTGGACAAGTGAGAGACCTGCTTCTTACCACCCCCTCCTCTTCCTACTACATTGTTTATCAACACGGCGATATGAGGGTACGTTTCGAGCGTATCGAGAATGTTAACGCAACATTTTACAATTTTACTCTTGACCGGAACCATAGCATATTCATCTCCTGAAAATAGAGTATAGGACTGATTCGCAGTTCTCTCATAAAGACCATAAATTACAAACGCACCTCCACCGCTAAGGCTTAACGATGGCGAATTGATAATTGTGTGTTTGTTCATATCGAGAGTAGTCTGCATAACCATTTTACGATTCACAAAAAAATAAGGAGAATCGTAAACACTAGATGGAACATCTGAATGGTTTCCTTTTATTCCGTATATCACTAGATAAGCTTGAGCTTGCGAAGCCGATGTTGGCGAACCGCTACATTTTAAATCGACCCTTATATACTCCGGCGGTGAAATTTCCCACTTATGCAGATTGATAATACTTCTACTGTAATTCGTAAAAATTTTCGTCGATTGTTTATTTATATTTATAGAAGCTGATTGAACATCGACACTGACACCACTAATCGTAGGTGGAATAAATTCGATACAAACGGTATATTCTCCCTTTGGTAATTTATACATATTAAAACCGATTCTTGAAGCGTAGCTATTTAGTAGATGCTTGTGTAATAAAAGACTGTAAACTTTTTTGTTTAGCGTATGCGGCGACTCTGCCAAATCGACTATACCGGTGACGGTTATATCATGCTCGGAAGAACTTTCGTCAACATTTTCCATTATGTATCGGAATTCATCTTTCATATCTTCCGAAGTACTAATATGCGATTCATCGATATATTTTTTGAGCTTATTTTCTACCTCGTTCGTATGAACTACCACATCCCCTATCATGAGATTAAGCTTTTTATCAGCACCATCAACGTAAGATTTATTACATGCGTCGGAATTATTTTGCGGATCACCGAGATTGGTAATCTTATGGTTCGACATATCGAAATCTTCACCGGACGGATTACTCAATTTACCGGAAATTATATGATCCACGTATCTTTTATTGGCCCCTTGGTCGGCAACCGTCGGGTCCTTTACATTATAAACCGTATTGTTTCCCATATCCAAACTAGTCTCCATCGGAAACGTCTCTTTTCGAGATAAGAAAATATTCCTAACATCGTTGTAAGAGACAAGATTGTTATAATTTGCTCCTAAATCGTGATAAGTCTGTTGTTTCGATTGAACAACATTGAAACGTTCTTTCAGATCGATATTTTTCACAACCTCATGCGTTGGTTCAGGAGCGTTAGGATGAAATTTTTTCAGAGTTACCATATTGACAGCGCATAAATCGTTATCTTCATCCGTGTCCATATTTGTGATAAGTTTTCTATTCATGTCGATCTCTCCGGGAAGAATGATTTTATTTCCTCGAAGATCTAGATCACCGGTCATATGAGTCGATCCATCCAAGTTCAGAAAGTGTGTTTTAGCGGTACCCCAGTTCGTTACATCCTTTAAATTTACCGGTTCACCGACATTCACCAATCTTTTGTTTTGAATATCGTAATCACCCGAAGACGTTAATTTAAAACCGACACCCGGTAATCCTTGCGGCCCTTGTTTTCCTCCCGTTTTAGGTGCTATACTTATGTTGTCTGATAATAGCCCATTTGAATAGCTCATTTTAGATTATATTTTCATTAAAATTTTTTAATATTCTTTTCTTTGGTTTGTCAATATATAGAAAAGAATATGGATCTTTTGTAGCCATTTCATATTGATTTTTATCAACATTATTTTCACGACAAAACATAGAAACTTCGTTATTGCTTGGAAATTCAAAAATACAAAAATGTGAACAGTTTAGACGTATATCTTTTGGTGTTTTATAATAACTTTGTGAAAGATAGATAACGCTACAATTTTTATGTCTGCCATTGATAAAATAATCAATCAACGGATCTTGGTTCTTTTCACAAACAAAATCATCGAATATAACTATTTTTTGGTTCTCGTCCGTTAATTCAGAAACCGGTATAATATAATCGTTACTTGCTTCTATAACATCAAAACCTGCTTCTTCACTAATCGGTTTAAATTCTCGTAATAAGAACTGATATTTAGATTGATCTAAATTTTTCGCATACAGATAAGCCTTGTCAAAAAACAATAAACGAATAATCATATCTAGCAAAAGATTTGTTTTTCCAGAACCTGAAGGGCCACAAATCAACATTCTGAAATTCTGTTCTGGCATGAAAGGTTGTCGCTGCTTGTAGCTCGTAACCATATCATCCACATCATAGTTTATAAACTTCATCTTACTGAAATAACAATTATAAAATTTAAAATCGAATAATAGTAATAAAATGAGTTTAATTAAGTGGAAAGAACTTGCAAAACAACAAACTAAGTTGGGGAATAAGATTAATTTTGTTCATGAAACGCTAACAAAGAAAAAATTAGGCGAAGAGACAAGTCAATTGGCTTATGAAAAAATATTTAAGCCGATAACATCAAAATTAGATGTTAGTAATTTACCGGTATCAACACCAACATCAACAAGACCAAAGAAGAAAAAGCAAAGTGCTAAAGATATTGATTATTATCCAGAAGTAGATCCATATGAAGAGATGGATGTAGAAGGTTTAATCGATTTTGGTGAAGAGGTTTTACCAGAACAAGAGAAACAACCACCGCTGCCATATTGCAGATTCACCACCACCGTTATATTCACCGGGTCAATATATGAAAATAAGACAACAAAGAGCTCTGGAAGAAAAAGAAATATTTGAAAAATACGGTTTGCCTATTATTGAAACTACCGAAGAATCACCAGAAGAGACGCTTGAAGCATATGATAGCGCAGTAAAAGATCTAGGAAAAGAAAAACGAAAATTAACGACTTTAATCAATAAATTAGAAGATTCTACAGAAAAGGAAAATCTCAAAGAACAAAGAGAGCGACTGCAACGAGAAAGTTCCGTAATTACGGTGAGAAGAGATAAATTAAAAAAGACCGGTAAAGGGCTTGGGAGAAACCTAATATTTTTCAGCAATCCTAAAGAACTTGTCAAAAAACTTGAACTGATAATAGGTGAAATTATAGCCGGTAATACAAATATCGAGATGCGTAATACCGGAGTTACAATTTTAGACGAACTTTTGAAATCATCGCTAATCGATAAAAGGCAGGCTGAACAGATTTATAAGAAATATTTTAAATATTAAAATAATATCACCACTATAAAATAGTATGGATAGAGAAATAGTGTTATCATCATATTCTGTCAAAACACAAGCCAACAACAAACCTGAAGATTTCACAACAAATTTTACTGAAGCAATTGTTTTGGACCCGAATGAGCAATATGTTATCGGTCTTAACAGAATTATCAATATGAGCTTTACATGGTTCAATATTAATGCTAAATACGCTAATCAGTTGATCAGATACAGCTCTGATGGTGGAAAAACTTTTTCTGATATTTCTTTTCCAGGCGGTGTTTGGGATTATGAAGATATTAATCTACATATTCAAAAAGAAACTGTCATAAAACAACCTAGAAAAGACGATGAGTTTCCGATCAGCCTGGTTTTTAATACCACAACTTTTAGAGTAACAATAACGCTGAAAGAAAATTATCAACTCGATCTAACACAGAGTAACTTTAACGAACTGATCGGTTTTGATAAAAAAGTTCTGAAGGAACAGATAAATATCGGCCCCCGAGTTCCAAATCTGTCTCAAGATACAGATATTTTGAACGTTCATTGTGATCTGACAAATAAATCGCTTGTTGATGGCGAAGCTACCGATATCATTTATTCCTTTTCAACATCTGTTCTGCGACCATCTTATAGTTTTACTCTTGAACCAAAGAGAGTAACATATAACCCTGTGAATAAAAACACAATAGACAGTATCCGAATCCGTATCACGGACGGAAAAAGAAGAAAGGTCAACCTAAATGGAGCCGATACAGCTTTCTCATTAATTTTAAAAAGAATATAATATAGTAATGTAATAAAATGAAAACTTATGAATTTACTCGTTATTATAACCCGAAGATGGGTAGACATGTTTACAAGCACAAAGGAACAGGCGTCATTATCGATAATATTTTTAAACCGATGAAAGCTGTCGCATCAGCAGTTTTCAAAAAATTCGCGAAACCTATTGCGAAAAAAGCGTTGGAAGCAGGAATTTCTCATGCTGGCGAAAAACTAGGTAAAAAAGCAGTTGAAAAATCTGGTGATCTGTTAATGAAAAAACTAGGTAAAATGAGAATATCTCCTAAAGCAACTACTAGTGCGACTAGTACTAGTAGTTCTTCCGTTGGTAGTAGACCGTTACAAAAACAACAAGAAGATACCTATGCGATATTAAACAGATTGATATCTGGTAGCGGTATAAAAAGAAAAAAATAAAATCTATAATAAAAACAAATGGCTTTCCGAGCGAGTGAAAATTTACGAAAAAATCAATTGGTAAGATTTCAACTGGATAGTTTGATTAGAGCTCCAGCCATTGGAGAACAACAAGATAAAGGTGGTTATATATTCACAATTAATGACAGGTCGTCGTATTATGACTGGTATAATGCTTATTTTGAAGTACAATTTCAGTTACAAAAATTAGCAGACGGTGCCGGTTATGCGGCAGCTGATAGAATAACAGTTCTTAACGGTGCTCATTCATTAATTAAGCATATGACGATTAGATCTTCGAATAAGATAATTTATGATACTGATAATCTACATAAAGTTACTTTTGTTAAAAATTTGTTGGAATACTCTGATGACTTCAACAGATCGACAGCAAAAAACAGTTTCTGGTATCTGGATACGGATGCAACAACCGCTAATACGAATGCAGGATTTGAAGCGAGGCGGGTACAAACACAAGCGGTTCAAAACAATGGTAACGGTGGCGCTAAAAACATTAATACGATTATACCTCTGTATCGTTTTTCCTTTTTCGAAGAGTTGGAAGATAAGATGCTTGTACCTATGCAGCTACAATTCGAGATTGAGCTTCAAAACGATAGCGAGCTGATTCACATGGCTAACGGTGTTGATGAGGGAAGAGTTGTTGTGAATAGGTTTTTGCTTTGGGTTCCTAGAATAACACCCAAACTTTCGATTTCGACAAATTTTGTCAACTCTTTTTTGAAAGAAAAACAATGGAACTATTTAAGGGAGAAGTATGCAAAATCACCTCCTACACTAACATCAGGATTTTTTCAAATAAGCGCTGGTATTGATAATGTTAAACATGTTTTCGTTTATCTGAAAAGAGCCGCTCCACCTAATAATGATAATGCAGAAGATAACCCTTATCTTATGGACACGTTCAAATTAAATGCTGCGGATAATAACTCATCGCTGGCAACTTGCAAATTAGAGTATGGAAATGGGCTTTATTTCCCGGATACACAATATAATGCTGAAAGTAAGATAAGAATATTAAACGATGTAGCGTCTTACACAATGAGGAAAACTGATGTAAACAGCGGGACACAGCTGAATTTCGCCAATTACAGCTCTCTCTACGGTCTGATCTATTTCGATCTGACTTGTCAAGATGAAAAGATAACAAGAGATCCCAAACAGTTATTATTCAGATATACATTGACAGCAGATGCAACTGCAAACTTTAACGTACATGCGATAGTTTTGTATGATCAGCTGATAAAAATAGATAAGGTTGGAAATGAGTTGGTCATCGCGTAAACGTAAATTCATTTTAAAAACAATTTTGTATTTTACAATACTAAATACAAAATGACAAGATACCATCCTTACAAAGTAAGTTTATCAGAAGGGCAGAAAGAAAAACTTGCAAGAGCATATAAAACAAGCAGCCCCATCACAATTAGGTTAGCGAAGTCACAGACAAGCGGTAACGATGAGCTACTGCTAACGTCTACACAGATCAATAGAATCAGTAAAGCGAAATCGCTTGGAAGCGGTGTCGAGATAAAAATATCAAAAACACAGATTAGAAAAGTATTGAGAGAAGGTGGAAGTCTATGGAGCGCAATTATTCCGTTAGCGAAAACGTTAGCACCGACTTTAGCTAAAACACTCGGTTTATCGGCGATTGCCGGTTTAGCGAGTGAAGGAGCAAGTCAAATTGTTAAAAAGATAAGCGGTAAAGGTCAAACCGGCGGTTTCCTCATCCCTCCAGATAAGATTCAACAACTGATCGATTATAAACATTTGCTGACAAATAAACAGAAACAAGAAATTCTGAGCGCTCTTCAATCGGGAGGACGAGTACTAATAAAGCCGACAAAAACACAATCTGGAGGGTTATTAGGAACGATATTAGCAAGTATCGGTATTCCGCTGGCTGTTGAAGCGTTTAAAAAATTGACCGGTTCAGGTGCACCCAGAATGGGTAGACCTAAAGATGGAAAAGGAGTACCGCGTCTAAGCGTGGGTAGGTACCCTTATCAACCTCCTCCATTTTATGGCCAATGGGGGAAAAATACTGTTGGTATGGGAACTAAAAAAAAGGGAAAAGGGTTACTTTTAGGACCGAACAGCCCGTTCAACAGCATACCGTTAGTAGGGGCACTCCTGTAAGGAGTGTAAAGCCCAAATTCATAAACAAACCGCTAAGTAATGCTGATCTGATGAAGTGGATTTCATACCTTAGAATTCCTAATTTCAAAGGGATATATTCAAGGGATGAAGTTATGCCTAAAAATCATAGTCCATGCATTATTAATCTCGATTCGCTTGAAAATGCCGGTTCTCATTGGGTTTGTTGCGCACCATCTCACGATAATAACTTCGTGTGGTATTTCGATAGTTTTGGCATGGGTTATCCCGAAGAATTTACAAGTGGCAGAAAACAGATAATCTATAATTCAAGTCAGTATCAAAACATAAAAAGCGTCCTTTGCGGTTATTATTGTCTTTATTTCCTTCATCAATGGTCACTCAAGAAAGATTTTTATGATATCTTGCAGCCGTTTAGCTTAACAGATACATTGTTCAATGAAAAGTTCATAAAAAAATATTTTATGTAAGCGTATTTAAAATTAATTTTTTATTATACAGATCGTATAATAAAATGGAACCGCTAACACAAAAAACATTTTGCGTCAAGGAAAAAATAAAAACCGGCTGTACTGAACCATCCGGTTATAAGATAGCCGCCAACGGTAGGACTTATTTTTGGTGCACTTGCGCTAATTGCGGAATCAAGAAAACCCGTTTCGTTAAGAGTTCGGAAAACTAGTTCAGCCCGCCTCGGGGGCGGGCTTTTTTGATGTGGAAGGTAGTCATAGTCTTGGAGAGATAGCTATGAAAGCCGGTATGAAAGGTCTTTACAATTTAGGAAAAATAGGAGCGTCAAAAGCCATCAAATCAGACTTTGTAAAGAAAAAGATAAGATCAGCCGCAAATAAGTATATAGATCAGGCTTTGGACAGTTTCACCGGAGACTTATCGAAAAGACTCGATCCGCTTCACCACGGTAGCGGTGTCGATGTTCATAAAATGATCGGTAAATTACCGAAACCGAAAGGAGGATGGACATTACCCGGACATAAATACACAGGACCATACAATGACTTGGATTCGCAACTGTCGTATGATCCGGAAACAGGTAAAATACTGGAGATCTACGAACAGCCGACGGGTAAAACGGATGCCATAGCGATGCAGCATGACGTCGATTATTCTGTGTGCGCAAATAAGCCGGAACCGCGAAAATGTAAAAACGAAGCGGATAGAAAAATGGTGAAAGCCTTGGATAGCGTGCCCTATAGTGATCGACAATGGGGTCACTGGTTAGCTAGAAATACTATCGACGTAAAACAAAAACTTGGGTTGGGAAACGGATAAGGCCGCCGAGTAGATGGCAAGAAAAGCTTGCAGATGAGCTGCATAAACCCATAAGACGAAAGTTTACTCGGCGGCGTGTTATTGTAAACGGTATCGATGAGATATGGTGTTCTGACCTTGTCGAGATGCAGAAATTAAGTAAGTGGAATAAGGGATATCGATATCTTCTCATGGTGTTAGATGTTTTCAGTAAATACGGTTGGATTGTACCGTTGAAGAATAAAAAAGGAGAGACCGTTAGGGAAGCGTTCAAATCGTTATTCAAGAAAGGAAGAAAACCGAAAATGCTGTGGGTGGATAAGGGTAAAGAGTATTACAACAAGAATATGAAAGAATTGTTGGATAAAAATAAGATAGTGATGTATTCGACAGAGAATGAAGAAAAATCTAGTGTTTGTGAAAGATGGAACCGTACGATAAAAGAGAAAATGTATAAACAATTTACCGTTCAAAACAATACCGTGTATTATGATATATTACCGATGATATTGAAAGAATACAATAATTCAAAACACCGAAGCATCGGTATGACACCTGTGGAAGCGTCGAAGAAAAAGAACGAAAGTGCTGTTTACTTAAATCTGTATGGTAAGATGAAACGGATGAATACTAAACCGAAATTTAAAGTTGGTGATAAGGTTCGAATATCAAAATACAAACGCCCTGTTTTCGATAAAGGTTACATACCGAATTGGACTGAAGAGATTTTTACTGTCGATAAGATTCGATACACTAACCCTGTAACTTATAAACTGAAAGATGAGCTGGGTGAGGAGATAACGGGTTCTTTCTATAAGGAAGAGCTGCAGAAGGCTAAACAGACCATCTTTCGAATTGAGAAAGTGATTCGACGAGACGCTCGAAATGGTAAAGCGTTAGTGAAGTGGAGCGGGTATAGCGATAAATTCAACTCTTGGGTAGATCTAAAAGAACTGAAAGATCTGCGGTGAAGATCTCTTCTTTTCATTTCATGAACGTGAAATGAAAATTTAAAATGGTATTAAAAAAATCTTGAGCATAATTCAATTACTTACGTATGGATTCAAAAACTGTTGAACAGCTTAAGGCAATTGCACGTGAAAACGGTTTGAAAGGTTATTCACGTTATAGGAGGAAAGCGGACCTGATTAAATTCATTGAAAGTAGTATAAATACTCCACCACGCGGTATCGTTAATTTTATAGATGAACCTTCACCTCCCCCACCACGCGGTATCGTTAGTTTTATAGATAAACCCTCTCCACCCCGAAGAAGAAAAAGACAACCCTCACCATCACCGCCCCGAAGAAGGAAAAATAGACAGCCCTCTCCACAACCCATAGACGATCATCAATCAGAGATACCGTTAGAATCTGAAGATTCTGAACGTAAACGACAAAAGAAGAGACAAAAGACCCGTAAAACAAAGAAGGAGAAGAAATTGGAAGAGGTCGAAAATAGATCTGAAGATACTCTTCAATCGACAAATAATAAGAAGAGACAAAAGAAACTAAAGAGGGAGGTTGCCCGTCTAACAAAGAAAATCAACCGTGCACAAAACAAACGTGGCGCACTGTTCTTACAAGAAAAACTAAACCAAGTTTTGAAAAAGATCGATAGCCGAAGATTACCCTATGAGATAATCAAGATAGGTGAGAATACAAGTAACAAGTTCAAATCGTTTTTCGACATATTCAAAGTTAAAATAGTAAACCCTCGTGAAATATTCGATATTGATAAATTACTGTTAGAAATAGGGCTCAGAGTAATAAAAGAGAGAGGGTTACAAAACGGTGACAAGATTCGATGGATACTTAGTCATCCGAGTTGGTATAAACCGGTCAGTACAAAACGAATCACGATCACAGATCACCTTGGGACGGATCTCGTCGAAGAGATAGCTAGATTCATTGAATACAAGGATGTACCGCTCCCCGAGGTCAAAATAGAGATTCAGTCGGTAAAGGTTCCCCGGGGAATGGGCCGATTACGTGTGACAAAATTAAATGCCAGCGATAAAAAGAGTATAATCACAATCAAAAATAATGACTCAATCTGTCTTGCGCGAGCAATAGTGACGGCTCGTGCAAACATAAATAAACAAAAATGGACAAAAACTCAGTTGAAAAACGGGTTCAATAGCTCGAGAAAACTGCAGAAAGACGAAGCTATCAAACTTCATAAAGAAGCTGGAGTCGAAATTAATGAGGAAACCGGTTCTACCCTCGAAGATGTAAAGAGATTCGCGGAACATCTTAAGATTCAGATAAACATTGTAGACGGTGATCAGTTCAATGATCTGATTTTCACTACTGAAAATGAGCACGATGGACAGATGATATACCTTTACAAAAACAAAAACCACTTCGACGTTATCACAAGTATGCCAGCGTTCTTATCCAAAAAATATTATTGTCACACCTGTAAAAAGCCGTACACAAAACGCGATTGTCATAGATGCCCCGCAAAGTGTACAGCATGTTTCAAGTACTTTCCACACGGAGTGAAAAAGTGCTCTAAACCGCCAATTCCATGCGATAAGTGCAATAGGTCTTTCTTTGGAGTAGATTGTTTTATGGAGCATCTACGTGACAGATCCACATGGGGTAGTAAAGATACTGTGTGTAAAAAAGTAGGTAAATGTTTGAAATGTGAGCGTACAATTACATCTTCTAAAAATGATGACCTAAAGAATCACATCTGCGGATATTCAAAGTGTAGTAATTGTGGGAAGTACTGTGATATGAATGAACATCTTTGTTTCATGTCTCAAACGGAATGTAAGGGTGGAAAATGTCAAGGTTACGGATGTAGTCCTGGAAGTTTGTGTTATTCTTGTTTTACAAGAACCGATAAATACATGTTCTATGATTTTGAAGCAACTCAGGAGACCGATGTTCATGAGGTCAATTTAGTCGTCTGTCACGATTTTTATGGAAATAAAAATACATTTGAAACGCTCGACGAATTTTGTAAATTTATTTTTTACAAGAATAAGCATGTGGGGTATACCTTCATAGCTCACAATGCAAAAAGTTACGATGCTCAGTTTATTCGAAATTGGTGTATAGAGAACAGAGTGAAACCCGATATTATTTACAACGGAACAAAGATTATGTCTATGAAGGCTGAGGGTGTTAGATTTATTGATTCTATAAACTTTATCGCTGCGGGGTTATCATCGTTCCCAAAGACATTTGGTTTGAAAGAGTTGAAAAAAGGGTATTTTCCACATTATTTCAACACAAAGTGTAACCAAAACTATGTAGGACCGATTCCTGATAAGAAACACTATGATTATGATCAGATGAAACCTTCAGCGAGAAAGGAATTCTTAAAATGGTACCAACAACGTATTGATGAAAACTATGTGTTTGACATGAAGAAGGAGCTGAGAGATTACTGTGATAGTGATGTAGACATCCTCAGAAGAGGTATGTTGATTTTTCGAGAACAGTATATCGAGTTAGGTAACATCGACCCTCTTCAATATATAACCATCGCATCTGTATGCATGACCATTTACAGAAGTAACCACATGCGTCGTAAAAAGATCGCTGTTGTAAAGGAAATTACACGTGGAGAGAACTACAGTAAAAGTAGCATCGCATGGTTAGATTGGATTTCTCAGAGAGATGGTGTTAAAATAAAACACGCTCTGAACGGTGGTGAAGAGACTTTACCAGATATCGGAAAGGTTGACGGGTTTTGTGGGAATACGGTCTACGAATTTCAAGGATGTTTTTGGCACGGTTGTGAGAAGTGTTATACATGCGACACAATCAACACAAAAAATCAGATGGATATGTTAACTCTAAGAAAGAGGACGGTAGCGAAAAACGATAAAATTAGAGCTGCCGGGTATGAACTGGTTGAGGTTTACGAATGTGAACTGAAAAAGGAGAAAGATTTTGGTAAATTTCTAAAAACGTGGAATCGGGAATTTGTGGGACCTCTTAACCCTAGGGACGCATTTTTTGGTGGACGAACAAATATAACAAAACCGACCTACACATTCAAAAAAGGTGAGAAAGGTAGATATGTCGACTTTGTTAGTTTATATTCAACGGTTCAATTCTTCAAGGATTATCCGGTAGGTCATCCTACAAAGATATTCGATCCTCCTCAAGAGTACGATAAGGAGTGGTTTGGTTTTGTGAAATGTAAAGTTTTACCTCCAAGAGGTCTTTATCATCCTGTGTTACCGGTAAAAATAAAATGCGATAAGGCTGAAAAGCTGCTATTTCCGCTCTGTAGAGTGTGCGCTGAAAATAAGATTCAGGAATGTACACATACAGATGATGAACGATCATTCATCGGAACATGGTGCACGAATGAATTGAATGTGGCGATTTCAAAAGGGTACAAGGTACTAAACATATACGAGGTGTGGCATTTCCCTAAAAGATCAGATAACCTTTTCAAGAGTTATGTAAGAAAATTCATGAAAATCAAGATGGAATCGAGTGAACTGAAGACCGGTCAAGGTTGTACATATAAGAGTGTTGAAGATTACAGGTCAGTTGTTGAATCAAAGTTAGGAATCGAGCTTGATGAGATTGAGTACAATCCTGGAAGGAGGGCAATCTCAAAGTTGTCTCTGTGTAGTTTATGGGGAAAATTTGGTCAGCGTAATAACATGAATCAGACTGTGTACGTCACTGAACCAAAAGAATTTTACAAGATCTTGTTAGATGAAAGCTTAGACGATCTGAACATTCAATTCTTAAACGAAGATATGGTTGAAATGACTTACAACTTGAAAGACCAGTTCGTTGACAATAGTAATAACACAAACATATTTATTGCTGCTTTCACAACCAGCCACGCTAGAATGATGCTGTATGAAGTGTTGGATAAACTCGGTGATCAGGTTCTCGGTTTTGACACCGACAGCTGTTGGTATATCGAACGTGAAGGGGGACAGCGAATCGAAACAGGTGACAGCCTCGGTGATCTAACCGATGAGTTAAACGGACATTATATTACGAATTGGTGCGGTTCTGGTCCAAAATCATACAGTTACAGTACAAGTGATGGGAAGATGGAATTTAAGGTCAAAGGCTTCACTCTGAATCACAAAAATAGTCAAAAAATAAATCAAAAAACGATGAAGCAGATTATCGAAGGTCAAAAGGAACGGATAACAACCGTAAACGAACGAGCGATAACTCGAGATCCCTCTACAAAACAGGTTGTAAATAAGTACCAGAAAAAAGACTTTCGGATGTGTTACGATAAACGGTGTATGGTGAAGACTGAATCTGGTATCGAGACGTTTCCATACGGATATTAATGAGTATCGATTAAGATATATACCGTCACTAAATTATAATGATATTTTGTAAATTAAAAAAATTAACGACAAAACACACTAGATCTGGAAAAGTACACCATAGTGAATAATTATAGGCGATTCGTCTATAATTATATGAGTTACATCACATTAACGACAAAAACACACTGAAAATGGAAAAGTGAGATACAGTGGGTTACATAACTACTTCCGCATCTCGTAAGAACTGGCTCCTTCAGCGGCAAATGACAAATTAAACATTGACAATCATCTTCAACTTCACTCACAAACTCCTCATCATGACCTGAAGGTAACCGATTGCGTGGCGCTTCCGCCATTTTGTAAAACCAGTCTATAGAGTTCGCCGCTGTTATTTCGAAAGCGAAACCTTTGGGGTCAAATTTGCGCAAGTGACCTCGTATATAATCGAACTGATTTTCCATTTACGTCAGCCGTGATTGTGTGACCAAACTCACGCAACGTCGTTGGAACGTTTTACTCTCATGAGCTCTAAAAAGTCTTGCATCGTAGCAAACAAACGGGAAGAAAGACCCGTGTTGAAGCAATTTCGTCACTAGAACAAACAAATAACTTGCTATTGTGTCAGTTTTGTGTTTTAACACCCGAATTCTTACTTTTCCATAAACAAAAATATAATTTAGGCCTGAATCGAGCCTGAAGTTTGACCTGTCAGGCTACGATTACACGGTACCGGACGAAGTTTCGGAGGGTTGTCCAATACACACAATTCTGATATGATTAAAAAATATGTATTTTCCGATGGTATGTGTCCATTCTTTACAGGTTTTCTGTCACCTTCTGATTGGTTCCTCTACACTATAAGGGCGTCTCTCTCTCGCATTCCTCCTTCCGGCGTGTTTACCGTTCATTTTATCGCTGAGAAACATCCGACGCGGAGTCGGTTGTAGACGAATCGAAACCTAGAGATCCTCCAGCGAACCCTAAGCCTCAAAGTTCAGAGTTGGGTTGACGAAGTATTTTCCCTGTTTAAAGGTTATCTTAATACTAAACTCGAAGCACAAGGGTAGCTAATAGGTCAGTCGAGAATACAGAAGTCCGTCTTGGAATTCAAATTTAAAGGTAACAGAAAGCAATTTTGGTTTAATGTCAAGGTACAGAGCTTGCTCTCCGGAATTGAGGCCAGCGCTGAAGATCCGAGTCAGGTAATTACTTTGGTGCAGGAGCTGACCAGATCATTCGCAAGAGGGAAAATTTAATAAAGATTGCGGATCGTAGCAAGGACGGTCGGTTGGTTGTTCAAGAGTACGAGTCTGACGATCTCGCTTCAAACTCCGAAGACGAGAAACGCTTCAAGAAAGCGACAAATGCAGCGGAAAAGAAGAGGAAAGATCCCGAAAGGTCAAAGTTGGGTTCGCCGAGACGTTTTAAGTCTGACAATGATATTCAACTTTTTCGCGGTAATATTTTCTTTTATCGCCCTTTACTTTGTGATTTCTCGGTTGGAATGCCTGAGCATCCAACCATCATATATAGTGTTGTTTGTTTTGTATGTGTTACATTTAAGCGGAAAATAATTTACGTTCGTTTGAGCGAAGCGAATTAGACCGTAAATGTATTTTCCGATGGTATGTGTCCATTCTTTACAGGTTTTCTGTCACCTTCTGATTGGTTCCTCTACACTATAAAGGCGTCTGTGTAGAACGCGTTCTTTCTCTCTCTCGCATTCCTCCTTCCGGCGTGTGTACCGCCCGCCCACCCGCCCGTTAGTTTTTGTTCCAGACTAATTTTTATTTCGTTTTTTGTAGGCTGTGCAGACTTTGGTGCTAACCGTTCCAACTTTAGATGTTTCAGGTGTTATCGTCTCGGGCATTGGGCGAAGGACTGTCGAGCCACATGGCCAGTTTAACAGTCAGCAAACCGCATCGGCTTCCCTTATTCCAGCGGTGCCAACTAGCGGATTCTCCGAGGAACGTACCGATAGTTCAACAGCTAAGTGATGATTTAAGCGATTGCCTTATTCTCATAGGCATCTTATAAGTACTTTTTGAATTTGAGTCGTCCATCGGCTTCTCTTCGCGTTTAAGGTTCGCGTTCACGTTTTTGTGTTCCCAGGGCAAATGAGAACATTTTAAAGTTCCAAGAACAATCGTCGATTGGAACAATCTCTCTGCCGAAACCGTTTTAAGTAAATCTATTGAGGCTTTTAAAACTCGCCTACCTTAATTTGACTATTTAGATTTTTAGATATATCAGATTTTTAGTTATTTTTATTTAACTTGATTTTTCTCATATTTTATTTATAGTTGGCGTGATATCCCATGGATTTTGCCGACTTAATGAATGTAAATGTACTGAATGTAAGGGAGTCTTAGAAATAACATTCAATCTTGGCACCACATCGGTGCCCCGAGTCCCATTCTGTCTATTATAAGAGACCGTTACAAGATTCTTTTCGAGCATTATCCTCCGGGGATCTCTCTCAGGAATAATAGGTCTTCATTAACACATCCAGCCTTTGTTGAGGATGCAATTTCGGAGTTACTACAATCTCATCGCCTTGTGGAACTTTCATCAACCCCTTACGTTGTTGTTTCCGCCAGAGAGTTGTCGTCCTTCACCGGAAAAATCATCTCCGCCGGTGCCGTTTTAGGTCATGTTTCTAGAATTATGATTAGACATTGTGCGATTTCAGTTGCAGCTGCGGCCGATTGGGACACCAAATTTCCCTTAAATAATTACTGTATTAGAGAGATTCAATTTTTGGAAAAGTAATTTACATCGACCAAACACGAAGAATATTGATTTTGCACCCATTATTTCCAGTTATGTTATTTATTTGGACGCTAGCGCCAATGGTTGCGGCGCACACATAAATTTCAACAGTAGCCAAATATGTCACAAACAGTGGAACGAAGAAGACTGTAAGGAAAGTTCTACTTGGAGAGAATTTTCGGCAATAGAGTTTATTTTGCTTTAGTATCTCTCCTTCCGATCTTTCAAGGTTCCTACGTTCAGTGGTTTTTAGGCAGCCAAATAAATTGCAGTATGGTTCAAGTGGGAAGCATGAGCCGGCATGATTTACATATTATTGCTTTAAGGTGATTCCCTGGTTTTGCACTGCGCATCCCTACTGCGCATAAACATTGCGACATCAGATTGAAAAAAATGGCGGCTTTTGTGAGGAAAGCCGGCCTTTCCCACGATAGAAAAGGACTCTGTGAGCGCTAGCGCAAAATCGAGCACGGTGACCCCCATTTTTATCTCGTTAATGCGCTTGCGCATTAAGCGAGATTTCGAAGTCGAGTACTAAAAAGGGACAAAAGTTGTTAACAAAATTTTGTGGACTTTTGTCCGGGGGGGTTTCTTGTTCCTTCTTTATAGAAGCTATATTAGGGCATTGAGGATATGGTTGGTTAAAGCGGTTAGAATTTCAAGAAGGGCGTCACATACTGCCACTAAAATGTTTGGGGAGCACCCCCGGACCTATTGTTAATTTCCCTAGGGTATTGGGATGTCAGAACTTGTGATGATTTTGTCATATCTCACATTACGGTACCGCAAAGGTATTAGTCCTTCTTAAATTTCGATATCTCACGTTACCTATCAGTTTCAATCATTTGTCGTAAAGCCATTATAGCTACTTTAAAAGGGTAAAAATAGGTTAAATGCGTTTTCTTGGGAAACGTAGTTTGAGAATTTCACGGTGTATTTTACTAATGGAGAGGTTATAAGAAAGTTAAATGGGACAGGAAAGTTTGTGTGTTAATATGAGCGGTATGGCAGAGCAAAATAGCATGAACTTTGCGTTTTTTTCTATTGAGTTGTGGTTACACACACCTTGGGTTTGGGGCCTTCCAAGGGTTAATGGCTTGGGTTCGGTTTATCTCAGGTTTCATCTTACCCTTGGGGATGCGGTTATTTGAACTTTGCGTTTGTATGCAATAGTATGGGAAAGACGTCATAGTTTTATTGGTTTAGCTACCCTGCACAAGGAAATTTTTCGGATTGTCCGACTGAATTTGTTTTGCGGGAGGAAATTTTTGCGCGTCGGGACAGCTAAAATTTCTGCTGGGAGGAAATGTTTGCGGATTTCTGGTCAAGTATAAATAAAATCCAAGGCATCGGTATTAAACAATTTTACTTCCTGACCGGAGGTTTGTATAGTTCTCCTAGTTATATGGTTGCTGTTCTGGAACCAATATGAACATAAACAACGAGAAAACTAGTGAGTGAATTATTGTACGTTGTTGTAAAAATGTATCAGTATTATGATAACAGTCTCTGGTTCTTTTGAGGACGTGTGTGGAGTTGAATCGGGAATACAGATGACTGTTGTGCCGGTCGCCTCGGAGTTATGATAGCAATATATTCACTGTTGAAAAGTTCTTCTTAAGCCGATATACATCATTAAAACAAGTAATTTTTTCTGCGCGAGTATATTTCTGCGGTGGAAAATTTAATACAAAATAAAGTAATACTGCATAATAATGCAACAACGGACAACCTTGCCTGTATCTCGGATCAGAAAAAGGTTTTGAAAAATACTGCAGTCAGGAATCCCGCATGTTTGATTACTTTAGTACAAATTTTATAATTTGAGAAATTGGGGCGCTAAGTTTCATGATGTCACTTTCCGGGAAACTTGATAAAGAGTGTACAGCTATCATGCTGGAGATTCAAATATTTCAAACCGGATGAAATGATGCTATACTTCTGACCCCGAGGGGGGGGGGGGGTACTCCCTATAATGGGCTATACGGGGATGCTCCGCCTGAAAGGGGTACCTTTTTGAGGTAAGAGGTATATGAAAGGGTCGGGATTTCACGGGTTGAAGTATATGAAAGGGTAGGGATTTCACGAAGAATAGGAAAGGGCAGCGAAGCCACGCCGTTGAAGAATAAAAAAGGTAGGGTAAACTGCCATTTAAGTATTAAAAAAAATGGCCTTTCAAAATATATCAAACAGACGCACGTAAAGGCTCTGAAAAGGGTACCATTTTCATTGAAAAGTATATGAAAGGGGTACCATTTTCAATGAAAGGTATATGAAAGGGGTACCTTTTCTGTCAAAATCGGTATATGAAAGGGTAAGGGTTTGGACCTCGGGGCGGAGCATCCCCGTACAAAACTTTGTTGAGTTACCCCCCCCCCCCCCCCCGGGCTTCTGACAATGGAGATACTGCCTAGCTCCGAGAAACACATTACACTTACACGCGGAATAAACTCTGAGGAGCTATTAGAAAACAATTGAAAGATCCCACTATTCCAATTTCTGACTATCGCATAAGACTTGGATCTTAATAGAATATTTTACGAAATTTTGCTGCGGTCGTGACCCCGGGAGTCGTTAAGAAGACACTGTCAACACTATATTTTGAGGTTTAAAGCAGACCCATTTAATCTCTAATAGTTACTTAACACATGATACCGGAAATAGAAAACTCTCGACTTTCGAATAAAAAAAGACAGAACTACTATATATTCGCAAATAACCCATTCATGTATAACATTAACTTATGCAGCCATTTCTTTTTCAACTCTCCACAAAAGAAAAATCAATGTCCGCTTCACTTTCCAAAACATTTCACATCGATATCGATAACAACATACAACTGCGTGAAATATTTCCTTTTAACAAGCATTGACAACTAAGCGGAAAACAGATATTTCAGCCCACCCACATCTGACGTCTAAGTTATCAAAAGTTTCTTTGCTTTTGTTGATCCGATGGATTATGAATGTTCTGCGAACCTTGTTATCTTTGTGGAATGTCCGGTTTCCGGAAGATTATAAAGAACAGGAAAGAGCGAATCTGAAAACTGTCTTAAAAACGAAATTAACGTTGGAAAAATATATATTTGCTTAATTCTTTCTTTGAGGAATAGAGGAATTCTAAGGATATGCACTTTTTTGTCTTGACTTCCTGACTGAATTTAAGTCTTAAAATAGCAATGAATATGCGTGAACGGACTCTGATCGATCAATGACAGACATTGTAGCGACCATAGGTCATGGATCAGTTCTTTTCTTCTTTAAAATCTCCGTAAAATTCTTAGATGTTTATATCTTATATATAAAGATCTACAAACGCGGATAAGCGTAAACATTTATCCGATGCGTTGTGGAACACATCAAAGATTTAAATTAGATGATCCCACAGGCAGACCAATCGTGATATCCAGTGCACAGTAAAGAAATATACTAGGTAATAATACGATTTGTCACGGAATTGATAAGCGATAGAAAAATCGAAAATATTACACACTTAAGTCTTCTCACCTTTACTTTATTGTCTCTTGATGTATCCTGACCGGTTTAAATGCATTTTTACAACTTTTGTCACTCGCCCCACTATCCACTATAAAAGAAGGGAAGGCTGGAGACCTCTGAGCGAACCCTCGCCACGCGAAAGCCAGGTTAAATGTCTACCCGTGCGATTCGTGCTAGCTTCCAAATTCCCTTTCACGGGCTCTAAAAGGGCTCCGTTTTGGAGCGATTCTGGCCATCTTCGCTTCGCCATTGTCCGCGATCCAAACGGCTGTACCACGAAATTCGAATACTAAAGCTTAGCGACCGACATTCACCCGAGGGGAGGGTCGTTACTTTTGCCCTCGCGCAAATTGACACCGTCGGGGGAGCCGGCGGTGCGTGTAATTCGAACGGAAACCACACGCGTGACCTGTCACTTATTTGTCTTTATTTGATAAAGTGCAAGTTTTCATCAAGATCAAAAGAAAAGTCTCTTTTTAAAATAAAAATGCTCGAAGGAACATTATTAAGCTTGTTAAAACCAATTTGCGCCAAAAAATCAAAAATCAAAGGTCACGGATATGTATGTGTATACCGGGAGTCAGTAGGGTGTACTCTAACTGCACGTCCGATCCAAGAGAGAGGAAGATAGGGGCCTTGGGAACGAGGTTGGTAGACGTTTCAATAACAAATTGATCATTAAAACAGACCGTTGGCCGTCGGGTGTTGATATGAACGATATGGTCAATAATGTTTAATTTTTATTGGTAAATTGCACAACCTTCTAAAGTCGCTGTCGTAATTTGTCGTCAAGTTTTTATCAAAAATGAATAAGTTCAATATGTTTATCACCGCGGTTTGTGTTCTATTTCTCATCAAACTTCGATGGCGCAAGAATAAAAATCTTTAATTTGTCGTATTTTTGAAGCGGAATCGAGCCGCTTCTCGCTGTTCAGAACGTCTCATGTCGGCAATTTTCGGCGCCACGTCGCTTGTCGTTTTTACCAAGACTTCTTTAAGCCGAGATGTTTTGAAAACAGCTTCGGCTATAAAAGGAAACGAAATCTAATTACCAGCTCTATTCCTACAAGAGACACCATTCTGCCCGAAGGTACACAATTTTTTAGTTGACGGAAAAAGCGACAAGTAAAATATTTTCATTTGCCTTTTTTACAATAGTCTACCTTAGTGAAGTATTTAGATAAAACATTCCTTTTTTACTGAAGTCTTTTTACTGAACTTATTCATATGCACAAAGTTCTTGTTTTGTCTCATACATCCACATATACACTGCACATATAAATTGGCTGTTTAAAAACATTGCTAGTAAATCAATTTTAATCCCAAATGAAAATCGTTGCAATATGTTTTAGTTTTGTTTAAATATCAATAAATAAAGATAGTAAATATTTTTTAACCTTCGTACATCTTTCCCAAATTTCGATCGATAAGAAAATCGCCATTGTAATGCCATACAAGTCATTGCTACTAAAATACTGTGACTGATACAAAACATAGAAAAATTAACTAAGTAAGATAGATTGAATCTAAGTAGTTTTGCCACCCCCATCCCTCCTCATAATTTTCTCCCATAGCAACCAAATTGGCCTCGGCTCATTCGCTAAATATAATCAAGTTGAAGTTTCCCCTCAACTGTAAAATGAAGACTATTTTGAATAAATAAGGTAAATTAACATGAAAATTATTTACATTCATACTCGTGATTATTTTGTTGCTCATGACTTTTATTGATTTGGTGGCTCCTAAAAGAGCCCTTAAGTCCTCTATGACTGCAATGTCTAACTCTACGATTAGACCTACAGGTATTTTCAATCTTTCAACTTCAATAAACCATTTAGCAGCTTTACACATATTACCTATCACGTCTTTACTACATTTACCTATCAAAGGCACCCAACTTTTCCAATTCTTGTTGTTGTTGTTGTTGTTGTTGTTGTTGTTTATTAACCTTACATTCTCTCGCATTAACGAGATGGCTTTAAGAGCCCTTTGATATACTGCATAAATTCAATCAGGACAGTGTTCCCAACGCAAATTTAAAAAGCGAGCAAAAATCTATGATCAGATTTTGCACAGTTTATAGAAATCCTACGAAGAAAGCCATTTTGGGTAGAGGACCGCACACCAAGCAACCGTCTACTGTTCGTGTGTTCAGTAAATTTGAAGCTTTTTGGACACGTTTTCTATGATACAGACGATTATACATATGTATAAAGTCAACTTATACGCGAAATATCAATATGCAGTGGAAATATTGAGCATATTAGCTTCACGCGGTTATTGCCTGAAAATGCCTTTAAACACTGTATTCGTCAGCAGTATACCACTAAAACGAGCACGGTGACCCCTCATTTTTGTTGCAATTTTGGAACCTTCATGACTTGTTCAATATTTGTGCCAAGTTTCATTACAAATCTATGACAGATTCTTTTTCCAGGGAATTAACTTAAATATCTTCAACCTGTGCGCTGCTAACAACATAGACCTAGAAATTCAGTGGATTCCAAGGAGCGAACCGGAAAAAGCGGATTTTATTACTAAAATTATTGATATTGATGATTGGCAATTTCCCACGGTTTATTCCGTTTTCTTGATAACTCCTCGTGGGCAAGATCATTTCCGCCGGGGCAGTGTTTGGGAACATCTCCAGAATTATGACCAGATATTGCTCAATATCTGTTGCAGCAGTGCAGGATTGGGATTCGAAGTTTACTTTGGATCAGTATTGTGTAAGAGAAATTGAGTTTTGGGAACCAATTTAGATAGACTGAATTTGAAAAGTATTATAGATTCTCCGTTCAGACCGTCAATATGTTGTTTATTCTGACGCTAGTGCCGCAGTTTGTGGTGCGCATTTAAATGTTAACGGGGTACAGATATGTCATAAGCAATGGGATGTGCACGAGTGTGGTATGAGTTCCACTTGGAGGGAGTTTACAGCTATTGTATTTGCTCTTGAGTCATTTTTGCCTAGTCTTAAAGGCTCTTACATTAAATGGTTTTCTGACAGTCAATATGCTTGTAGAACTATCCTAGTTGGAAGCATGAGGAGATTTACATGTTGTAGCTCTTAAGATTTTTCAGTTTTGCGTTTATAATGCAGTCGAACTAGAAATGCAATGGATTCCCCGAACTAAGCTTGATAGGGCGGATTTTATTAGTCGTATTATTGATGTAGACGATTGGCAAATTACAATTTCCTTTTTCGAATTCCTGGATTATATTTGGGAGCCACATACAGTGGACTGTTTCGCCAGTTTCTATAATACGAAAGTCAAAAGTTTGGAACCCAGGTTGTAGCGGAGTGAATTTCTTCGTTCAGAATTTGACAGGGGGGGAAAATTGTCTTGTTGTTCCCCCGGTAAATCAAATCCATAGAGCAATTCATTATTTGTATACATCCAAGGCCATGGCGACATTAGTTGTACCATTCTGGCCTTCGTCGTATTTTTGGCCCATCATTGCAAAAATTTTTTAGTTTTGTCATGGATTATAAGGGGTTTAGCGGAAGGACTGTTCTGAAACGTGGACGGAACACCAATTCGTTGTTAGGCTCTAAGAGATTCTTTGGACAAATGTTAGCTGTCCGTATGAAGTTTTGATTACTTGACCACTGGGTCTCTTTTACTTTATGATGATCAGCAATGATTTATTTGAGATTTGTCTAGTAGGTATAGGACGCTTGTCCGCTCATACATCAGTAAGAGGGCGCTGGCTTGGATTGGGAGAGCAGTTTATCGTCTCCAGCTTATATTCTAAGGTTATTTATGTGGAGTTAGTAGGACGCTTGTCCATACGATGGAAAGGAGGCGCTGGCCTGATTTTGGAGACTGGTATTGCTATCAATCTTGTAGTTTACTTTTCGGTGTTTTCTTTTCATGTTTTCTGTTCTCTTTTGTCTTGTTTTGTTTTTCATTAGATGTTTGCCACTCAAGGATATTGGGACAACATCCCCGACCTCGTGAAACAGAACACCAAGGATCTCCTGACCTTGTTAATGAAGTCTAAGGCGGATTCTACAGTTAAAAGATTTACAAAAAGAAATCATCAAGTTTTTAAGATGGTGTAATTTGTCCAGTATTCAGCCGTCACCTCCTTTCTCGGTTTCGATTGTAATTGCTTACCTTCATAAGGTTTCAATTCTTATCCTGCATGGAGGGTAGTTATGAATAATGCTTTTCAACGTAACAACGAAGAGTTGAAAAGGTGTTTCAGGACGATTCGTAGCATTCTTTTCACATTTGTGATAACCTTTTGTTCTTCAATATTCTAACAATAAAGGTTATGTAATTAGATTTGACAAAACGCTATGAATAGTTCTATAATATAGATGTATAAGCGTTTTTTGGACTGCCGTCGTCCGTGACCAATCTTGTTACCAAAGTTAGTCTAAAGCTCTAATCCTCGGAGCTCAATACGCTACATTCGATCGAGGAGTACGTTCCCGGGTTTTTTCTCCCAATGGGTTTTATTCCGGGTTTTCGTACCGGGCAGTGTATCATTGTTTTGTATTTCACTCGCTTTTCACTTTCCTTATTATCTTAATGTATGTGTATCTATCTTATAAATCGAATTTTGTAATTTTGACATTACGTTTAAGATCATTTGTAATTCTTTGAATCGTATTTCGTTTCACCTTGTGCATTATTTAGCTAAACTGTTTATCATTATTGGCGTTATGTATTCTAGTTTATACGGTCTTCATAGCCTTAGAGCCGGGGGCGCGATGGCTGTAGTTAATAGTATTAACAGTATATCGGAAAGACTCCTCAAGATTCACTGCTGGTGGAAAACACATACCGCTAAGGACATGTATAACCACGAGGATATTTCCAGTAGATTAGAGGTTATCGGTCATTTAGGCATTTAATCAGACTGTTATTTTCTTAAACTATTGATCGTTCAATGTACTGCTTGTTAGTGCGTAATAAAATCACGTCGGTTTTGGAATGCCTGAGCATCCATTCATCATATATAGTGTTGTTTGTTTTGCATGTGTTACATTTAAGCGGAAAATAATTTACGTTCGTTTAAGCGAAGCGAATTAGACCGTAAATTCCCTTTTAAAACGAATTGGCTTATTTTCATGCGACTTGACCACCCCCCCCCCCCCTCCCCCCCTTGTTTTGGGCTAATTTGCACAAGAAAATCGCTTCATATTTGGGGTAACTTGTGTGGGTTATTTGACCTACTTTTTGCCAGTTTTCAGCGTCTTTTTTATTTATTTTGATAATTTGAGATTCGTTCAAACTGTATTCACATGATAAGTGATTTAGGATTGATTTCATGTTTTTGGCGAGCCGGCAAATTTTCGTCTCGTGTGGCTGTGGCGGATTCGCAAATTTTAAGCCTTTTTCAAACGGCATTTTCTCAAATCTGCGTGGTTAGAATTTCAAATCAAAACGGTTTTGGCACAGTCCATTTATTACTGTTTAATGTTCAGTAAGATTTAGATTGGGACCTACGAATCCTTTTGGAAGATTGACCATGATAGTTGGCTTAAATCGGCAAAATCAGAACATGTTTTCGTGCCACTTTTAGCCCGTGAATACGCGCATGCGTAATGAACGGGTTATCGGTAACGGCGGCTAAATGCACTCACTCACTTACTCACTCACTCGATCTATCACTCAGATGTAAACTTTTTCCTCATATCTACGTTGACATAACAAAATTTGACCTCGGTAATTAGTCAAATCCTTGGTACCGCAGTACACAAGTGAAAGAACAATAGAGCCGGAGGCAAGTGAAGGATGTGAGTTCGAATCTCGCCCAGGACGGATTTCTTTCTTTCTTTTTTACTTCGAACTGAAAGTAGCAGGTGTTTTTTTTTTTGTTTGTTTGCAGGTAGAGGCGAATTTAAATAAATCCATATTACTTCGTGGCACTGATATACTGATTATCATTTGTCCTTATAATCAGATTAGAATTTTTTTTAAAGGTGGCTCCCAACAGTTTCCAGCACTTTCCAAGACTTAGATTTTGATGGGTCATAAAAACCACTCTTTATCAGTTAATGTTACAATCATGATATCAAACGAATGCCCAATGATTGGTGAACGCGTTGTTATCATTTTTGTGACACAATATGTTACTACAGCAACAGTATATTGGCTGAAAACACCCTAAATTTTAGCTTTAAGGGTGTTCATAACTCAATCAAAGGCTCCTTAGAGCCAACCCGTGAATTTGAAATGCTAACGCTTAAGGCAATAATTGCGGAAAGCTTATGTTTTCACTCTGTCACGGTTCAATATTTTTTTTTTTAAATTAAACGTAAGGAACTTTGACAAACGCAAAAAATAAAAATACAGTACATCACTTTCATAATGTTCAGTCCGAAGAAGAAAGAAAAAAAAAAAGAAAAAAAAGAACGCCCCGAGCGGGATTCGAACCCTGAGCCTTTTGGGTGTAAGTCCGCAATTTACACCACCCGACCACCGTGACCACTGACATGTAAAGGGATAAATTTTATTACCTAAAAGCAGATAACCATCAAAATGCGTGTCTCAGTTGAAAATTCCTTTTAGATCGATTTTAATGTTGCATTAAAGACTCCAAATGCCAAACATCTTTAAGCTTATTGTTGTTTTTATTCGTTTACACCAATTTAGTTATTGTTATCGCTGGATTCACGCTGTTCTTGTTACAAAACGCATTCGTAACAAAGCATTACGTCACTAAGTTTACAGCTGATGGAAGGAGTGAGCGAGTGAGTGACTCATTTGCATATCTGTCGTCGTTACCGATAACCCGTTCATTACGCATGCGCGTATATTCACGGGTTAAAAATGACTCGGTGAACCCCATTTTTTATTTTTTTTTATTTGAAAAAATTCTGTAGGTGGGGTTCAGAGCCACCTTAGATTTTTGAACTTTTTTAAACTTTGCCAAAAGTTGCATCTTATCCTATCATTGGGCATTCGTTTGATATCATGATTGTAGCATCAACTGGTAAAGAGTGGTTATAATGACCCATCGAATTCTAAGTTTTGAAAAGTGCTGGAAACTGTTGGGAGCCACCTTAAATGTCATAACATAAAGTGTAACGTTTCTATTGCCAAATCATGTCCAGAGGCGTTTTCAGAATTGCTTGTAGTGTGTTCGTTATTTTTCAGTACACTTTCTAAAAATCCTACTTTAAGACATGCATCCAAAAGGAATTCTGAATTTTGAAATTAAACTAGCGAATGGCGAAAAGAAACTAAAGGAACTTGTTTCAAATCACATGGTAACGTGATCAACAGTATGACAGTCAAGTTCTTCTCCAACTTCAAATTGGGTGAAAGGGAAGACATTGTTGGTAGTCCTTGTTTGGATATATAGAAGGTTTCACGGTCGGGACCGTCATTTTGAAAGTAAGGCAAACGTGGTGCAAAATACAGTGTTTGTATGAGAATTCAATGTCAAATACTCACGGTAAAATTTAATTTCTGGAATACCTGTGGTCTGTTACAGAGAAATGTATGGAAAACTCAAAAGCAAACATGCGCTTCCCAGCATAATCACAACTCTCAAATTTAATCGCTCTAAAAACTTTTGCAAGATGTCTTAAGCTAACAGACCATACTCTATAGAGTGTTTTTACTCACGTGGTCTGCAGCTATTCTAATTTATTTGAACAAAACGAAGTGTTTGCATTAGAAAAGAGTTCAATCCCCACAGGATTAGCTTGGGACACCAATATGGCCGCCGTTTTATTGTTTTGGGACACCAACATGGCCGCCGTGACGTCATGTGAAAACACTCCATATTGCCGCTTGTCTTACAATCTCCACCTCAAACAGGTTTAGTAATTCAGCACTTTATTTTAAGAAGAGAACACTAGGGTAAAGCTAAAGCAAATGTGAGAAAACGCGTAACATTTGACAGCGGTGTAACAGGACATATTTTGCTCCTTAGCAAATGTGAGCAAAATTAAAGTAATTGGTTTTGTTTGACATCAATGGAAATTTATAGCAAATAAATAGCTTCGCTTATTTCGCAAATAAGAGTAAGTTAAATGTACTAATTTGTCCCGTAAGTAAATGTTTGGAAACAGATCGGTGTAAACAAATTGTTTTGCACCACATTTGCTTGGATTTCCAACACCAGTAAACGTGATATTTTTGCGCAGGAAGGAAATGTTTGGCAATTATGTGAAAGTTAGAAATATCCCTCGGTAGCAAACGTGAGGCAAATTTGATGCAAAAATCAACATTTACATGACATTTGCATGTGAATTCAATCGGAACAAATATTTATGTTCACGTTAACTTTACACCAAGCGCAAATTCGGTTCAAATTTGCTACATATTTGCTCCACTTGCAAACCTGAGTAAAATCCATTTTTTCGTCCAGTGTATAATGCACGGTTTTGAGTTTGCAAATAATAATTTTCATTGAGTTGTGAGAGAAGGTTTCGCTGAATCTCAGATTTATCAAGCAACACTGTTCAACTGATTCATTTGGTAAGTTGTTTGTCTGGAACGATAGTTTTGTCCGTATTGCTATTCACGATCATCCGACTGTTTCCCGGGCTGCATTTACAGACTCGATCACGCTTAGCCCGTAGCTATAAAACGGGGCGTATTCACTATCATCCGACTGGCTGCTTTTACATACTCGATCACACTTAGCCCGTAGCTATAAAACGGAGCGTATTCACTATCATCCGACTGGCTGCTTTTACAGACTCGATCACGCTTAGCCCGTAGCTGTAAACGGAGCGAATCGACGCTGAAAGGTCAACCGTCTTCGCTCTGATTCAAATCGCTTCCAAAACGACTAAAAAAGGAACAGGAACACAGGTAAATAACAATATTTTTATTAGATGATTATGTTGTAGCTACATGCAATACAGCGTTTGGGTGTCCTGTGGTTTAGGTCAGTCGTACAAAACACGTTTTTAGGGGAAAATATAAGATTATATCTTATAATCGTGATATTTTTAGAAATAAGTACTTGATATCTGAACAGAAGACATTTTGTGGTTGTCTCGTTATATATTCGTTACAATTCCTTCAAAAAGGACGCCGTGACGACGACGTCATTCTCTTTCTTAATCTGCACACTGCTTACCACCAGGTTAAGAATGACACCGAAATCGTCCAAGAATAGTCAACTATTTTGTTAGGGATCACAAATAAAGTAAAGGTACAATATAATACTACTCATAATTGTTCGAAAGCATCTGATTTTGACTCAACTACTAGCCCACCTCATTACCAACAAACAACAAATTCAAGCTCCACGTGACCCCCCCCCCCCCAACCAGCCTCTTCCCCAGTCCCCAACCACCCGATAAGTAAACATTTGGTAGGCCAGGGTGTCGGTTTTGCGTCGCTGTAAGTCACTAATGTACCGAATATTGTTCTATTAGACGATAATGTTTATCTCGTTAATGCGCGCATGCGCAAACGAGATATAGGTATTAGTAAGAGAAAAAAAAGGGATGTTAAAAGTTGTTAACTTTTGTCCGGGGGTTAGTTCTTTATACAAGCTATATAAGGGCATTAAGGATACGGTTGGTAATACTGGTTAGGATTTCAGAAAGGGCGTCGCATACCGCCACTAAAAAATTGGGGAGTACCCCCGGACCTATTGTTAATTTCCCTAGGAAATTGGCATTGAGTTTCGATATCTCACTTTACCTATCAATCTTTCAAATTTGTTTTTAAGTGGATGTGTCCGAAACGGCTTAATTGATCTTCAAAGGTTCAAGAAATTTGTATTTTTCTTGTCAGTCATTTGTCGTAAAGCCAATAAAGCTCCTTTAGAAGGGTAAAAAAGGTCAAATGCGTGTTCTTGGGAAACGCAGTTTGAGAATTTCACGGTGTATTTTTAAAATGAATAGAGACGTTTTAAGGAAGTTAAATGGCACTGGAAAGTTTGTTTCAATATGAGCGATAATATAATAAATTGAGCTATATAGAGAAATAACGAAATATAATATCCAATTTATTGAACACTGTTGAGAGTTTGGATAGATTGTAAAGTATAAATAGCTTATGTCACGTTCAATTCTCGCCTACAGCGGAGAGTGAATTTTTGCGTTTAGTTTAATACACATATACATTCGTTAACCAGTAAAATTTTTTTCGTGAATTTTTTTTTTGTGAGTTGAATTTTTCAATTTTGAATGGCTAAATGTTGAGCTCTCATGATTATGCAATAGAATGCAAGAAATGTCAGATTTTGCTGATTAAGCTAAGTAGAAATCTTTCGGTTTGATTATGCAAAAGTATGGAAGAGCAAAATAGCATGAACTTTGGGTTTTGTTCTATTTTGGAATACTGAATCATTGCTATTACGGTTTGATTATGCAAATTCGATATCTCGCGTTACCTATCAATCTTTCAAATTTGTTTTTAAGTGGATGTGTCCGAGACGGCTTAATTGATCTTCAAAGGTTCAGAAATTTGTGTTTTTCTTGTCAATCATTTGTCGTAAAGCCATTAAAGCTCCTTTAGAAGAAGACAAAGCTTCAGTTGATTTAATATATGTTTTTTCAATATCTATTATAAAAACGCATACAATATAAAAAACGCACACGTATAAAAACTCGCTCGCTCAATCTAAACAATACGGGAGAGTAAAATTATAAGTGGACGTTAAGGAGGGGGGAGGAGAGGGTCTGAGCTTAACGTCCGGTGGACGTTAAGCGGGAAACAGTGGAATATGTCGACGGCCCCTAAATCAGGCGTAAGAAATCGCTC
Source organism: Cladopsammia gracilis (assembly GCA_022457155.1). Classification (NCBI taxonomy): domain Eukaryota; kingdom Metazoa; phylum Cnidaria; class Anthozoa; order Scleractinia; family Dendrophylliidae; genus Cladopsammia; species Cladopsammia gracilis. Next base: position 244,959 of record JAJGOT010000053.1, on the reverse strand, counting down.
CATAGGCGTGAATTGGCGTGAGATCGCAGTTTTGGACTCGCACGCGTGAGACTATTACAGAATCCATCAAAAACCAATTAGTGATTGTCAGATTAACGACATCTGTCACAGATACCGGAAATTCCTAGATATTTAGTATCCAGGCAATGTATCAATTTTAGAGTTTTTCAGAGTGATCGTGAGCCTCACGACTTATTATAAACCTAAGTGACTACGCCAATAAACCCAATTCAAAGCTTTTTGTGGATCAATTCTAATGATTTGGGTCACTTCGGTTGAAAAGTGGCTCCAATTTTTGAAGAGCTTAGGACGAGTGAGAGTGAGTGATGACGTAAATCACGTAAATAGTACACATTGGTTTATTTACGCTATCATTCCATCCATCGCTAAGCTATACCTCTTATAAATCTAAAACACACAATTTGTAAACAAATTAAATTATATATTTGACCCAACTATCACACTATCAAACTATCAAACTATCAAACCCATTCTAAAGTGATGCTACTTTTCCCGCCAAAATATACACCTTCACATATTACCTAAAACATCTTTACTTTATTTACCTATCAAAGCCATCAAAGACATGCTTGTTAGAGCAAAAATATAAAGGCGCAAAATATCATTTTGTGGCCACCCACGGAAAGGAGTCATGCATGCAGACTTGTCAAACGCCCTTTACAAAACCACATAGCGGAGTCTCTGTAGGCCTGTCTTGAACCTTTCGATCTTAAGGAGACCGTTTACCCAGGCACTAAGTGCAGATTATTATACAATCACTCTCAAAACATAACATCCCATAAAAATGTAGCGCCCATAAAATCGACAATTACTTAATTTCTGTCGATTTTTATCGATTATATTTTTTCATATAAGTATTTAATTTTTTAACTCGATCACCTCAATGTCCAACTCGACGTTTCAGGATTCCCTATTAATCGACATCTCGAAACGCTTTGTTTATATTATAGCGAAATAAGTGAAACAAATAACATCTTTACCATATTTACTATCAATTCTTCTTTTTTTATTAACCTTACGTTCGCTCGCATTAACGAGATGGCTTTAAGAGCCCTTTGATTAAAACTAAGTGCCTGCACATACCATTTGAAATCAAATAGTTCACCGTTCTCGTTTCTCACACAGCCCGCCTCCGATCGCTACACAAAACACAGGAATAGTCAACGTCACAGCGCGTGACCTTGAGCAACAGGCAAAGAATATCAAATATCATGTCCTTGTCGCGACAAGGAAAGCGGACATAGACAAACCATCCTTCCGCTAATACATAGCCAACACCATGATAAAAAATATATTAAAAGGCCGAAGACTTTCCGTGGCGAAATATAAGAGACATAAGACGCGTGTGATAATTTGATGAGAGAGGTGAAAGCGCGAAAAAAGGCCACCCAGAATACGTTTTTTTAGAGCCAATATTTTCGTATGCTAAGGGCTCCATCCTACAGTCACATTTTTTGTGATAATAATTTCTCTGATCCTATTTTCTTAGTTCAGAGCAATAAAACTCCATCATGAGACAAATTTTAGTGATCGTTTAATTGTAGTTAGTAAACGCCTAACAGTGCCCCAACAGAAAATTTTAAACAAAGAAGCAAATCACGTGACCTTGAGCAACTGGCAAAGAATTTTAGATATCATGTCCTTGTCGAGATAAGGAAAGCGGAGATAGACATACACCATCCTTCCGCGAATACGTAGGCAATACCATGATAAAAAGTACCGTATTTATTCGATTAAGCGCCCTGGGGGCTTATTAAATTTTTGGACCTTGAGAGTGGGCGCTTATTCGAGGTGGGCGCTTAATCGAGGCTGTGCGCTTATTAAATTTTCACCATTTTCAGCAAGTAGTTAGTTTATTTTGCAACAAAACAATAAATAATAACAAAACCAAAGCAGAATTGCAACTGTTCATTGGAAGTTTCTTTAAAATACTTCGGAAAACTCGGTCTTCGGCGAAGTCTCTTAGTAGTACCTGACTCGTACCCAGTCGTCACTTATTTATTTATCCGTAAAGTAATACGCGCAAAGGCGCTTGGGAAGGACGGAGAAAAATTGACGACTGGCAGAAAACAAATCCAAGATGGCGGCTTGTTTTACCACCAAAAGTTCGTCGCACAAAGAAAGGCCTTTCACCGCACTTTTTATGTAGGAAATCTCCCCCTGCCTTGTTCAAACAGTCTCTCTACCTATTCTCGGGATGGAATCGATCGCTATTATCGTGCTATTCACCAAATGCCGATAACACTGAGCAAAATCGAAGGCCAAAGATCTGCTAAAAGAAAAACATTCCGAAGAAATTCTTTTATGTCTGAAGAAGCTCTCTGGTGAGTATAAATCAAAGGTATTTCATGTTATCTGACTATTCGCAATGTAAAGTTAATGCTGTGAAGTACATTAATTTCCTATCTTTTCTAGATGGGTGAAGGACACGAGTTCGAGGTGCAGCACAACAACTCGTCGCAAGCCTTCAAATTGCAACAATGAAGAAGATAATGCAAAACTCTTTGGAGTATATTTATATCATAAAGGATGTTTGCATCCCAAGTAGTTATCGTGGAAATATTTTCTTCATCTTTTCATTTTTTTTCAGGCTTAGTTTTCACGAGCAATGAAAGCAGAATTAGAAATAACAATGCAGTGTTTCATTTCTCATTAAGTTTGGAAACACAGTGGGCACAACCAAGACTGTACAATGTTCTGCTTCTGATATCATTGCTCATGACAACTAGGCCTCATATACCCAAAAGGAGTCTCTAGAACCATTTTCTTGAACTTACATCCTCATACTGTTGTTTGCTTTTGGCTTTAAATATGTCATTTTGCAGACATTTGTTCCTGACACAACTCCGTTACAAGAGAAAATATAAGGGGATTTGCATCAATCCTCCCTCCCCACTCTGCTCAGTGGTTTTTCTTCCCCTCCCTCAGTCACTCACAGCCTGACTGACATGTCTTCCCTCTGGACTCCTGATGAAATAGTGAGCCCACTAATTAACTTTTATTTTCCTTGCATTACCTCGTATTGAAACTTAATGATAGATGTCACTAAGACGAAAATCCTTGCTCTATATAGGAAATAAAAATGTAGAAACAGAAGAGAACCTCAAGGAAAACAGTGGGAGTAGCCAAAAGGAGGAGAACACCTTACCGATGGAAATGATTAAGGCCAAGCAGCTAGCTGCACAGCTGACTTGCAGCTCAAGGAAGTTGATTCAAATAATAAAATTATCGAGAAAAATTAAAATAAAAAAAATTGAAGATAAATGTTGAACATGTCTTGTGCGTCCTGGTTGTTGCCTGTTTATGGAGTCACCTTCCCCTCTCTTTAATACCCTTCCTTTCCTACCCCCTCCAGCCTGTTGTCCAAAAAATCAAGGATTATTTTCTAAAACAATTTTTTTTATTAAGCGCTTTATTACAAATAAGAGTTTTATTCTGATTTGGTTTCTGCCAGCAAAATAATGGTGTTTGGCCCAAATTTCATGGGCCCTTTGATTTTCACTACAGACAAAGTTGCAGTGGAATTTGCACGACACACATGAATTTTGAATTGACTAAGGTTTCTAAAAATTCTTGGGGCCCTCTTGCTTCTTTTCCCATCTCTCCTTTGGTCTTGTCACATAATGTAACCTAGTGCAAAGACAAAATAGCATTATTATTAATTCCCCCTTTTAGATTTTCTGACCAATTAAATTTCTACTTATTTACCTGAATCAAATCCTAATAAAATTGAATCTTTTAAAAATTTTATTCAGTCAATTACACCTCGTACAAATGACTAATGAAAACTTTTTCTAATCAATTCAAACTCATAGAAGAGCTCCCAACTACTGCAGCAAACATCCCTTTCTCACATGCAATCAATTAATACATATCATGGGTTCCACTAGGTTGGAATTCACAAATGTGCCCCAATGTCCTTGTTATTTTTTCTGAGCCTCCCAGAGAGAGAAAAACATTTCCCCTACTCCCTCTAAGAAATATGGTTACTTTGTTTTCCCAGGGTTCTATTCCCTATCTATCTTTCTCTCTCTCTCTCTCTCTCTCTCTCTCTGATCTATAATACTAACCTATTCTTCTAAAGCCATATGAATTTCTTCCCATACATTTAACATGATTTCTTCAAGGTCCCTTATTGTTTTTTTTTGTACTGTCTGCAACAGTATTGCCAAGGCCATTTCTAGTTCAATTTGAGGTTTGTATATATGGCACTAGTCAAATGTTAAGGATTCTTTCATGACAGCTACATGTATTTAAAAAGTGATTGTTTGATTGCTGTTATGTAAAGGATACATTTGTTTGGAATCTTTGAGAACCCCTTTTTTTAATGTTGGGGAAAACCCATGACACAGCTCTTGGCAGTCAACTTTTGGCACTCAGGTCATCCCCAATAGACCTCTTCCAGCCTTTGCCTTTGACTTGGCTCTTCCAGCCTTTGGCTTTGTTTTCCCAATGTAGATCATGTGATGTTACCCCAGAGAACTGTTTCATTTAAATTTTGTTTTCTTCAAGTGCATATGTATGCATAATTTATGAAAAGACAAATTCCCTTGAGAACATCACATGGCCTACATTGGGAAAACAAAACATACAAGCTAAAGAGGTCTATTACCAAAACGTCGATCAATTCTTCTGACTCCACTGAGCTATTGTCTTCCTCGACGCACACATTTTTAACGTGAAGATTTGCAGTTGTGTAACCTGAATCATAAAGAATCCTGTAAGCTTATAAGTCAAGATATTCAATATTGATGACTCCAGCAAATGTTGTTGCCAGTTCATTCACAAATTGTTACCTTCTACTGTCTTCCTGACTTTAGATTGTGGTAAACTCTGCTGTTTAGAATTTGTTGTCAAATCTTGGGTGTTTATCCCCGTCATCTGTGGAAATACAAGACCTGATCTTCAATTCTTTTTGTTTATAATTCACCCAACAATGAACTCGATTACAACAATGAACTCGATTACAAATAAAAACGTAAAATCATCGCTACTTACTCTCTAAATTAAGTTCGTGGAATGATAAGTTCAAATCGTCTGTGTCGTCCGCCATCTTGGATTTCCCGGTGGATTTTAAAATTTGCGAAAAAAGCCCCAAAATACTCAAATCACAAGTCGAACCTTGAAGGATGACCGTAAAATTAGTCAATAACGATAAAGAAATCCAAAAAGTACAAAAAAACTACAAAATATTGATGATTCCAAGATATTTCGAGATCGGACAAGAAAATTCCGGAAATCTGCCAGTCGCTTCCCGTTTTATATCCGTCCTTCCCTCGATGCACCGCGAACTCACTAAACACAGCGCAAATGCAAAGAAGCGACTGGGTACGAGTCTGTAGTAGTACTTAGTCAATTTCAATCTCATTGTCACTAAGGTCAATTAGCGAACTCTCTGGTGCTGCCTCCTAGAGGGGTGGGGTGGGCGCTTATTCGAGGCTGGGCGCTTATTAACTTTTCCTGCCTACAGCGTGGGCGCTTATTCGAGGTGGGCACTTATTCGAGGTTGGGCGCTTAATCGAATAAATACGGTATATAAAGGCCGAAGACTTTCCGTGGTGAAAATATGAGACAAGCTAAGCCGCGTGTAATAATTTAATGAGAGAGATGAAAGCGCGAAAAAAGGCCACCCAGAATACGTTTTTTTAGAGCCAATATTTTGTATGTTAAGGGATTCATCCTCGCAGATCGAGTTAAAGCCTACAGTCACATTTTTTTCTGATGATAATTTTTCTGATCCTATTTTCTTAGTTTAGAGCAATAAAAGTCCATCATGAGACAAATCTTGTAGTAACCATTTAATCGTAGTTAGTAAACTTAACAGTGCCCTCTAGCTACAGAAATTTTTAAGCAAAGAAGCAAATCATCACAACTAGCACTTTAAAGTGAATTCACCATTTTTGAGAAGCGAATCACTGCATTAAAGTAACAACCTACTATGTGGCCTGACTTGCCACGAGTCTCTCGTAGCTCAGTGGTTAGAGTATCTGACCAGTGTGTGAACTGGTTAGAGCATCTGTCCGATGTGCGGAAGGTCATAGGTTCGAATCCTGTCGGAGACTCAGATTTCTTTCTTTTTCCCACGCTCGTGCCATCATGAACATTACATCTTTCTCATAGAAATAATATACAGAAGAAAAAAGAAAACAAACTGAAAGCAAAAGAACATAACGAAACGCAGTTTACTCTAATTCGAACCCGTACCGTTCGAACGCGAAACCACCCGACCGTGCACTACACCAATAGACCTCTTTAGCTTGTACATTTAGTGTTTCCAATGTTGGTCATGTGATGTTACCCTAGAGAACTGTTTCTTTTAAATTTTGTTTTCTTCACGTGCATATGTATGCATAATTTATGAAAAGACAAAGAACAAATTCCCTTGAGAACATCACATGACCTACATTGGGAAAACAAAATGTACAAGCTAAAGAGGTCTATTGGCCATAGAAGATCAGCATAAATAAAAAAGTTCAAAATAGGCTACTCATGTCGAATAAAATCTATTGGTACTATCTAACAAAAATGTGAAAAATGTGAACAAAAATGCGACCATGAATCGACAAAGAATGCAGGTTATAATATTCTCCTATAAGTTAAACATCCACTTACAGGAAATAAAAATGATTCAATTTTTTCCACCAATTAGCTCAATTTTTTAATCGAGGTATAACTTTAGACACGTTAATAAAATTGATTAATTGATTGATTGACTATGCTATATTAAACGAGTCGGAAGTAAACGACATATTTTATTTACAATTACAGTTAATTAGTTCTTATGCAATCAAATATAAAGAAATACTCACAAAGGCTATCACCAGAGCTGTATTTTCCGTCCTGTAGCGGTGGACGCCTTAAAATAAGTCTCTAATTTCTCTGACTAAGGATAGAAAATCATAAATCTATGCAGTCAGTACACTGGGTTATCATCCTAGTCATAATCATCGTTATCGTGATCATCGTCATCACCGATCTCGACTTGAAGAAACAGAGTGTCATCCACAAGGTAGCGCCTTGTTTGCAGTTTCTCGTGAGATAATATATATATAGATAGCCCAAGCCTAACTGCGTCACACTTTCAACAAGCTTAACTAAGGTGAAACTTAACTAAGGTGAAAGGTTGGAAGCACAAGAATTAAGATTGACGAACGGGCTATTTTCAATTTTAGCAATTCTCAAAAACAGTATTACGCGACCGTCTGCACAGTACATTTTTATAGACCGTACAAAAGTTCACCAAAACAACTTTTCTCTGTCTAGAATAAATAGTACCACTAGTTTCCGAATAAAATACAGTTTTTGTTTGTCAAAAATTGCCCGAGAAACTGATTTGAAAATCAAAAATTGCAAAAATACACAAACATATTTGCATAAAGCGATGCGAGTGAAGATAGAACTGTACTATAAAATCAAGTCTTGTTTTGTTTAAATAAAATCGCTTTTCAATCTATCTAATGAATGAACAAACACATAAAAATGGACAACACAATCTTCTTTCGAAAAAATTTATTCAAATCTCCATTAGTTTACGTTTAAATGCAAAACGCGCACCATTTAATTATAGCTCATCGAGTTCAAGCTTTCTTCGATGAAATTCAAGAGATCGATACAACTAAATTTAGGCACGTTTTAAAATCAATTCGCCAAAACTAACAATAACACTAATAACAAGTCACTCACAGATTGATATCAACATAAATTCTCATCGAAAACTGTAATCTGTTTTACCTTTAAGTTCCTCGCTTGCTTGGAAATTCAAATCTCCGCTTCTGGTTCTGAAATCATCTCCCGCATTGATAAAAACGTAATGCATGAAGTTCCTCGAAACAAGATTTTATCCCTGAAAGCTCGTCTTTTTCCACTAAAGCGGCTTCTGAGTATACCTTAATTAGTGTCCCTGTCTTGAGTAGCAAACCGCGAAAAAATGCAGGAAAATAACGAGTTTAATTCTCCGCTAGGCACAAGAAAACAACTTAAGTGTTTACGGAGCTCACGGCTGTGTGGCCGCGCGAGAAACAAAATTGCTAAGATCCCGGATGTTGTCCAACACGGGGGGACACATACGCGCCCGCGAAACATTCCGCTAGCCATGACCATGAAAAATCACGGCGTAGGTTCTATGAGTATGGAGCTGCGCAGCCAGGCCTTCGGCCTGGCAAGTGCTCCGCCATGAAGCAAGATATATGGCCACCCGCAGGGTTCTCCGCTCCCTTGGGTTTTTTAAAGAATAAATCTTGCGTATTCCATTTAGGACTTAAATATTCTACAACGTTTTCTCGATGTTCTGGATCTTCCTGTTGATCAAACAGTGTAAAAGTTACTTTCTGGTTGAAAGGCCATGGTAAAAAGACATCATATTCACCTTCTATTAAAGCGATGCCTACCGAGAGGTGAGCATTCGGGAAATTAGTCAATGAAATGCCATTAGGATAAACCAGTATGAAAAATCTGTAGCCATGTCGGTCTGCGTAACATGGACCAAGTGTTATTTTTTCTTCTTCTCGGTATGGTTTCGCTTTACTCAATTTTTCAGTGAAATTGGCAATAACCAAAAAGACCCGCATGTTATTCTGTTTTTCAATTGCCAACTGCCTTTGTCGAAGTCTTGCCACTTTCTTTTCCAAGTTTGTTGTTGTCTTCTGAGTGCTACTTAACTGATCCTGGGTTGAACGTTCCATTTTTTCTTTCAGTTCCACTAAATGGGCTATTGCCTCTGGAGTGCCTCCACTTTCTTTTCCAAGTGTCTTGTTGCCTCTTGAGTGTTACTTAACTCCTCCCGGGTTAGACTAAACTGAGCCTGTGTTTCATTTAACTGAACTTGAGTTTCATTTAACCGAGCTTGCGTTTCATTTAACTGAACTTGTGTGTCTTGTGTGTTGTTTAATTTGACACAAGCAAAGTCAAAGTGCTCTCTCATGGTGAGTTGAAGATGGGATGATACGCTTTTTCGATGAACCTACAGAAAAAAGACGAGTACAGTAAGGAAAATGCGTATGTATGTAATCTTATGTAGTGACAAATTTAAAGTTCGTTTTGGAATCTTTAAATGACAGTGAAGGCAGGCAGAATCAGTGGTAAAACCATCGCGTGCCTGTATATGCGGGTGAATTGAATTGAAATTTCAAACACAATCAAAAGAGTAAGTGGATGACGATGCCACATTTTGCTATGATAAAGGCACAAACCTTAACGTTGCATCCCATCTGAACATGCGGGCAGGAGACTAAAGTCAGCGGACAGTCTTTTTCAATGTGATTTGGAATCTGAAAAACAATTACATCCAAACAGAGACAGAACTGACAAAGCTAAGTGATTATGTTGCAACGTGACAAAGCCACAAAAAGTAGAACTAACCACTGCTATAAGTGACTTAAATTATCAGCAGGAAAAATTTATGTTTGCCTACTCAATAAGGGGATCATTCGAAATTTATCATGTCAAATATAAAATTAAACCAAACCACTTAAAAACAGGGCCTATTTACATGGAGGGATGGTGACTCTTCTAGATCAGACACCCTAGTGCCATCTCGCCTGAATTGGCTATTTGCGTGGTCGCATCACAAAGTTGACAGCGTTGAATTTACTAGCCTGTGACATCTGCCTCCTCCCCTCAGAAAGAAATCGGGGAGAGAAACTTGTCTCCCCTATTTTTTCTCAGAAGGGAGGAGGCGGATGTCACAGGCTATGAATTTGCACGTTTTACAATATACAAACATTAAAGTTGCCTAGGCTGCTATGCCGTCCAACCTTATTTCTTTACTGGGATGTTGGTTGCAGGTTCAACAATGTAAATTTGATCGAGGAGGAAAGTCATGACAATGGCCATCCCCTCTGCAGAACGTTCCAGTTAGGGATTTGGCATAGGCCATATACAGAAAACCATATAATTGGGGCCGTGTGCGTCACATTGTCTAATAAGGCTTATGAAAGTGAGTATCATAACTTTATAACGTCAGTTAAACGCACACTATATGTATTCAAGATAAAAGACAACAACGAAATTAAGTTACCATTTCCCTTGGAATTGAATCACCACAGCTGTTGGGGCAAGCTAGTGGGAAATTGTTGCACTTATCAATATGATTCTGAAAAAAAAAATACTGATTGTTCACCTCTGATGTAGAGAAGTATGTATAGTTATAAGTTCTTTGTAGCTACAGGGCATGCGGAACTATACTAATCGCATAAGCAACCTGTAAGGAACTTCGTGAGTTACAAATGTTACTTCACAAAGTTTGTCAGGTTTAAGAGAGTGTCCACCATAGGACCAGGCAGGAGGTGATAATACTCAAATCACCGATTTCGCTCAAACTTGGCACAAAGATTGAGGGTCATGAGTAGTAACGTGTACCAAAATATAAGGTCAAAATTTTTTATAATCTCTGAGTTGTAGGTTCCCCCCCGAAAAATGGCCATTTGCCACAAATTTATGCATATTAATTAGCTAAATTTAGTCGAGTGGTAAGACAACAAAAATAGCAGCCTGGGAATAAAAACTACTAAATCGTATTCTATATTGATCAGTCTTGTAGCAAAATGTGTTATTGGAATCGGTTGCTTTGATTTGTTGCTTTCCCAATACCGTAAGTGAAGGGCATGTTTGGTCACTTTCACGAGATGCCAAAATTAGGTCATTTTAGATCTTAATATCTCCAATGGGCAAGAAGCTAACAACATAGTTTTAATACTAGAAGTAAGAAGTATCTTTATGCTTACGAAAAATATAATAAAATTTTTGGGCAACTAAATAGCTTTTTAGTATGACGGCATTTTTGCACCTCACTCAACGATTTCTGGCGATTTCATCAAAATTCGGTAATTAAAAAAAGTGGTTTAATTTTAATGAAATTGCAAGAAAAAGACAGCAAATGTTCAGCTAAGCATCACTCTGCTTAAAACAATGCTAAAATTAGCAAGAAAAGCTTTTTGAAGCACATTTCATGAAGTTTGTAAATGAGGGTTCTCTGTCTTTTTGATGTACTTCATTTTCAATGCAAAACGAAAACAATGGGACACTTCTCTCTACAATAACTCTGAATTTTACTTTCAGGCACAATAAGTGACACAAAAAAGCAAAGGCTGATACATACATGTCATTTAAGTGCTTCAGACTCATTGTTAGGGTCCATTGCGATCCGGCCAATCCAGTATATTTTTTAAAAGTTCGATCTCCTAATTCAGTCTTCAGCTCTTCGTCGATATTTGTCGTACAGTTCATCGCTATTGACTTTGCTATGAGAATATTCACTGCTTCCTTGTTGTAATAGCTCCAGTTTATGCCAGTAAGAGTGAGACAAATACGTTATAAAACCACAAGAGAACCATAAACTCCATCGAAAACTGTCAACATAATGTTTGGAAAACATTCTTCGTATTCTTCGCCATTTAGAAGTTAAATTCTTGAGCCTGCGTGGTGGTCCGTATGGACAACGGACTACCGAATTACCGGATCGACGAACCACAGACTACGCATAATATAACAGTTGATTTGTTGTAAAACGCATGCAGAATAATATATATAGATAGCCCAAGCCTAACAGCGTCGCACTTTGAACAAGCTTAACTAAGGTGAAACTTAACTAAGGTGAAAGGTTGGAAGCACAAGAATTAAGATTGACGAACGGGCTATTTTCAATTTTAGCAATTCTCAAAAACAGTATTACGCGACCGTCTGCACAGTACATTTTTATAGACCGTACAAAAGTTCACAAAAACAACTTTTCTCTGTCTAGAATAAATAGTACCACTAGTTTCCGAATAAAATACAGTTTATGTTTGTCAAAAATTGCCCGAGAAACTGACTTGAAAATTAAAAATTGCAAAAATACACAAACATATTTGCATAAGGCGATGCGAGTGAAGATAGAACTGTACTATAAAATCAAGTCTTGTTTTGTTTATATAAAATCGCTTTTCAATCTATCTAATGAATGAACAAAGACATAAAAATGGACAACACAATCTTTCATAAAAATTTATTCAAATCTCCATTAGTTTACGTTTAAAAGCAAAACGCGTACCATTTAATTATAGCTCATCGAGTTCAAGCTTTTTTCGATGAATTAATTCAAGAGATCGATACAACTAAATTTAGGCACGTTTTAAAATCAATTCGCCAAAACTAACAATAACACTAATAACAAGTCACTTACAGATTGATATCAACATAAATTCTCATTGAAAACTGTAATCTGTTTTACCTTTAAGTTCCTCGCTTGCTTGGAAATTCAAATCTCCGCTTCTGGTTCTGAAATCATCTCCCGCATTTTGATAAAAACGTAATACATGAAGTTCCTCGAAGCAAGATTTTATCCCTGTAAGCTCGTCTTTTTCCACTAAAGCGGCTTCTGAGTATACCTTAATTAGTATCCCTGTCTTGAGTAGCAAACCGCGAAAAAATGCAGGAAAATAACGAGTTTAATTCTCCGCTAGGCACAAGAAAACAACTAAAGTGTTTACCGAGCTCACGGCTGTGTGGCCGCGCGAAAAACAAAATTGCTAAGATCCCGGATGTTGTCCAACACGGGCGGGCACACACGCGCCCGCGAAACATTCCGCTAGCCATGACCATGAAAAATCACGGCGTAGGTTCTATGAGTATGGAGCTGCGCAGCCAGGCCTTCGGCCTGGCAAGTGCTCCGCTATAAAATTTGGACTGGTTAATTTTTAAAATTCTCTGTTTATAGTCAAAACTGAAGGGCAGAAAACTTTGATAAATTTTCAATTGTTGAGTTATTAAACTGGATTCAAAATTGACGCACATCACAGGCTATCCATAATAGATAAAATATTTCCGAAATATTGTAAAAGCGCAAAAACCCAAGGGAGGAGTTGCAATCAACCCCCCCCCCCCCCCCCCCTTGTACCACGGTGGGGGTATAAGTATGCGTGTACGTCAGAGGGTCATTAACGGGGTCCTGATTCCATCACTTTTTGTCTTACACGGGATATCTTTTCATGGCCTAATGCCACAATCAGGATAAGCATATATATATATATATATATATATATATATATATATATATATATATATATATATATATTAATTTATACAAAATGTAGAAGCCTAATCACAAGCCGATTTTGAACTAGTATTTTGTTGGCGCTGACTTCCGTTAACTACGGCATTGATACCCCCCTTCCCCCCCCCCCCCCCCCCCCCCCCCCCCCCCCCCTTAAGAACTCTTTCTAGAGAGTTTCTCTCTTCCAGATATTTTTCACAAATACATACATCCACTATTCTCGATTACATAACAATCAGTAGCATATTATTTTCCCCAGTTTATAAAAATGTTGTTTTTTAATCCGCTACTTTTTACTCTGTAGTCCATAGTCCGTTATCCATAGCCCCCAGGGGATAGCCCCTAATGCGTGGTCCACAGTCCTGGCTCTGTATTATATATCGTGGAGCTTAGCCTTTAAAATGGCAGAAAATGTTTACTTCTGTCTCCAACCTTATGAGCTAGTCTAGATCCACAAGGGCTCATACTTTGTTTCACCCACAAATCAAAATATTGAAAACAAAAATCAAAAAAAGCAACGAGAAACACAAGACAAATACCGAATTATTTTAGAGCTGTCCAGGAATCATTATATTTTCCAGGCTCTTTAGTATTTAATTTTCTGGTCACAAATCTTAAGTATGGAGTGTTTTCTGCAGTTCTAAATAATCAGTGTTTGAAAATCGACTGTAAAATTTAACCAATCCAAATCTTATATCCTGTTTGCGTTTTACACCAAGTTATCCGTTATATTATGCGTAGTCCGCGGTCCGTACGAGTTGTCCGTCGATCCGGTAATTCGGTAGTCCGTTGTCCATACGGACCACAACGCAGGCTCAAAAATTTAACTTCAAAATGGCGAAGCCGGCGGCGAAGAATGTTTTCCAAACATTATGCTGACAGTTTCGATGGCGTTCATGGTTCTCCCGTGGTTTTATAACGTATTTGTCTCACTCTTACTGGCATAAACTGGAGCTATTACAACAAGGAAGCAGTGAATATTCTCATAGCAAAGTCAATAGCGATGAACTGTACGACAAATATCGACGAAGAGCTGAATTAGGAGATCGAGCTTTTAAAAAATATACTGGATTGGCCGGATCGCAATGGACCCTAACAATGAGTCTGAAGCACTTAAATGACATGTATGTATCAGCCTTTGCTTTTTTGTGTCACTTATTGTGCCTGAAAGTAAAATTCAGAGTTATTGTAGAGAGAAGTGTCCCATTGTTTTCGTTTTGCATTGAAAATGAAGTACATCAAAAAGACAGAGAACCCTCATTTACAAACTTCATGAAATGTGCTTCAAAAAGCTTTTCTTGCTAATTTTAGCATTGTTTTAAGCAGAGTGATGCTTAGCTGAACATTTGCTGTCTTTTTCTTGCAATTTCATTAAAATTAAACCACTTTTTTTAATTACCGAATTTTGATGAAATCGCCAGAAATCGTTGAGTGAGGTGCAAAAATGCCGTCATACTAAAAAAGCTATTTAGTTGCCCAAAAATTTTATTATATTTTTCGTAAGCATAAAGATACTTCTTACTTCTAGTATTAAAACTATGTTGTTAGCTTGTTGCCCATTGGAGATATTAAGATCTAAAATGACCTAATTTTGGCATCTCGTGAAAATGACCAAACATGCCCTTCATTTACGGTATTGGGAAAGCAACAAATCAAAGCAACCGATTCCAATAACACATTTTGCTACAAGACTGATCAATATAGAATACGATTTAGTAGTTTTTATTCCCAGGCTGCTATTTTTGTTGTCTTACCACTCGACTAAATTTAGCTAATTAATATGCATAAATTTGTAGCAAATGGCCATTTTTCGGGGGGGACCTTACAACTCAGAGAGAATAAAAAATTTTGACCTTATATTTTGGTACACGTTACTACTCATGACCCTCAACCTTTGTGCCAAGTTTGAGCGAAATCGGAGATTTGAGTATTATCACCTCCTGCCTGGTCCTGCCTGGTTTTCTGGTGGACACTCTCTTAAAGGTACTGACTGAATGTAATGGTTTTGCACACAACGAAGAGAACAATGGTGCTAGTTTTTTATCAACGTTTATAAACATTGAAAGCTTGCAAATGGTACGTAACGTGGTTATAAGAGTCTTTCTGATATTCTGAATGAGTTTTACCGGGATGTGACACTCCGGGTGTGGCTCTCTGCAGTATTCACACTCTATGATCCTCCACTCGCACGTGATCGTCACGTGTTGCTCCAGATCTTTATTTTTCAAAGTCATGGGACAATTTTCGTTGATACAGGAAACAACTTTCGAGGGGCAAGTTTCCAAGTGGTCCTGTCAGGAACAACAAAAAAATTCCTATGTTTTGTGTGCGAATTAAAGGTGTGGAAAATGTCTATGTTTTGAAAATGAACTGAAAAGGGGAAAAATATCAGTTTGCCTCACATGCTCGAGACAAGCTCAAAACAGTTTTTTTTTTGAAGACATCATCAAGCTTAACATTTGCCATCTTTCTTTTATTACCACACACGACTCTCTCGACACCACAGACCATCAGTATTCATACATGATGTGTGTTACATATGAAACTAGTAATTAAATCGCCAAGCTCGTTACTAGTCCCCATGGAAACCAGTGGTTAGAGTGTCCTAACAGTGTACGGAAGGTCATGGGTTCGACTCGACTCTCATCGGGGACTGAAATTTTCCTTGAAGTCCTGTATGCTGGCGAGAAACTGAACACAATTAACCTGCAATAATATTGTGTTTCGGTTTTTACCTCTTTGTTTCTCAGTTCACCGGTCCAGTCGCAATCTTCACTTGGACATTTGATTGCAAACGACAGAATTTTCCTTTCTGTTGCTTTGTCAGGAAATACATCCTACAAAAACCAAGACGGAAAGTCATTATTCCACAACAACTAGACTACTCAAGACATTAAAAGAACTTGTATGCTTTATTTTTTTTACAGCAAAATACAATATTTAATGAAAACTGAAAATATTACACAATCACACAGCAAAATGAAATGCATAAAATTGGCCGTAGGAAGAACAAGATTTTATCTCGGCAAGGCGTCCGAAATAACAGAGATTGAGTTTTGTGTCCTGCGGCAAACAATGAACGCACGCTTGCTGTTTTTGGTCTACCTTGAAACAGTTACAAGTTCTTAACTCACTAAATAGATAATAGATATACAAGAAAACGACTATCTAGAATACGTTACTCAAGAAAGTGTTCCCAATGAAGTCTTTTTTTTTTAAGAATATTTTACGACCTTTTAAAGACCTGTTTTTTGAAAATGTGATAGCCTTTCAGTGTGATAAATTTACCAACACTTCGCCGCTTCGTTCTTATTATTTTCCTTCTATTTATTTCTGTTAATTAAAATTTTACCAGTCATTTTACATGGAACCTCCCATACGACAGTTAGTTAAGACTAAACGGATATTCAGTCATTATTTCATTCATGCATTTATTCATTCACTCACTCTTAGATTCATTTGTGTTCCCTAGTGTAATATTTTTTCAAAGTTATCCCTAGGGCTTCGCAAAAACTTAAAAACAATTTCAATGGTACCATATGGAAAGTCTTTGAGCCCTCTTTTATCCACTCTTGTTTCATAGAATTTGCTTTCATATTGGATCCGTAGGAAATAATGAAAATGGTTCCAAAATGTTACAAAAGGGGACATAGCCGTGGTTTCTTTCAGGTTTTACCCCTCAAATTCGAAATTATATGGTATGAGCGGGATAGAACATCATCTAAAGAATGTATACCATCCCTGCAACTTCTACTCAAGTAGTTGGTTGGAAAATCGAAAAAAATTTCCGAGTGTTTTGATATATATTCTATGGTCGACTAAGGTTTCGAAAAAGTCCGAAAAGCTGAAAAGTTCTTCTTCGTAAAGAAAATGGTCATTATTCAATTTCGTTTTAATAGATTGCTCTGAAATTTTCGGAGTTGACGAACAACTATATCACCTTGATGCACAAAAATTTCCAAGGCTATAGGCAAAGTCTTTTCCGTGTAATTATGATTTTCGCTATGACTACTCGAAAGTGCAAAAAATGCGTTCTTGTAAGTTCTATCAAATTTCACGCGGAGAGAAATAATGTCTTCCAGTAAGCGCGGATAATGACTAAATTCGCTCTAAGCATAGACGTTTTGTTCTTTTACAACATGTCAAAGAAAGAATCGTTGAGAACCACTTCAAGAGGAAAGACGTAATTTCTTTTCCAGTGGGTAAAGCTACGAGGTTATGTTACAAAAAGGAACATTTATCGTCTAATGAAAAAGATCATTTTCGCTGTTATAATATAGAGGACAAAATTACTGAATTCTGATTAGCTGACGAAGAGGGCATTTCTTCTTAATTGAGGGCAAAATTATTCGCTCCTGATTGGTCGAGCATCAAAATTTCTCACTCGTGATTGGTTAAGCGCGTCGTTCTCGTTGCATTCAGTTCGCTTGGCGCGATTTTGAAGAAAATTTACAAACGGACAATCGCATGTTTCGCCGGAGATTTTGATATAAAAAAGGAATGAAATCGGAAGATACCTAAGAAAGAATTCTACAGGTGAATTACAGCATTTTACGCCAAACAGGAAGTGATTATTTGTGTCAAGTCTTGGATTAACTAGCCGCCACTAGACCTTCGCGACTCAGGCAATTTCTACAGCTTCTGAAAACACGCGTGATATTAATCCTTAATTTTATTCGGGCCCATGCGATTACATATATTTATATAAATCTCTATTTTTAAGGGCATATGCCTTTTCTTCTTATAAAACAACGTAACGGAAGAATCGGCGAATTCCATTTTAAGAGGAGCTACGTTTTTTTCCCCACAGGGGTACAGCTTTGATGTTGCTAAAAAAAGATAAATTATTACTGTAGTGAAAATAAAACACTCAATTTTATTTCTATCCTTATGGCACTGATGAATTTCATTTTGTTTTTGTAAAAGAATATGGCCTTCATGGCAATTAAACAATTAAACACACAGTGGTTTTTTGTTTCTTATTGTTGTTTGTACATTAATAGCTGCACACTCCGAGTATGCGCGCTAAATCAGGAAGGCGAGCCAGCAGCACGTCTTTCATATTAAGACAAACTAGAGCCCGATCCCGTCTATTGTATTATCTCTGTAGTTACAATACATGGAAACACAAACGTAAATTATGGAGAGGTAGTTAGTAACACAGACGGTGTTTGTAGGGCCCCCGTACGCGCTTAAGGCCTGGTTACACGAGGTAATTTTTCTTGCAACCGTAACACAATATTTGTTGCCATCTATTTTCTTTTCATCTATTTCCTCGTGTAAGAAGGCCTTTACTCTTGTGCCATCTATTTTCTTATCAACAATTGCCTCGTTTAACAAGGTCTTTACTCTTGTTCAATCCATTTTCTTTTCATGTATTGCCTCGTGTAACAAGGCCTTAAGCGCGTGCCATTTTTTTTCTTTTTATCTACTTCATCGTGTAACAAGGCCTTAAGGGCGTGCCATCTATTTTCTTGTTTTATCTGTTTCCTCGTGTAACAAGGCCTTTACTCTTGTGCCATCTATTTTCTTTTCATCTATTTCTTTGTGTAACAAGCCCGTTACTCTTACAAGGAAACTATTCTAAATATCAGGTGATGAGTCTGGGCCCGAGGAATTGTCATAAGGATTTACACATGGTCATTAATGGCATTGTAATTGATCAGAAATCAGAGATAACGCTCTTAGGGGTTACCTTAGACGATCAGCTATCATTTTCGAGTCATGTAAGCAATGTTTGCAGAAAAGCCTCCAGTCAAACTGGTGTTCTTTTGAGATTACGTAAGCTTATTCCGACATCTGCTAAACTACATATTGTCAGATTTGCTATATTACCTTTATTTACATACTGTCAGACTGTCTGGCATTTTTGTCGTTCTTCTGATGCCAGAAAATTAGAATGAATTCAAGAACGAGCATTACGAGCTGTTTATTGTGACAATAAATCGGCGTATAAGGAACTCTTGCAAAGAGCGAGTCTACCAACACTTCGTACGCGACGACTGCAATCCATTACAACCATAATGTATAAAGTTAAAAATGGTCTAGCGCCTCCTTACATTGCGAATTTATTTGTTGTTACCAATTCTCAGTACTTTCTTAGAAATTCTGATTTTTCTATACCTAGTTCGGACTGTTGCTTACGGCAAACACAGCCTGACTTATTTTGGCCCTGTTATCTGGTCCAAAGTTGACAAATCTGTTAGATCATCTGAATCATTAGACACTTTTAAAAAGCGCATTAAATTGGTTGACTTCACAACCCTGCTGGTCAATACTTGTAAAGACTGTTTCTTATGCAATAACTAATAATCGATCTTATACATGTTATATATTTATATACTTTTTCTACATTTATATATGTACATACATATTATATTTTATTAATTATTAGATTATTATTGTAGTTATAGTGCAGTTAGATGTCCCCAATTAGTGTACATTGTATGCTAGAGATTTTGACACATTAATAAAGTTCTAATCTTATCTTATCTTATTTATCTTATCTTAAATTTAAGCCTCGATATGGGCTACCACGAGGGCTCGCTCGGGAGAACCGAAAATCTCTCAAAAATCGAAAAATTTAAAAGATCCGGACAAGCGGATTGTGGTTCTGGTATAAGTACATGAAAGTCTTTCAACACACAAGAAATGAGCGAAATCTGTTTTTCAAACCAGATCGGCCGGACCGCTTTTACGGAGACTGTCTCTTAATCGTTGGGTTATGACATATGTTAGTTATTTTGTTTGCTTAAAGGGGCATCCTGGTCGGATTTTGGCAAAAATTTTAAAATTCGTCAATTTTTTTATTACCTCTCAATGACTACTTCAATCTATGTAGTTTCAGAATATATCTTTATTTCTTTGGCAAATTAATTTTTTCCACTATAAAATAAGGGCCTTTTTTGTGGGTGGCCCCTCATATTTTTCAAAGAGTATTTAAGCAATTGCCACCAAATTTGGTAGAAATATTCTTTATGTACTTATCTGCAACCCTATTGAGTAGAATTTCATTTTCTCAAATAAACCTGGTTTTATAAGAAATTTGCCTTCTAAAACGTGTGATTGGTTACTGTGGTGACCAAAATAGTCCGAAGGCGACAACACCCAATTGGGTTGCACATTATCTCATAAAGATTTATTCTACCAAAAATCAAGTGATTTTTATGAAAGCAACTTGTCAAAAAGTGAGGGGCCTTAATCTAACCCCCGAAACAACATTTCTCAGAAAATTATTAATTATTAACCTAAAATAAGCAAATCATTAACACTGGTTATCCCATGTGGTAGACAATGGCATTGATGTACTCTGTACAAAGTTTGAATCAATTTGAATGAATTGACAATTAAATATGATTTTTTTTTATTAAGCAGCCAAAATCTTACCAAAATCCGACCAGAAGGCCCCCTTAAGATATGATGTGCCCTCTGATTCTCTGGCTTAGCCCAGAGAAATAACATCTTTAACATACATTGCAATAGTCAATTCCGCGTTTGTTTGCCAAGTACTACATGCATAAGAGTCATATGCACCTTTACAAAAAAATAATGCGGCTTCAAAACATCCTTTTTATTGAAAATCCATGATCTCTTACAGGGATACTGTGAGTAAGCTAATTTTAACATGTTCCAGGGATTAGCCTACATTTTGTTTCCTTAGTTACAGTTCAACTGATACTCTCCTTCCTGAGAATTAGGGAGAAATGAACGCCTGATCGCAGGTTACTGATAACTGCTGACAAGAGTCAGTAGCGCAGGAGAAAGGTTTGTAAGAAACCTCTCACGGAGGAAGGGTATCCTCAGCCGGCTTTAAAAGTGACGGGCATGTGCGAATGAAGCCATAAGCTTAAAATTAACTTCAAAATTTACAGGATATATAAATTTTACAGCTAAGCAGAGCAAGAGAGGCCTATCTCATTCAAAACGAAATCACTCTTACACCTAATGGCTTGAACAGACTCGATGAACATTCATAAAATTCAGTACAATTATCATTATATGCCCTATGCCTGGTTAGCAAAACTTCTTTGAATCAGGTTGCCAGTGTAAACCTTTAATTTAGTCGCCATGGCGCCTATAATGGTTGCAACTTAGAGGGTTGTTGTCCTTCTGCTAGGTCGTCCTAGTATTAGAAAACTAAGCTTAATTCAGAAGTGTAATAAGCTAGGAATTAAGAATAATTATCTTATTGTATCTTAGAAGTAACTTATAACTATTTAGTCTTTTATATTGGACCTACACTATAAACTTCATATATCTTGTTATAACTAAGTTCAGTGTCATGGGATTCCTCATACGCCATGTCATTAAATATTAGCCAATAATATACTTGTAATCTTTATCGCCAAAGAAAAGCTCTTACAATTTAAATTGTAAGAGCCGTCGTACATTTTTTCTTTCCTGCATTGGCCCTGTAGAAGTTCTTCTAGTCGAATTATTGGCCATTTAATCTGCTTTTCATTTCCGATCCTTTATACTAGCCTTGCTTTTTAAGGTGGCTCCAAGTAGTCACACTTCCCTTTTTGAATGCGCTCATACTTAATTTTACTTAGCTCAGTGAATGTGAATTTGATACCAGATGTTGGGCTTGGATGAAAGTTTTGACCTTTGCTTTTTTTCATAACAACAGTAAACAAACATGGCGAAGAACAGTTTTTCCTAATTATCTTTCGATTTTGGGGCTACCCGCGATAAGCGAATAAATACGTTATAATCTACATAGTGCAGCACACTGAATGGGAAAATTTCAAACAAATTAAACTGTTCGATTTTGAATAAATCGTTGAAACATTTTTAACATTTGTTTCTTCATGTTTGAAAATGCTAAAAAGAATGAAAACGTCAACCAAAACTGCATTTGTATTTTGAATGAAAAGCCCGATCTCTTTATTGCCGAGGAGTTGGTCCGAGCTATTTGCAGGGAGTAATAATTTAAGTCTGAGGAAACTTTCTGTGGTAATTTAATGGTAATTTTTGAGACCTATGGAATGTTTTGACTGCTTATATTTCCAACACGAAAAAACACATGTTTTGGCGATTATTCAAAATCGAACAGTTTAATTTGTTTGAAATTTCCCATTTCGTGTGCTACACAGTGTAGATTATAGCGCATTTATTTGCTTGTCGCGGGTAGCCCCAAAATCGAAAGATAATTAAGAAAAACTGTTTTTCGCCATGTTTGTTTACCGTTGCTATGGAAACGCTGATTAGCATAAAGAGAGCGTCGGCCAAAACTTTCATCCAAGCCTAACACCTGGTATCAAATTCAGATTCATTGAGCTAAAGTAAGCTGTCATAGGTGTGCCATCTATGATTTGTTTAACATTAGGCATACAACTATAGCTTAGTTTAAGTGTGTTCCTGTTAAATATTTTCTTTAATTCATGGCCGCTTGGAAAGCATTTATCTATTAACTTAAAGAACTCTTTACCTACATTATATTTAACAGGAACACACTTAAACTAAGCTATAGTTGTATGCCTAATGTTAAACAAATCATAGATGGGCACAACAAGATCACTCTGAAAAAGGCAGAACAGCAAGGTAGTATAGATAATGTTGAAAGTGTAGTTGTAGAAAGAAAGAAGAGTGCCCATTGAAAGGAGAATGTCTAACTAAAGAAATAGTTTATCAAGCTACCGTCAAGACGCAAGAAAGTACAGAGACATATATAGGTTTAACAGCTAACGAATTTAAAACTAGATGGCGTAACCATAAGGCGTCATTTAACAATGAAAATAGAAAGAATGATACAGAATTAAGTAAATATTTATGTCAGTTAAAGGACCGAAAACAGGAATATGACATCACCTGGAAAATTCTAGCAAAAGCCAAGGCATATTCGAATCAATCGAATCGATGCAATCTGTGTATTGAAGAAAAACGTTTGATAATAACTGAACCGCAAATGGCTTCGCTAAAAAGGAGAAACGAGCTTATTTCAACGTGTAGACACAGACGTAAATATATTTTAAAACACACCCTAGAATAAGTTCTACTGAAGCAAGTAGTGCGCGCACATGTATTCTTTAGGCGCGCGCAAATTTTTAACGGTTTTTTAACGGTTAGGTAGAGTGTGCGTCTTGCGAAATCATACATATAAATAACGTAGTCAAACAAGGGATCAATCATTGTAAGTTTAACTAACACCTACGAAACAAGTTTGTATTAAACTTATGGTCATCAAAGTTGAGTGATTTTATAAAGGAAAAAACTAGTTTCATGAAATTGCACCTATATTTCAACCACTTAAAGTGGTCTTCATCAGGGTGACTGGAGTAAACCGTTATTTACACATGTTCTTATACAAACTGCTGACGCACACAAACATAATAGTATATGCGCGCGCAAAACCAAACTGTTTTGCGCGCTCATTTGAAACTATGTAGAATAGAATACAAAAGAAATTACATCCGAGTAAATCAATGGCTTGCGCGCGCCCTGCGATTTTGCGAATAGAAAAAGTCATTAACATTGAGTCCATCCGGAGCCGTTGTTTTGAGTCTATATGCCCACTGACCCTCTTTCTCTCTTGTTCCACACAAGAAGCGTTTGAAAGACGGGTTAAAGAACTGACGGAATTTTTAGTAGCAAATTTTTAGTAGCGGAATTTTTAGTAGGAATTTTTGGTGTGACGAGGATGGCAGCTCGTCCAATTAAGGAATTGATGAGTGTCTGTGGGTTTGGTATAGAGGTCAGTATCGATTTTGCCATTGTTTAAAATAACCTGTACATCAAGAAAAGAAATAGTACTGGACGATATGTCTGTTCAATAAACCATGTGAAAATCCAGACGAGTTGAAAGTACTGAAATTTGCTCCAGGCACAAGGCAAGAGGACTGCATAACCATTACCAATTACATGCAAACAAAATTGTCAAAAGAGAAATTGAACTCAAGAAACCACGCACTCTAACCTAAATGTCCAATTGCAACATCAAAAACAATATTCAGACATAATATGACAGCATTGCATGATGGGAAAAACTTACAGGAGATAGCCCAGAGGGCACTTTGATTTAAATTAGGTACAACTTAAGACACGTTAATAAAATTGATTGATTATAACATCAGAATAAACGAATTGGCCACTTGCATAAATGACATAACTACATCTTTTACTTAAAATTAATTAGTCATTATTAACTAGAAAATCATTGTTAACTCTATTTTTGAATTTACTTTAAATATTGCATTTATGCACCGCACAAACAATGTTTATTTTGCATTAGCAAGTTACATTCCCATGATCATAACCTTTGTGGCTTAAAATTGTAGATGTAGATGTACAATAAAATATACAGAAATTTCTAGAAGGGCTATCACCAGAGCTGAAGTTTCCGTCCTGTCGCAGTGGGCGCATCAGAATTAGTCTCTAAATTATCTGACTGAGGATTGAAATTCATAACAGTAGAAGTGTACGATGACACGGATGAACTGGAACGGAGTGAGCAAATCACTGAGGATCACGGCGGGCCGACCTCGACTTGAAGAAACAGAGTGTCATCCACGAGGTAGCACCTTGTTTGCAGTTTCTCGTGAGATATGAATTTACTTTTCCAACAGCCAGAGTTGTCTGCTCCCCTGGGTCTTTTAAGGAATAAATATTCTATATCCGTTTTAGGACTTACATAGTCTACAACGTTTTCCCGTTTTCCTGGATCTTCCTGTTGATCAATCAGCGTAAACGTTACTTTCTTTTGGAAAGGCCAGGTTAACATGGCATCATATTCACCTTTCATTACGAGGATACCGACCGAGAGGTGAGTATTCTCGCAACGCTTCAGCAGTGGGTGGCCAATGGGATAAAAAAGCACTTGTAATTTGTAACCATAACGTTCTGTGTAGAATGGATCACTGGTTATTGTTTCCTTTATTCCTGCTTTCGCTTGACTCAAAATTTCACTGAACTTGTTAATCTTCCAAATAAACCGTGTGTTATTATTCTCTTTATCCGTATTCGTTTTAATTTCCAACTGCCCTTGAAGTGCCGCCACTTTATCCTCCATGATTCTTGCTGTCTTTTGTGTGTTACTTAGCTGTTCCTGGAGTAAATGTTCCATTTTTTCTTTCAGTTCCGATTGCCTCTGGAGTGCCGCCACTTTCTTTTCCAAGTTTGTTGTTGTCTCTTGAGTGATACTTAACTGATCCTGGATTAAACGTTCCGTTCTTTCTTTTAGTTCCAATTGCCTCTGGAGTGCCTCCACTTTCTTTTCCACGTTTGTTGTTGCCTCTTTAGCGTTACTTAACTGATCCTGGGTTACACTTAACTGAGCTTGTGTTTCATTTAACTGATGTTGTGTGTTGTTCAACTTAGCACAAGCAAAGTCAAAGTGCTGTAACATGGTGAGCTGAAGATGGGATGATACGCTTTTTCGCTCAACCTGCAGAAAGAAGACGAGTACCCTTAGAAAAACGTTTATTTATCAATTTTTTTTTATAGTAACAAATTTCTCATGTTTATCAGTCATGATACAAAGTTTGCTTTGGTGGCTTTAAACGTCAGTGAAGACAGGAAGAATCAGCGGTAGAACCATCGCGTGCCCTGCGAAAATGCGTGTGAATTGAATTGAAATTTAAGCAGTCACTATCAGCACTGTGTATCAAGTGCATTTAATATAGTACGGCTTTACAAAGGCGGTTATAGCTTGCGGCTCCGCCAATACAGGAATATATCGAATATAGTTTCTTCCAACACCGTCATTATAATTAAAAGCCATAATGTTGGCTCAAAATCGAATTAAGTTTTGTTTAGCGATTAAAGTGCTTTTCGGGCAAAAAGAAAAGCAAAACTGAAAATTACACATGTACTACTTACCCTGATCAAAATATGAATTCTAGCTAGTTTTGTACGCGCAATCAGATCTTAAAAATACGACACAATGTTTAAGTTTGGAGACGTCGACATGTTTCGGATACTTCAGTATCCAAAAAAAAACATCAGTTCAGGATGTTTACAAAATTTGTAACTGTATATATAAAATAATTGGACTAACAAAGAAATATCGTAAAAAGGGTTGTTGTTGTTCATCGTGGTGAACACACTAGTAAAGAAGTATTTTTCGTTTGTCTCCAATGTAGTCACTTCCGATGTGGATCGCGACGTTTCGACTGCATACTGCTAGTCTTCTTCAGGCGATGGGGTCGACTGGTTACGCGTCACCTTATGAAGCACGATGCTCTGCTGTGATTGGTTGGTTTTCAACAGCTGTGACTGGCGCATTTTGATCCTCGTTGTTTCGGCGAATTGTTCCCTCGGCGGTCCGTAGTCGTATTATTATTATTAACTAGAAATAGCTGAGAGCCAGTGAAGTGCTGCGATGTTACTCATCAAATACAGTGTAGTGTCAATACTTATGATTGTCAATAGGCTATGTTATGATTACTGTTTTTTTTTTTGTATATATTTTCCCAAAAATGTAAGTGAATTGTTTGAATAATAAGCATGAATTTGTGTTAAATATAAATATAGTACTAAATAGTGCAGAATTCGTCGTTTTCCATTGCTTAGCTTGTAATGTTTTATGCCCCCGGGTATACGACGAGGAGGGGTTAGCTCCGCATAGTCATAGTCCAATGTAGACATCCTTAGGGCTTGTCACGCAATCTTTCCTCCCTCGTGCTACATAGTGGGAAATTTGACGCAAAATTAAACGAGGCCCGGACGGGGCGATTAACTTCAACAAAAACATTGGCCAGCGGTCGCAAGCTAAAGGATTTCGTAATCCATATTTTCCGGTAGTTTCCATGACTTCTTCAAGCGAATGATAAAATTGTGTTTGCATGATAACTCTGCGTAATAAGTAAACAGCTTACCTCGAGCAAGAACGCAAAACCTCGGCTTTGGTTACCTTTAGGAGTGCCGCGCTATATAGCGAAAAACCAACTGTATTAGCGCGCGCTGAAATAGTGCATTTAATGTCATCAAATTGCGTCAGCAAAGTACTAATTAAAGTTCAAAAATGAAAACAATTCAAATTTGACAAGTTAAAAAAACGACAAAATGTCACTCAAAAATTGCTCAAAAAAACAAAGCGTCACACTCCGGACTTGTGTGGTTGCTCTTTATCAGGTTTTTTATCTTTCAACCATGCAATTGCAGACTCGAGAGAAATTACTACTTTTAGAAACTCGATAACATTCATCGTTTTCTCTCAAAATGACTATGATCGCGAGATTAATTCAGTCGCAATTTTAACGCGCGCTAAAACAGATGTTTTTACAGTTGCTAATACAGTTCAAAACCTATCAGCGTTTTCTCTTAAAATGACAATAGGGGACTTTAGATCGGACGACGAGTACGAGATTGAGCACGGGTACGACTTTTGAATTTAAAGCCAGTCACGTCCCCAAAACTATCGGTCCCTCCTGTTGCAAACCAGAAGATAAGAAGACTCTAGGTATAAAATTTGTGTGGCAAATGGTTCTTTAGAGTACGGCGAACTAAGTTTTAAAAGTCGTACTCTTACTCAATCTCGTACTCGTCGTCCGATCTAAAGTCTCCTAATTTTACTCGCCACATGATCACGAGATTAATTCGCAATTTTAGCGCGCGCTTATACAGTTGTTTTTACAGTTGCTAATACAGCCGTTCAAAACCAATCATGTTTTCTCTTAAAATGACAATTTTACTCGCCATATGATCGCGAAATTAATTCGCTATTTTAGCGCGCGCTAATACAGTTGATTTTACAGTTACTAATACAGTTGTACATGTTCCTGTTCAGACCTATCCTGACCACGCAGAATTCTACAACTACTGCCGCTGACGATACATACTGCATCCTCACTCAAAATCATAGTCCACGAAAAAGTCCACGAAATCCTCAAAACGAGCTATTGCGCCGTATATAAAGCGCCCAGGTCTCACTCGGTCAAATGAAACCCAGGAAGCCTGTCACGATTAGTGTGCTGCTCGCCAAAGGGCTCGCAGCAATAATATTAATATTATTATTCTGTCTTGCAAAGGTCTTCCAGTCTCGCCGATATAAACTTTACCGCATTCACAGGGAAGTGACTACATCGTGAGACAAACGAAAAATACTTCTTTACTAACAAAGAAATGTTGATTATAAATAGTAGAAATAATAGTTAATTACAAATTTGCCAGAATATTACATAATACGGGTTACAACGAAATTATCAGAATACAAATAACATGGTACGGATATAGATCTGTGCAAATATTACATAATACTAAAGGGATACAACGAAATATGTAATACTTCCATGAAAAACAAAACGTAATGATGATAACAAGGATCTAAAATTAAAACAAGAGTGTTAACTTAACATGTTTAACTTGGTTGTTGAGCGCGCTCGTTC
Source organism: Cladopsammia gracilis (assembly GCA_022457155.1). NCBI lineage: Eukaryota > Metazoa > Cnidaria > Anthozoa > Scleractinia > Dendrophylliidae > Cladopsammia > Cladopsammia gracilis. Next base: position 216,588 of record JAJGOT010000053.1, on the reverse strand, counting down.
CCATTTAATATGAAGGGATTCATCTTAAGTTGGAAAATAGTGGGGGAAAAACATAACATAAATTTTTTCATGATTCTGAACACTGCAAACGTTTGTAGATGTGGAAATTACCATCCGAAAGTGGATGCTCGCGAACCTTGGTACCAAAATGTCTGGTGGTTTCATTCCATATTGAATGGGAACGACCCGCGCTCAACAAACAAGTTAAACATGTTAATTTAACACTCTTACTTTAATTTTTCATCCTTGTCATCATCATTACGTTTTGTTTTTCGTAGAAGTATCACATATTTTATTAATATATATAGTTAGGCTTAGCCTAACAGCGTAGCCCGCTGAAGACTCTGTGAACAAGCTTAACTAAGATGAAACTTAACTTAGGTAAAAGGTCGGAAGCACAAGAATTAAGATTGACGACCGGGCTATTTATCAATTTTAGCAAATCTCAAAAACAGTAAGCTTAAGCTTATTACCCGACCATCTGCACAGTATACATTTAGACCGTGCAAAAGTTCACAAAAACAACTTTTTCTCCGTCTAGAATAACTATTACGACTATTTTCCGAATAAAATACAGTTGTTGCTTGTCAAAAAATGCCCGAGAAAATGATTTGGAAACCAAAATTGCAAAATACACAAACATATTTGCATAAGGCGACGCGAGTATAAAATCTAAGTCTTGTTTTGTTTACATAAAATCGCTTTTCAATCTATGTAATGAATGAACAAACACATAAAAATGGACAACACAATCTTCTTTCGAAAAATTTTATTCAAATCTCCATTAGTTTATGTTTAAAAGCAAAACGCGTACATTTATAGCGCATCGAGGCCGAGCCGTGTCTTCGATGAAATTCAGGAAATTAATACAACCGAATTAAGCTACACGTTTATAAACAATTCTCCAAAACTAACGAGAACACAAATAAAAAGTCAATCACAGATTGATATCAAGATAAATTCCCATCGAAAAATGTAATTTGTTTTACCTTTAAGTCACTCGCTTGCTTGAAAATTCTTTAAATCTCCGCGTTGGTTCTGAAATCCGTAATAAAAACAAACATCTCCCGCATTGATATAAACGTATGAAGGTCCTCGAAGCAAGTTTGTATCCCTTAAAGCTCTTCTTTTTCCACTAAAGCGGCTTCTGAGTATCCCTTATTTAGTATCCCTGTCTTGAGTAGCAAACCGGGAAAAAATGCAAGGAAATAACGACTTTACTGCTCCACTAAATCCTGGCACTAAACACTGCGAAAGATCCAACTTTTAAAGTGTTTACCGAGCTGACGACTGTGTAGCCGCGCGTGTGGCGTCATACGCGCATGTTTTGCGACGTCATACGCGCCCGCGAATTAGCCCTGCCAAACTAATTTCGATTTTGAGACGACAATACTGCATTTTATAATATGACCGTACGGCCCCGCTCATGCAATCCTACAGAAAATAGAATCGCAAGGTGACGTGAGCGGGGCCGGACGGGTTGACGTGAGCCGGTCCGGAAAGAGCCGTCCGGCCCCGCTCGAGTTCAAGCGACCTCGCACTGCATAACTATTCTTGCAACTATTGTCTTTAATTTACTTAGATAAAATGAGCGACAGCAGTGAAAACGACGAAAGTGAGTTTTATTATCCAGATGAATTTTCGGATAACGAACTTTTGGAACAAACGAACAGTATTGAGTCCAAACTACTTACAGATGAAAGCATCAAAGAATTCATCGCGGGGCAAAAACAAGAAAACACCGTAAAGAAAACTAAGTACGACATGAATGTTTTTTCTAAGTTTCTTGGAGACGTTGGAGAAACCAGACAAGTGACAGACATACCTTGTATTGAGCTGGACAAATTGCTGTGCAATTCCTACATAAATGTGCGTAGAAAAGACAGTAGTAATGTACTACACTCTAAGGCAATTGCCTCAGAGATGTAGTACATTAGTACTGATGCATTGGGGAACAAAAGCGGAGCTTTTGTGAGGCAGTGAATTGATTATGAAGTAATCAAGAGGGGAAGTTTCTTTTTGCGATGCATTGGGGAACAAAAGCGGAGCTTTTGTGAGGCAGTGAATTGAGCACGAAGTGGTCAAGAGGGGAAGTTTCTTTTTGCGATATGTTATATGTTGACTGAAAGTCAACATATCACTGTCTTGCATTGGGGAACAAAAGCGGAGCTTTTGTGAGGCAGTGAATTGAGCACGAAGTGCTCAAGAGGGGAAGTTTCTTTTTGCACCCCCTACTGAGCCACCACCCGTTGTATCATACCTAGGAACCACCTCAAGGAATCAAACTCTGGGATCACGGAAATCAAAAACCGGAAAAAACCGGAAATCAAAAATCGGAACATTTAGAATATTGTTTAGACATCACGTCTTTTTTCCACGTTCGACGCATTTAAAAACTATAAAAATACAAAAACTGTAAAATTATAAAAAAGTAAAAGGATGTTCTATAATAGTCACTTCAGGTTGATATCGATTTCGATCCTACTCGGATCCCCTTCAGTCGCCATTTTGGAAATACACATATTGTTCATGTAAGTGACCTTGAAAAGTCCACGTTTCTCTCAGGCTTTATGTATGCAGTTATGAGATATCCCACTTCGGTTAGGTAATCACAGCACGTGGGATCTGAAAAAAGTTCCATTCATTCTTGGAGTTCATAAGTGAACCTTCGCTCACATTATTGATCTTCACTCCCTCTGCTATCTGTCTCAGCATCGCGTCATTATGATAAACCCCAGTCACATCCATTCGGAATTGTTGCACCTCACTATTGTGTTTCTCCTTGCAGTGTTTCCACAAGGCAGATCGTTCCTCTTTACTGTTGAGCGATTTTGTATGCTCTTTTCCTCTGGTATACGCGCTCCTGGCTGTTTCTCCGACTTATACGCTGTTACACCCGGTACATTTTATTTCATACGTCACACTTTCTCCATCGCACGGCCCTTTTCCACCTGTGTTACATACTGGGCAATCTCCTCGTTTACACTGTCGCGGTTTGAATGGGTCGGACTTTTGCAGTAATCTCTTAATAGCAATACCCGCTTTCTCTACCACTTTGATCTTTGATAAAGCGTTGTTGCTTTATCTCTTTCTGATACTTCTTCTGTAGCTGTGAGTTGGGTGTAGCTGGTACAAAAATCACTGCCTCATTTCCGCCGCTTTTGTACCAACTGGATTTCTTTCCTCTCTTTTCCTGTTCTCGTTCTTCCTTTCTCCACTCTTTGGGCCGATGAAGCGGTCTTTCTCCTTGTTGTTCAGCTTTCTCTCTCGCTCTGTAAGCTTTGAGGGCCGAGTCAACAACTTCATATCTGAATTTCTTGCTGTATCCTGAGTATTGCATTCTCAGGACCATCTCATTAACATTTTTCACTACTCGTTCCCATGGTAACAATCTGCTACAGTTAAGCAAGACCCTGAGGACTTCTTGGGTCAGCACTGTTCTTTTGATACTCCAGCTTATAGCAGATTTAGCATGTATAACCATTTTAGAGGCCATGCTCTTGGAATGAAATTCATACATGATCACCGAGGCTTTTTCGCCTTGCTTGTCTGTCTCTTTCTCTTTTGTTTCTATCCACACTTTCAAGTCGAGAAAAGGTAACTTTCCGTCCTGGTGTTTAGATGGGTAATCTATTTCTAGTTGTATTGATGGATGTATGTCGTTTCCTATCTGTTTTATCAATGTCATTGTCCTCTCATCGTCACTGATTCCGTGATCCTCGGCTACGGATCTCTCGTCCATGTGGGTTTTACCATCCCTGTACCTCATTCCAATTGGTGTTGCTTGTACAGCCATGTTGATATCATCCACGTACCGCTTGTTCATTTTCACAATGATGGCCATTTCACTCAACCTCCTGGCAAGCTCTTTATCCCACCAAATCATGAAGATCTGGGCCAGTACTCCTGTTAACTTCAAGCCAATTGGACCACCTTTAATTTGCTTTCTGGTCTCATTATCAAATGTGAAAACATGATTTTTCATAATCACTGTCAATACGACTCTCAGTGCCTCTTTCAGCATTATACGTTTCGCACGTTCATCTGGTTGTGTGAGTGGTGGGTGGTTTCCATCGTTTCTCTTTCTGCTCTTCCTTACCACTTGCAGTAATCGTAGGTGGTCTTCCTTTATTCGTCTTTCTTGTTGGGCATACGCTTGTAATACCCATCTTTGCTAGTATCTCTGGTGATGTCGTCAACGCTAGGTACAAACCCAACTCCTGATCATTGATACCTCGAATACTGATGTTACTCTCATAGAAAACCTCACACACCTTATCAATTGTGAATTCTATGTCAAGACTCGGGTATAAGGCAATTACGTCGGTGGAACCGATAATTAAGTTATCGTCATTCTGGTTCTGATTAACTCTGTTCATTTCTGCAATCATGTCTTCCGTGCTGGTACATATGGCGCTATTCTCTTTCGATTTCCATACTTCTGTAAGCATAACGCTCACCATGTGTGAAAGCTTGCAATTGTAACCTACCAGTGCCCCGCACACAGGTCTTACGGGGGGTCCATTGTATTCGTTATTGTACTCTTTATGATCCTTACGGAGGGTCTACAGTGGTGCGACTTGGCTGTCACTATTCAACATGCTGTTCTTTATTCTGGTCTCGTTATTGGTTTCGCTTCCTGCATCTAAAATGCGCACCCAAGACGCCGAATGTGCATTTGCAAACTGTTGCAACCGATCATGTTCCTTTTTGGTAATTATGACGCTGTCGACAACGTGGGGCTGGGAAGCTGTTTTGTAGTTCTCCAGGCTGTCCACGGAGAACCGACCTGACTTGTCTGCTTGGAACACCACATTCTCCTGATTCTGGATTTTCTTCTTCATTGACACCAAGCCTTCCTTTTCGTTCTTCTCCAGGTTACTCCATTTACTAACCTTTTCATCTCTCACGTATTCTTCTGTTATCTGATTTACTCTTACTTTCAGATTCTGTATCGCAATTTCCGACTCCTCGTCAAGAGGATCAGGTAGATGTACTCTCTTGTTAAAGGGGAGATCTGTTGCTCTCATATTGCGAAAATCAAATGTGTTGCTCTTAACATTGTACAATACTCCGTTTGTTTCTTCGTTTAGGTCTTTGCTCCCCCCTTGTTGGTGCTTGTCACCATCGTCCTTCTCGAATTGCTTCCTCTTTGTCCACCTCAGCTTCGCTAATCCTTTTTCGATCTCAGCTTCGCACTCAATTGTGTTCACCTTATCGTATACAGCAAACTTTGGTGGTAAACTCAACACTTTCTTTTCTTTCTCATTAGTAAAACACCCTCCATAACATCTAGGTTCAGAGTTAAACGTTACTGGTAAGTCTCTATCTGCTATTGTAATCCCTTCAACTTGATCAGGTATTTCTCTCCTCTGTCCATATTTCTCCTTCAAAAAGGCAATTTTCTTTTTTCTTTTCACTTTCAAACTTTCCATTACTCTCTTTCGCTCTATGTTCCATATTCCTTCAAACTGATGTAAAACACCGTTATCAATTATAACGGTTTTGTCGTCCCTCCATTTTCTCTTATTATTATACTGTTCTTTCCTTAAACATCTTTTGGCGTCGCTCAGCTTCCATTTCATCATTTTGAGAGAATGTGGTGTTCCAAACAGACAAGTCAGGTCGGTTCTCCGTGGACAGCCTGGAGAACTACAAAACAGCTTCCCAGCCCCACGTTGTCGACAGCGTCATAATTACCAAAGAGGAACATGATCGGTTGCAACAGTTTGCAAATGCACATTCGGCGTCTTGGGTGCGCATTTTAGATGCAGGAAGCGAAACCAATAACGAGACTAGAACTAGCAGTAATCAAAGATTAATAAGTGCGTTCGAAGTTCAATGAATTTAGCTAAAATCATAGGAAAAAGATAGGAGCAAATTAGTTGAGACATCAATTGAGAAACACGAAGTATTTAAACAGCAACATGAACAATAGTAACTTTAATAGTGAAACCAAAAAATGTAACAAAATATGTCCATCTACTTAGTTACAATGTAGTTCGGATACTGATTGTGCGAGACTAATTTTTCAACAGTAACAAAAATGATAGTAACTTGAACGGGAAAGGGAAAATGTAACAAAACATGTAAATTTGGCGCAATGGCCACCAAGTACAATGACTCGGTATGTTTGGTTTGTATTTGTGACCGCTATGGGTCAAAGCACAATGGCTTGGTTGATTTGCTTTGAGACAACTTTGTGTTAGAGTATTATAAATCGTTTGATTTGCTTTGTTGTTCGACAAACTCGAGGACCAATTCAAAGCAGGACAGCAGCGAAGGTCTTCGGTTTGTTGTAGTTGGGACGCCGACGTCGGGCTTTCCACACGCTCTTGGAGTACTAAAACTTTCATGGTAAGGCTTTGACAAGTTGAAGCGATGAACTTTTTAAGAAACATTGCATGAAGTTTGAGAAAAATGATTTTACTTACCGAATAATCCAAAGATATCCACGCTTGATCGCACGCACAAGGTATTTTTCAGCTGAAAAGGTGGAGCCTGCAATTTCTTTGGTCAGCTTTTGGGCTTAAAATTGGTGCGCGCGCATGATAATTATTCAAAATGGCGCAGATTTTGAACATCGCCCGTCCATCGAACCAAAAAATCTCATTTCTTCACGCCTGGCATGCATAGGTATCCCATCGACCACAGAATGCCCAAATCTGGTTGAAATTAGGATGGCGTTCTCCTAACGTCGAACGCAATAAAGAACAGCATGTTGAATAGTGACAGCCAAGTCGCACCACTGTACACCCTCCGTAAGGATCATAAAGAGTACAATAACGAATACAATGGACCCCCAGTAAGACCTGTGTGCGGGGCACTGGTAGGTTACAATTGCAAGCTTTCACACATGGTGAGCGTTATGCTTACAGAAGTATGGAAATCGAAAGAGAATAGCGCCATATGTACCAGCACGGAAGACATGATTGCAGAAATGAACAGAGTTAATCAGAACCAGAATGACGATAACTTAATTATCGGTTCCACCGACGTAATTGCCTTATACCCGAGTCTTGACATAGAATTCACAATCGATAAGGTGTGTGAGGTTTTCTATGAGAGTAACATCAGTATTCGAGGTATCAATGATCAGGAGTTGGGTTTGTACCTAGCGTTGACGACATCACCAGAGATACTAGCAAAGATGGGTATTACAAGCGTATGCCCAACAAGAAAGACGAATAAAGGAAGACCACCTACGATTACTGCAAGTGGTAAGGAAGAGCAGAAAGAGAAACGATGGAAACCACCCACCACTCACACAACCAGATGAACGTGCGAAACGTATAATGCTGAAAGAGGCACTGAGAGTCGTATTGACAGTGATTATGAAAAATCATGTTTTCACATTTGATAATGAGACCAGAAAGCAAATTAAAGGTGGTCCAATTGGCTTGAAGTTAACAGGAGTACTGGCCCAGATCTTCATGATTTGGTGGGATAAAGAGCTTGCCAGGAGGTTGAGTGAAATGGCCATCATTGTGAAAATGAACAAGCGGTACGTGGATGATATCAACATGGCTGTACAAGCAACACCAATTGGAATGAGGTACAGGGATGGTAAAACCCACATGGATGAGAGATCCGTAGCCGAGGATCACGGAATCAGTGACGATGAGAGGACAATGACATTGATAAAACAGATAGGAAACGACATACATCCATCAATATAACTAGAAATAGATTACCCATCTAAACACCAGGACGGAAAGTTACCTATTCTCGACTTGAAAGTGTGGATAGAAACAAAAGAGAAAGAGACAGACAAACAAGGCGAAAAAGCCTCGGTGATCATGTATGAATTTCATTCCAAGAGCATGGCCTCTAAAATGGTTATACATGCTAGATCTGCTATAAGCTGGAGTATCAAAAGAACAGTGCTGACCCAAGAAGTCCTCAGGGTCTTGCTTAACTGTAGCAGATTGTTACCATGGGAACGAGTAGTGGAAAATGTTAATGAGATGGTCCTGAGAATGCAATACTCAGGATACAGCAGGAAATTCAGATATGAAGTTGTTGACTCGGCCCTCAAAGCTTACAGAGCGAGAGAGAAAGATGAACAACAAGGAGAAAGACCGCTTCATCGGCCCAAAGAGTGGAGAAAGGAAGAGCGAGAACAGGAAAAGAGAGGAAAGAAATCCAGTTGGTACAAAAGCGGCGGAAATGAGGCAGTGATTTTTGTACCAGCTACACCCAACTCACAGCTACAGAAGAAGTATCAGAAAGAGATAAAGCAACAACGCTTTATCAAAGATCAAAGTGGTAGAGATAGCGGGTATTGCTATTAAGAGATTACTGCAAAAGTCCGACCCATTCAAACCGCATTCAAACCGTGTAAACCAGGAGATTGCCCAGAATGTAACACAGGTGGAAAAGGGCCGTGCGATGGAGAAAGTGTGACGTATGAAATAAAATGTACCGGGTGTAACAGCGTATAAGTCGGAGAAACAGCCAGGAGCGCGTATACCAGAGGAAAAGAGCATACAAAATCGCTCAACAGTAAGGAGGGACGATCTGCCTTGTGGAAACACTGCAAGGAGAAACACAATAGTGAGGTGCAACAATTCCGAATGGATGTGACTGGGGTTTATCATAATGACGCGATGATGAGACAGATAGCAGAGGGAGTGAAGATCAATAATGTGAGCGAAGGTTCACTTATGAACTCCAAGAATGAATGGAACTTTTTTCAGATCCCACGTGCTGTGATTACCTAACCGAGGTGGGATACCTCATGACTGCATACATAAAGCCTGAGAGAAACGTGGACTTTTCAAGGTCATTTACATGAACAATATGTGTATTTCCAAAATGGCGACTAAAGAGGATCCGAGTAGGATCGAAATCGATATCAACCTGAAGTGACTTTTATAGAACATCCTTTTACTTTTTTATAATTTTACAGTTTTTGTAGTTTTATAGTTTTTAAGTGCGTCGAACGTGGAAAAAAGGCGTGATGTCTAAACAATATTCTAAATGTTCCAACACGTTCTTGGCTTCGGCTCATGAAATTTCACTGCAAAAATCGGAAAAAATCGGAAATCAAAAATCGGACAAATCAGGAAATCAAAAATGGAGTCAACCGTAGCGAGCGTAGCGAGCCACCAACCGTTGTATCAGCCGTTGTATCAGCCGTAGCGAGCGTAGCGAGCCACCTACCGTTGTATAAGCCGTTGTATCAGCCGTAGCGAGCGTAGCGAGCCACCAACCGTTGTATCAGCCGTTGTATCATCCGTAGCGAGGGTAGCGAGCCACCAACCGTCGTATCAGCCGTTGTATCAGCCGTAGCGAGCGTGGCGAGCCACCAACCGTTGTATCAGCCGTTGTATCAGCCGTAGCGAGCCACCAACCGTTGTATCAGCCGTAGCGAGCCACCACCCGTTGTATCAGCCGTTATATCAGCCGTAGCGAGCCACCAACCGTTGTATCAGCCGTTGTATCAGCCGTAGCGAGCGTAGCGAGCCACCAACCGTTGTATCAGCCGTTGTATCAGCCGTAGCGAGCCACCAACCGTTGTATCAGCCGTTGTATCAGCCGTTGTATCAGCCGTAGCGAGCGTAGCGAGCCACCACCCGTTGTATCATGCCTTTATACCAACCGTTGTATCATGCCTTTATACCAACCCTCAGAACCAATGTGAGGATAGGGGTGCAACCTAGAACCTAGGCCTGGATCCATAACCTAGGATTATATATAGGAATCAAATATGGGAATCAAATATGAGAATCAAATATGGATAGACTGTGCTTGTGGCACTTGTATGTAGGCCGGCACAGCTGTGTCGTGACGTCACATCATTCGTTATAAATAAACGTGAACATTGAAGCACTGATTTATTTAGGTAGGCCGGCACAGCTGTGCCGTGACGTCATACATTTATACTTTAAAGTAAGTTTTGTTTCGTTTTTGAGACCGACACAGCTGTGTCGTGACGTAATGACTTTGGATTTTAGTGACACTCACATAAAAATATAATCTCATATAATAGTATAGAATGAATTGTAATTTGGAAATTCATGATAAATTTGAGAATATGGGAGAGTTGACCTGTCCCTTTTGTGACCAACGATTAGCAGATGTTGTTAGAAATACGGAAGTTGTTGAATCATGTTGTGATAAAAAAGATATGTTTAATGACAATGGAATGAATGTTTGTCTAAGTTGCGGTTCCCTCCATGGTTATGATTATGTTAATGAGTATATCGATTTTCATGAGAATATGTATAGAATAAGGAGGAAGAGTGTGTATGTAAGAAAATATCACATTAAGAATACCATAAATAAGTATAATAAAGAAATTCAATTGAGTTTTCAAGACCGTGACAAAATATATAAGATATTTGCATTAATAAACAACGTGTTACCACAAGTTAATAAGAACCGTAAACGGTTGATTAGTATTAAATATGTTTTGATGAGGATATTTAAAATCTTAGGAATGGAATATGAATTTATACCACTTTCAAAATCAAAGAAGGCATTAAAATTTTATGAACAATGGTGGTAACAAGTTTATAAATTAATAAAGAATGATATTAACAAAATTATTAAAAGGTGACCTGTTGCATGATTCTCAGAAAAACAGGAAGTCATACGTCATGCAAAGGGGGTTTCCCTATGAATGAATTATGAAATAAAATTTACTTTTAAGGTTTATCGAATTTTTTATAATACTGTTTCTCAAATTTATCGGCAAGAGGACAAAGATCAATGATTATTTCATCAATCAGCCTCATTTCATTTATAAATGCGCTATGGTTAAATTGATTTCCTCTTAAACAAGACCGTAAATCAACTAATACTTTTTCATATGTTGTGTATGCAAATTTAGACATTTCTATTTTTTTTTTATAGTTTTTAATTTCGCTGTATGTGTTAATCAATAAATCACTACCACTAATTACTCCTAAAATAATAGGGTTTAATGTTATTGAACCAGCTATTGTACCAATGGATAGTAAAGAAACTGATGTTAAATTAATAGTTAAATTCAATCTCTTGAAATATTTGAAAGCATTCTTATAACACCAAAATCGTTTATAATAAAATTTATACAACGCTTTGATTTCAGATAATTTTTCTTGACTGATATTTTTATCAATATGATTGAAAACGAAGATGTCTTTTTTAGTCAATATATTATATTAGTTATATTATTTTATGGTGTGGTATATTCAATTAGTATTGATATGTCTTGATTCTCAATCGGTTCGACCATCTCCACAGCCATATGACCGTATGGTAAATCTAAGTTTATATCTATCGTTTGTCTTTGACTTCCAGATAAACTATAGGTTGTTATTTGAGTTAAAGAGAACCCATAGAGTATTTTTCAGGATATTGTTTTGTAGGAAAAATCTAAGAGATTATAGTGACCTATTATTTTTTTAATTGACATCCGTTTGGAATTATTATTTTGTCACAACCATTTAATTAAAACGTTTTACCCCCATTATTATCTGTTTTTAATTGCCCAAATATGTGATGGGTTGTATTCATGATTTTGTATGAATTCATATTCAAATCAGTTTGCATAGTCATTTTTCCACCCTCAATTACAAAAACAGTATCAAATACATCTGGATCAACACTTGAGACATGATCTTGAACACCATAAACGATTAGATGTGCTTTCTTTGTATTCCCATTCGATATACTTCCATGAAGATCTATCATAATATATTCAGGTGGAGATACCTGATACTTATGTAAATGAACAATGCTTTTTGTATATCCTTCAGTGTTGAATATCTTTGTAGTTTGCTGTCCGATATTAAGAACTGTTGAGACAACATTGACAGATTTCGAACCAATGTGAACTTTATCTGGAACGAAAAACTCAATCACCATAGTGTACTCACCTTGAGGAAGTTTGTATGCATTAAAACCTATCCTTGACCTGAACTCATCGTTATTGTCTGTCGTAAGAGTCATATCATAGGCTTTCTTATTGATTTTGTGTGGACTGGGTACAAAATTGATAATACCATTAACAACAATATTACTCTCCGACGAGCTCTCGTCCACATCTTCCATCAGGTATCTGAAAACGTCTTTTTCTGCAGTAGAGGAAGTTATCTGTGACTTGTTAACATAACTCAATCGTCTGTTATTCGTGTATACAAGTTTGTATTAGAATCATTGAGTTCGGGGTTGAAGAATGAAACATTTACGGCAGCGCCATTCTCATTTGGTTTAGGTGTTGCTAAATTAGTAATTTTATTACTTTGTATATCAAGATCGCTGGAAATTGTTTTGTCTAATTTTTCGTTTAAATGTGTATCAACATAACCTTTATTCGTAGCCATATCGCTTACAGTTGGGGGTTGAACATTATATATCACGTGGTTGTTCATATCAATTGAATTCTCCATAGGAAGCATCTCTTTACGGGATAAGAATATATTTTTGACATCATTGTAAGAAACTAGATTGTTATAATGTGCTCCCAAATCATGCCATGTTTGTTGTTTTGATTGGACAATATTGTACATCTCCTTCAAATCAATATCTTTAGTCACTTCATGAGTGTGAGCTGGAGCATCAGGATGATATTTTTTTAAAGTGATCATATTGACGGCAGAAAGATCGTTATCTTCATCCTTATCCATATTTGTGATCAGTTTTCGATCCATATCAATTTCTCCAGGTAGAATTAATTTATTTCCTCTGAGGTCAAGATCGCCTGTCATGTGAGTTGAACCATCTAACTTAAAATAATGCGTGTCTCCATACTCTTTGTTGACGACATCATTAAAATTTGTAGGGTCCTCGACATTAACCAACTTCTTGTATTGCATATCATAATCACCATAATCTGTCAATTTGAAACCAATCCCTGGTGGACCTACTTTTACCGTGTTATTTGATGTTGGAGTAGTTTCAGAATGTTCATTAAACAAACCCATGTTATATTATTATATTATATATTTCCATAAAAGTTTCTTTTCACTGTTTTCATTGGTTTGTCAACGAGTATGGTTTTTTAGTTGCTTTACTATATTGGTCTTTGTTGACTCCAAGTTCTTGTGATATCAAATTTCTTTCTCTACTACTTGGAAAATCATAGATTGCAAAATGACTACAATTTAGCCTGATATCTTTTGGAGTTTTATAAAATGATTGGCTTAGGTAGATAACTGAGCAATTCTTATGCCGTCCTTGAATGTAATAATCAATAAGTTGCTTTTGATTTTTATCACACACAAAGTCATCAAAAATAACTATTCTATGTAAGTGTGTATTTTGTATATCACTAACTGGTATGATATCATTATTATTACAAACTAGAACATCATAACCAACCTGTTGGCTGCTTTCATTTATGTTATCCATCATGTTTATATATTTATCTTGATCAAGGTTTTTCGCATATAAATGGATCTGGTCGTAATATAACAAGGGGGACATCAATATATGATATAAAAGGTTAGTTTTACCAGATCCTGAATTACCACATATTAACATTCGAAAGGTGTTCCTAGGCATGTATGGAAACAATTGTTTGAAATTTTCATTTTGATTGTTTCCTGAATCATAATTAGGTATTTCCATTATACTATTATGTTATATAAAAGATAAGTTGAGATTAGTTTATTTAACTTTATATAACATATTAATATAAATGGACATTAATCATTATAAGAAAATCGCTATTCCAAAAATCGAGTCTGGGAAAATGACAAAAATTGTTCGTGATGTCATCAAAGAAACACAAACTTCTAAACAAGATGTTTACGAGAAAAAGAAGGAAAAATTTGAACCGGTTACTGAGCAATTAGAAAAAGAAATTGATTCAATCAGTAAATTGAGAGAGGAATATCAGAAAAAAACAAATCATACCATATTCTGAACAAGTACAAAAATTAGCATTGCCTGGCCCTACCGGTGAACAATCTCCAAAAATGATATCTGATATGAATAAAGGTTTTACAGAAGATGAACTGGGTATAATTCAAAAACATCAATTACCTTTACCATCTACTGTGTTTTTGGAGACTATAAAAGATGCAACTACAGTACAGAATACATTAGATAAAGCAGGCCAACTAAACATCAAATTAGGGCGAGAAAAAGGGCATTTATCTACAACAAAAACAGCAAAGAAGAAAAATAAAGATAAGATAGCTGAATATACTGAGGAGATTGATGCCATACAAAAATACAGAAAACGAATAGGTGTAATTGAAGAAGGTACAAAAACACTAAAAATAGGAAAAGGTATCTATACACAAACAAAAAGAAATGCATATAAAATAACACCCGAGGGTAAATATGGTAATTTAAGCATTGATATCCCTAAACTATATGGTCAGCTTAGATTAGTTGCCTACCAAAATAAGAAAAAAGTATATGATAAACAAGTTGATTTTGATACACTTGATCTGTTTACAAAGCGGTTCAACAGTAGGAAGAAATATAGTCCTCTATCAAAAATGGTATTTGATGACTTGAATAGAATTAGTGAAATACCAATACATAGAACTTCCAATAAATATAAAAAGATAGGCAGTGGTGTTGTTTATTATAACAATCCACATGATCTTATGAGTCAGCTAGAGCTGCTAGGGGGGTCAATAATGGCAGGAAATGATGGAGTAAAAGACGAATTTTCACAAATTGCACACACATTAAACAAACTGGGTACAATTACAAACGATCAGCTGATAAGTCTGATGAAGAATATGTAATCTAATAATATATAATGACAGAAAGAACAATTCATATCTCATCTGTTAATAGAGTGACAGTAGGAAGAAGTAAAGCTGAGGATTTTGTAATTAAATTCAACCCAATCTTACAATTACGAGATGATATGATAAATGAAATAGCTGTAGATAGACTTACAATGACATATTCTTGGCACAATATCAATCCAGAATATCAAAACAATGTTATCAAATACAGCACTGATAGTGGACAAACATGGGAAACAGTAACTTTTGTTGATGGTATGTATTCATATACCGATTTAAATGATTATATACATCAATATATGGATAGAAAAAATCATAAAACAGGAAATAATCATCATGATATTAATTTGATATTTGTATTATCATCGTATAAAGTGGTTATTGAAATTGACAATAATTATCAGTTAGATCTAAGAAACACTAATTTTGGAGAGCTAATCGGTTTTGAACAAAAAATAGTTACACAAATAGATTATGGTTCATATTTACCTAATATAACAAATTCTATTGATATTATTTATATAAATTCTGATGTTATAACAGACAGCATTGTTGATGGGCAGAACACGAATACTCTCGCTGTCATTCCTACAAACAATTTAACTCGTTCATACCCATTTTCATATGAACCGAAAAGATTATTATTTTGTCCTGTGGCCTCAATTCATATAAGTCAAATGCGGTTTTATGTTAGTGACGCTTTAAGAAGACCAATAAATCTGAATGGTATAGATTGGTTTCTAACCTTGATTATCAGATCAACACCTGTTTAATATAATGTAATAATATATGACCATGAGACAATGTGAATATAAGAGACGTTATAATCCAGAAATGGGTCGATATGTAAAAACACATATTTATAATGAAGACATAAAAACACAATATGGTGAAGGAATAACAGATGTTTTAAAATCAATTGGTAAAAAATTATTTGGACAAACGATGAAAAAAACATTGAAAACTGGACTTCAAAAAGGTGCCGAAAAAGCTATTGAGAACGCAGTTACTAAAACTGGTGATTTTGCAGCAAAAAAAGCTGGAGATAAAATAATTCAATTATTAAGCAAAAAAGGAAACAAAATGGGAACACCATTAATGACACGACAAACTTCAACAGTTAAACAACCATTAACGGATTATGAGATTAATGAAAGAGTAAATCAATTATTAGCTGGTGGCAAACTTCGTAAGTTAAAATTTATCTAATCTAATTATATATAATGAGTTCTAGAAATCCTAAATATGTTAAAAGATATGAAGATGTAGTCTTTGAATTAGAAACAGCTCTGAATACAGTTGTTGCCAATACTGCTAGACAAAAAAAGGATGGATATCGTTTTGTTGCTGATAATAGTGGTGAAGTAACTCCATTTGATTGGTATAATGCTAGACTTTCCATAGGCTTTAAAGTGAATAAGACAGCTGATGATGGTAATATCGCATTAGATGATAATAAGGGCATTGTGAATGGTTCATCTTCTTTCATAAAAAATTTGGATATCAAAGTGAATGATAAGAAACTTTATGATTGCAATGATGCTAACCATTGTGTGAATATAAAAAATCTCTTAGAGTACAGTCAGACATATGCTTAAAGTACAGCAACAAATGAATTTTTTTATCTGGATGTCAATAGGATTACACAAACAGACAAGACACATGATGATTATAATAAAGGTTTTGCTGCTAGAAAAGCCCTTCTAGGTGAATCTGATACAGTACAAACTGAAATTCCATTAAACAGGTATTCAATGTTTGAAAGTCTTGAGGATGAACTATTACCAAACACAAGGATTGAACTGAATTTTGAAATTGAAAGTGACGGCAATTTGATTTGGCAGACAGGAACTGACTGTAGGGTTATCATTACTAGGATGCAATTGTGGGTACCAAGAATCACTTTTAATTCAGAAGGACAATCATTGTATATGAGTCAATATCTGCAACCACATAAATGGAGTTAGCTAAGAGAGAATATAGAGAGAAGTAATAGTCGTCGACAGCAAGCTGGTAATTTCAAAATAACATCTGGAATATCAAAACCTCGTCATGTTTTTGTGTTTATAATCAATGACCCAAACATAAATGT
The DNA here is from genome assembly GCA_022457155.1 of Cladopsammia gracilis. Lineage (NCBI taxonomy): Eukaryota > Metazoa > Cnidaria > Anthozoa > Scleractinia > Dendrophylliidae > Cladopsammia > Cladopsammia gracilis. The sequence goes on along the minus strand of JAJGOT010000053.1, from coordinate 199,794 downwards.
TCAAACAGCAAATCCATTTTTGTATAATACATTTAGTGTAGCTAATAATCAAACTCTTGTGGATTGTCATCTTGAGGTAGGGAATGGTAATAAATATCCTGACAATCACTATACACCATCAACAGATATCACACGTGTGTACAGAGATGTTTTGAAATATGTTCATGCAAACAATGATTATCAAGGCGGAACATTGCTCAACAGAACTAATTATTTTCAGCACTATATTTTCATTCCTGTATTTTGACTTAACAAAACAAAAAATGGATATCAAAGATGGAACCACAAAGCTTACTTTCCATTATAAATTATCTGGAGGAACAAACGCAGATTATAGTGTCTATGCATTAACACTTTATGAGCAAGAAGTAGAATTGCAACAGAAGGATGGTAAATTGTTACTTCGATCTTAAATCAAATACAAATTATTCAATTCTTTAGTTAAATATGTTTTATGAACCAAAAAATTATATAACATATATTATATACAAGGAATGACTAGTTATTATTCTCATAGAGTAAGACTATCAGATGGACAAAGACAAAAATTAGCAAGAGCTTATCAAAATAATTCAGCAATAATAATCCGATTAAATAAAAATGAATTGACTGGTAATGATGAACTCATGCTTAACAGAACACAACTGAATAGAATCAAAAAAGCTATGAATAATGGTACCGGCGTTGATATTAAAATCTCAAAAACACAGATAAGAAAAGCTGTAAAACATGGTGGTAGTCTAAGGTCATCATTGATTTCGATGGGAACTAAACTATTACCTTATGCCACAAAAGCAGTAACAAAAGCATTCCCAGCTCTAGCAAGCTCCAGCTCTGCTTTAGCAAGCCTTGGAATTGATAAGATTTTTGGAAAAGGACAAACAAGTGGGTTTATGATTCCTCAAAATAAAGTAAATCAATTGATTAAGTATAAAGATTGGTTGTCTGCATCACAAAAGAAGCAAATATTAAATGCTCTTCAGACTGGTGGTCAGGTAGTTATTAAACCCACAAAAACACAACAGGGAGGATTTCTCGGTACTCTTTTGGCTAGTATTGGAGTTCCACTCTTGTTGAATGCATTAACTGGTAAAGGATTACAGGTTGATAGACAACGATCTAAAAGATCATTACCAGTTTATGTTCCTCCTCCACCAAAATCAAAAGGAGGATTAATTAATCCATATATGCTTCAACCACCCCCTTTTTTTGGAACATGGGAACAAATGAAAAATCCTATTGGTATGGGTATACCAACCAAAAAAAAAGCTCCCCAAAAACGCAAAGGGGAAAAAGGCAAAGGGAAAAAAGGCAAGGGGTTGTTATTAGGAAAAAACAGCCCATTCAACTCAATCCCATTAATCGGAGCAATTCTGTAAGATTCATTAATAAACCATTATAAACCATAGATTTAATCAGTTGGATTAAGAAACTTAAGATTAGATATTTCAGGGGTATATCAGTCGAGATAATTTACCAGATAAGATATTAAAAAAAGAATGTGGTATCATTAATTTAGATAGAAAAATAGGGAGTGGTACCCATTGGGTTTGTTATAGGAATATTGATAAATATTATGAATACTTTGATTCATTTGGTCTTATTATGCCGAATGAGGTTCAAAAGTATTTATCATCAAGTGGAAAACAAATACTTTATTCTGGAGATGAGATACAAGAAAGAGATTCTGTTTTGTGCGGTTATTGGTGTTTATACTATCCGTATGAAAGACAGAAGGGTAAAACTATTTTAAAAACTATTCACAATCCATTATTTAATATGATGGATCAAAATGTCAAACATCAATTCATTATCAATTATTTCAAAAATATCTAACTTATATATATAATGGTCAAATCATATTGTGTTAGACAGAAAAAAGTTACTGATTGCATTCCAGGTAGTGAACGATATGTGCATACTAAAAATGGTCGAACTATGTTGAAATGCACTTGAGCTGAATGTGGAATTACTAAAACTCGTTTTGTTAAAAAACAGGGAAACTAAAAGGCCCGTCTGAAGGGGCGGGCTTTCTTGATATAGCAAATTCCCACAGTCTTTGTGAAATTGCAGCTAAAAGCGCTTTGAAAGGTTTGTATAATCTTGGTAGAATTGGTGCTTCAAACGCTATCAAATCAGATTATGCGAAACAAAAGATCAAAGGTATGGCTAATAAATATATAGATCAAGCGCTTGATAGTTTTACTGGTGATATAAGCCGCAAACTAGACCCTCTTCATGGTGGTGCTGCTGATATTCATAAGGCTATCGGTAAATTACCAAAACCTAAAGGTGGTTGGACATTACCTGGTCATAAATATACTGATCCATATAATGATTTGAAGAGTCAATTGAAATATGACCCAACAACTGGCCGAATATTAGAAATATATGACCAACCTACAGGAAGAACGGATGCCATAGCCATGCAGCACGATGTTGATTATAGTGTTTGTAAAGACGACAAAAAGTGCAAGAATAGAGCAGACAGAAAAATGGTCAAAGCTTTAGATAACGTACCATATGATGAGAGACAATGGCGCCATTGGTTGGCTAGAAACACGATTGATATAAAACAGAAATTAGGCCTTGGTGTTAAAAAAAAAAAGGAAGCCAGAAAACGGAAAGCGGCGTTGAGTAAAAATGATTGGGCTCAACAATTAGCCGATGAATTACATAAACCAATCAAACGAAAATTTAAAACAAGAAGAGTTATTGTTAATGGAATAGATGATATTTGGAGCGCTGACCTTGTAGAAATGCAGAAGTTTTCAAAATGGAATAAAGGATATAGATATTTATTAAATATCATTGATGTGTTTTCGAAATTTGCTTGGAGCATTCCTATTAAAAATAAAACAGGTGATACAATCACTGAATCATTTGATGATGTTATTAAAAAATCAAAACGGAAACCTAAATTTATTTGGGTAGACCAAGGATCTGAATTCTATAATAAAACTTTCAGACTGGCTAAAGAAAAATAATATTGAGATGTATTCCACTTTCAATGAAGGTAAAGCTGTTATTATTGAGAGATTTAACAGAACATTAAAATCTAAAATGTGGAAACAATTTACAGCTCAAAATACAACACAATATTTAGACATGTTACCAAAACTATTAAACGAATACAACCATACAAAACATTCAAGCATAAAGATGACACCCGTTGAAGCATCTATGAAAAAGAATGAAGGAACTGTTTATTTCAATCTATATGATACGAAACTATTATCATATAAACCAAAATTTAAAGTTGGTGATAAAGTTCGAATATCTAAGTATAAACGGAATGTGTTCGACAAGGGTTATACACCAAACTGGACTGAAGAAGTGTTTACAGTTGATAAGATACAATACACTAATCCTATAACTTACAAATTAAAAGATCTCAATGATGAAGAAATACAAGGGAGTTTTTATGAACCTGAACTATTAAAAGCCAAGCAGGATGTTTTCCGTATTGATAAAGTCATTCGCAGAGATTATAAGAAGAAACAAGCTTTGGTGAAGTGGAAGGGATATAGTGATGATTTTAACAGTTGGATTCCTATGAAGGATTTAAACGCACTTTAAAATTCACTTAAAGAAATATTATATATAGAATATATAATGGTAAGACCAAAAAAATATTTCAGTGAGGAAGAAAGAAAGCAAGCATATAGACGAATCAAGACCAAGTACATGCTGAATAAAGAATGGTGATGTCCTGCATGTGGAAATTGGGATTACACGCTAGCTGGGAAATGGAGGCATCTCAAGACGAAGAAACATAAGAGAAATGTACTCCACAATAAGATGAATGATGTTGATGATGGTGTTATTCTTATCCGCAGAAAGCCTAAATGCATTTTTGAAAAAGAACAGCCATGTTCCATATGTGAAAACAAGAAATGTTAAAACCACAAAGGATTAATAAATGATAGCCAAAAATATAATTATTTCTGGTTATCATAAAAAGGCTTAAAGAAATTTTTATTATCTATAATAATAATATGGATAAGAGTACTCTCGAAAATCTAAGCAAATCTCAGCTAATTAACCTGTTGCAGTTTCAAAATAAGCAAATAAAAAAACTATTGTTGCAGCAAAAAAATGACAATAACCGCAAATCAAGGAAGCTAGTCCCAACTCCTCGGAGGAATGTACAGCAGATGGTGCAAGCATATGAAGACAATATCATTCCACCACCACCAGCCTTCAAGGAGGGTTACAAACCTATCCCGGCTCCTCGGAGGAATGTACAGCAAATGGTGCAAGCATATGAAGACAATATTATTCTTCCACCATTAGAATTCAGGGATGATTACAAACCAGTCCCAGCACCAAGAACTAAAAAACAAGTGTTGGAAAAACCAATTCCAGCACCAAGAAGTAAGGTCTCGAATGAATTCAATTTCGATGACACTATTTTTGATTCAACATCCAATGACCAACCTCTATTTAAAATAACTGAAATCAGAAATACAGTGAATAAAAAATTCAACGCTTATACTAACGAATTCAAAAATGTTCGCAAAAATGTAATCAATGATAAAAATGATGTATTCAATGTTTTTGAAAAAATGGGTGAAATGACAATAAAGAAAAGACAGTTAAAACACAATGATAGATTCAGATTGGTAATTTCAAATGATAAATTAGATCATTCTATCTCAACAAAATTGTTAAAAGTTTCTGAATGCAAGTTAAATCAACTTTCAGATGTTATTAATACGTTGGAGTATAAAGAAATAGATTTAGAAAATTGCAAAATAATTATTCAATCTGTTAAATTACCAACAGGTAAAGGACGGTTATATTTATCAAAACAAACAGTGAATAGGAAGCAATGCATTATCACGATAAAAAATAATGACACAATATGTTTAGCAAGGGCCATTGTAACAGCTTATGCTAATTTACACCCTGAGAATTACACTACGAGTCAGTTGAATGATGGATTCAACAAAAGTCGAAAACTACAAAAAATTCAAGCCGAAGAACTTCATAATAATGCTAATGTTGAAATTAACGATTATGGAAATTTTTTACAAGATGTAAATACCTTTGCATCATATTTAGATATAGAGATTAATATCATCGATTCAGAACAGTTCAATGAAATCATATATACAACCAATAAAGGTAAAACAGACAAAATTTATTTATACAAAACACGGAATCATTTTGATGTTATAAAATCAATGACAGCTTTTTTAGATGTAGCATATTACTGCCATAGTTGCAAAAAAGCTTATACAAGACGTGATAAACACAAATGCCCACAAAAATGTCTATCTTGTTTTAAATATTTTCCAGATGGAAATAAATGTGATGGCAAAGACGTAACCTGTAAACACTGTAATCGTGTTTTTCATGGTAACAGTTATTTTAAAAACCTTGCATACAAGTAATCGTTCTAAAAAAGATGATAATGATTCAGTATGTAACAGTGTAGCAAAATGTTCAAAATGCAACCAAATCATACTAAAACCATATATAAAAATACACAAATGTGGCTACAAAATGTGTAATAACTGTAACAAATACTGTGAAAGTAAGCATAAATGTTTTATGAAAAAGATAAAATGTAAAGGAGGAAATTGTATTAAAGACACAAAAAATGCGTGCAGATTAAATAAATCCCTCCTAAAAAAGATTATTGTTATTCATGTAGAACATATAATGAAAAATACCTATTTTTTGATTTCGAATGCTCACAAAACACTGGTACACACGAAGTTAATTTGGCTATCTGTCATGATTATAATGGTGATGAATCAATCTTCAATGATATAAACAGTTTTTGTAATGGAATTCTTAATGAAAAATATAAAGGTTGCACTTTTATTGCTCATAATGCAAAAGGATACGATAGTCATTTTATTCTTAAATGGTGTATAGATAATGGTTTCAAACCTTATTGTATTTACAATAGCACAAAAATAATGATGATGGAAATTCCAAAATTAAGAATCAAAATAATCGACAGCCTAAATTTTATTCAACAACCCTTGTCATCGTTTCCTAAAACGTTTGGTTTAAACGAGTTGAAAAAAGGATATTTTCCACATTATTTCAACAAAAATTGTAATCAAAACTATATAGGAAAGATACCATCTAAAAACATTATGGATATAATCAAATGAAAACACAAGATAGAGAGAAATTTTTACAGTGGTATGACGACCGTGTTAATGAAAATTATGTTTTCGATTTCAAAAAAGAATTAATTGAATACTGTAGGTCAGATGTTGATATATTAAGAATATGTATGTTAAAATTCAGAGAAGATTTCATGAATGAAGAAAATATCGATCCACTAAAGTACATCACAATAGCTGGTGTTTGTATGGCTATTTATAGAGGTAATTATATGCCAAAAAATACCATAGCTGTGGTTGATAATGTTGTTCAAACAGAAAACCATAGTGTAGTCAGTATTGCATGGCTTGATTACATAAGTAAGAAAAAAAATATTAAAATTCAACATGCCTTGGAAGGTGGTGAAAAAGTTATCAAATGTATCAATAACCAATTAAAAGTAGATGGATTTTGTGAATCTACAAATACTGTTTATGAATTTCAAGGTTGTTTCTGGCATGGATGCCCAGATTGTTACAAACCTGATATCATCAACAACAAGAATCAAAGTGATATGGCCACTTTGTATAATAAAACACAAGATAAAAATAACAAAATAATAGCTGTTGGTTACAATCTTATTGAAATGTGGGAATGCGAATTAAAAAATGATAAAAGTTTTCAGAAATATTATAAAAATGAATGGAATAGAGAAGTGGTTGAACCGCTAAACCCGAGAGATGCTTTCTATGGTGGACGAACAAATGCTACAAAATTATTGTATAAATTCAAAGAAGATGAATGTGGTAAATATGTTGATTTTTGTTCCCTATATCCAACGGTTCAGTTCTACAAAAAAAATCCCATAGGTCATCCTAAAAAAATAATATCACCAGAAAAATACGACACAAAATGGTATGGTTTCATAAAATGTAAAATTTTACCACCACGAAATTTATATCATCCTGTTTTACCTCGGAAAATAAAATAAGAAAAATCTGAAAAATTAATGTTTCCTCTGTGTATATTATGTGCGGAAACAAAACAACAAGAAAAATGTAAGCATAGTGAAAATGAACGATCGTTTATTGGTACATGGACAACAGATGAAATAAATAAAGCTATTGAGAAAGGTTATACAATCGTAAAAATATATGAGGTTTGGCATTTTGAAAAGACAAGCGAAAATTTATTCAAGGGATATATAAAAAAAATTATGAAACTCAAACTTGAATCAACAAAATATAATTTCAAAAATGAGAAAGAAGAAATGATTTTCAGAAATAAAGTCAAAAAAAAATTAGATATTGAATTAGGTGAATTAAATGAAAATGCAGGTTTACGAGCTATTGCTAAAATGTGTCTAAACAGTTTATGGGGTAAATTTGGTCAACGAAATAATATGAATCAATGTAAATACGTAACTGATATTAATGAATTTTATCAAATAGTACTTGATGATACCATTGATAATTTAAATATGAATTTCATAAACAATGAAATGGTACAAATGACTTATACGTATAAAGATCAGTTCGTTGACAATTCATATAATACAACCATCTTTATAGCATGTTTTACAACTAGTAGTGCACGGTTAATGTTGTATGAAAAATTAGAGTATTTAGATAAACAAGTATTATATTTTGATACAGATAGTATTGTGTACATTGAATCTCCAGATAGTAATAAAGTAGAAACAGGAGATATGTTAGGTGAACTAACAGATGAATTAGATGGTGAAAGCATAAAACACACTTTTGTATCTGGAGGACCAAAAAATTACAGTTTCATATATGGAAACAATAAACAAAAATGTGTAATCAAAGGTTTCCGACTCAACCATGAAAATTCTCAAATACTAAATCACACAAATATGATTAAAATGGTAAAAAAAGAAATCAAAGATCTCACATTGGTAAATGAAAACAAAATAACGAGACAAAACAAACAAATTGTAAACAAAAATGAAGAAAAGGTAGACAAGTTTGGATATGACAAGCGCGCAATAAAACACATATCTGAAAACTGTATAGAAACTTATCCTTATGGATATTGAAGACAAACCCCATTCCTGTCTTTCCGAGAATGTCACGCAATGTGATCATGCATTTGTACCCAGTGGGTGAACACTGTGGATGTACCCAAAAATATAGTTTAAAATATGATTCCCATTTTTGATTTCCATTATAGAATCCCATTTTCGATTCCCATTCTTAATTCCCATATTTGATTCCCATATTTGATTCCCATATTTGATTCCCATATTTGATTCCTATATATAATCCTAGGTTATGGATCCAGGCCTAGGTTCTAGGTTGCACCCCTATCCTCACATTGGTTCTGAGGGTTGGTATAAAGGCATGATACAACGGTTGGTATAAAGGCATGATACAAAGGGTGGTGGCTCGCTACGCTCGCTACGGCTGATACAACGGCTGATACAACGGTTGGTGGCTCGCTACGCTCACTACGGCTGATACAACGGCTTATACAACGGTTGGTGGCTCGCTACGCTCGCTACGGCTGATACAACGGCTTATACAACGGTTGGTGGCTCGCTACGCTCGCTACGGTTGACTCCATTTTTGATTTCCTGATTTTTCCGATTTTTGATTTTCGATTTTTTCCGATTTTTGATTTCCGTTTTTTTTTCCGGTTTTTGATTTCCGTGATCCCAGAGTTTGATTCCTTGAGGTGGTTCCTAGGTATGATACAACGAGTGGTGGCTCAATAGGGGGTGCAAAAAGAAACTTCCCCTCTTGAGCACTTCGTGCTCAATTCACTGCCTCACAAAAGCTCCGCTTTTGTTCCCCAATGCAAGACAGTGATATGTTGACTTTCAGTCAACATATAACATATCAATTCACTGCCTCACAAAAGCTCCGCTTTTGTTCCCTAATGCAAGACAGTGATATGTTGACTTTCAGTCAACATATAACATATCGCAAAAAGAAACTTCCCCTCTTGAGCACTTCGTGCTCAATTCACTGCCTCACAAAAGCTCCGCTTTTGTTCCCCAATGCATCGCAAAAAGAAACTTCCCCTCTTGAATACTTCGTAATCAATTCACTGCCTCACAAAAGCTCCGCTTTTGTTCCCCAATGCATCAGTACTAATGTACTACATCTCTGAGGCAATTGCCTCAGAGTGTAGTACATTACTACTAAAGACAAAACAGAGTACGAACCAGACACGATTTCTTCGTTCTCGAGAAGTATCCAAAGACACCTGGACGACAACAAGTCAAAGATTAACATCCTGAAAGACGACGAATTTAAAACGTCCAGAGAAGTGTTAAAGTCGAAGCGAAGGGAACTCAGAAAAAAAGGTAAAGGAAACCATCCCCACGCAACGGAAGCACTCACAGACGACGACATTAACATAATTTTTGCCCAAAACCAGTTTGGTGTCCACAATCCCGAAGTTCTGTCCCGTACAATGTGGTTTCTGATAACTCTGCACTTTGGGCATCGAGCAAGACACGAAGCTAGACAACTGAAGTTTGGAGACATTGCCCTGAAAGTTGATAATGCCAGTCAAGAAGAATATCTTGAATGGCTCACTGAGAGACACTCCAAAACCCGCCATGGCGATGAGCACGAACAACAGAGCTTTCCGCCCGAAGGCCTACGCAACTGGTGATACTCATACTCATACTCATTTTTTCTTTGGACAAATCTGTCCAAGCGGGGAAAGGTGCAATGAGGTTAACCCTATGTGAAGCACCAACCCGTGAAACAAGGCCAGACCACTACACCGGGAACTCCGTGCCCTGCCCTTTACGACAAGTGTATGGCTTCTTAACGTCCCCTGCTAACCATATAACACTGAAGATGCAGGAGACGGGGCCTACGATTTTTCGTCCTTATCCGAGAAGACTAGAACATCTAACCATTTGCAGATACCATTGCAAAGGCAGCATGTTCTCCTAAATATACTCGCCATTGTTTAAAAAGCTTTAGAAGACATCACTGGCATCTCGACAGCATTAAGCACCTCAACAGACGCTTTCCTAACACCTTCTTGCGCTGTTAGCCTAATTGTTTCTTTTTATAGGTGTCTTAGTCGTGTTTATTGTTATACTAATTTTTGTTGTTAATTATCTTTTGTAGAAGCTAACTAATTTTACATTTGTGACCATTTTGCGTTTTTTTTCCTATTTAAGACTTGTAGAACTATTTTTAATTAGTAGTGTTCTTGTTTTAATTTTGCTGCATTCTTTTTCTTTACGGACAAATCAAAGCGAGAAAATGGATCTTAAAATTGGATCCATTAACACACGGGGACTAGGAGATAATTTTAAGAGACGAGAAATTTTTAACTGGCTCAAATGCAAAAAAATGTCAATATATTTTATACAAGAAGCTCATTGTACGGATGATAACATGCATGATTGGCGAGCTGAATGGGGCTATCAAGCCTTATTCAGCTGCTGCTCTAGTGCAAAGGCAGGTGTTGCAATACTTTTTAACAATAACTTTAACTTTCAGATATCAAAAACATATACTGATCCTGAAGGACGTTTCATTATATGCGACTTAAAAACAAATGGAAAACAAATAACTTTAGTAAACATTTATGCCCCAAACGAAGATGATCCTAATTTCTTTATCTCCGTTTTTAATCAGTTGCTCGGCTTCAAATGTGAAGAAATAATAATCGGTGGCGACTTTAACTTAGTACTTGATGTTGAAAAAGACAAAAAAAGTGGCATCGCTAGATCACACAAAAAAATCGGTGGAAGTTGTACAGGATTATTCTAAAAATTTAGATTTGGTGGATGCATGGAGAGCCTTGAATCCTACAGATTCTAGATACACGTGGCGACAGAAAAAACCTGAAGTACATTGTAGGTTAGATTTTTTTCTTGTAAACCAGAGCACCTTTTGTAACACCATTAGTGCAGATATATTACCAGGCTACAAAACGGACCATTCTATGATCACCATAAAAATTTCTTTGCATTCTAACAAGAGAGGACGAGGTTTCTGGAAACTCAACGCCTCCCTCTTAAATGACATTGAGTATGTTCATCAGATTAAAATAATTATAAATCAAACTAGAAATGAATATGAAAAAGATGAGTCAGTTAATCCAAATTTGTTATGGGAAATGGTTAAAATGAAAGCGAAAGAGGTGTCTATGAAATATGGTGCTACCAAAAAAAGGGAAATTTTGAGAAAAGAAGAGGAAATTGGACGATCAATTGCAACGCTAGAAAAATGTCTCACTGACGAAAATGTAAATGAAAATCAAAAACAAAAAGTTTGGTCTGATCTTGAAACAAAAAAACGCGAACAGGAGGTGATAATTGAACACCGGACAAAAGGTGCAATTGTAAGATCCAAGTCTCAATGGTATAACGAAGGAGAGAAAAACACTAAATACTTTCTAAATCTAGAAAAGAGACATTGTAAACAAGGAACAATAACTCAACTTAAAGTGAATAACGATGACTTTGTCTGTACGGACGAAGAGATTTTAAACGAATGCGAATCTTTTTATCAAAATCTTTACACTTCCAAAATAGACACAAACAATTCAGAAACTGACTACTTTTTCGCACAGCAGCCGGATGAAAAGAGCTTGAACAAGATGAACAATTGCTTTGTGAAGGACTTTTAAACAGGACAGAATGCTTGGACGCTCTCAAAAGTATGAATTCTGATAAATCTCCTGGAACTGATGGTCTACCTTGTGAATTTTACAAAGTCTTCTGGAATGATCTTGCAGAAATATTGATAAACTCTCTAAATTACTCTTATGAAACAGGAAAGCTCTCGATATCACAAAGACGAGGAATCATAAAGCTTATACCAAAAAAGGATGCTGAGCTTAATTTAATTAAGAATTGGCGTCCGTTAACATTGTTAAATTGCGATTATAAGATTGCAACGAAAGCCATAGCAAACCGCATCAAAATTGTTATTCCGAAGCTTATTTCAGATGATCAAACAGGTTTCATTAAAGGCAGATTCATCGGAGAAAACATTCGTTTAATAGACAGCTTCATTAAATATACTGCAGAGAAAAATATACCGGGACTACTCCTTTTCCTCGACTTCGAAAAAGCTTTTGATACGCTGGAATGGTCCTTCATACGGAAAACGTTCCTACATTTCGGTTTCGGTAAATCCTTACTGAACTGGATAAAAGTATTCTATTGCAATATTGAAAGTTGTATTTTGAACAATGGATGGGCAAGTAACTTTTTTAAACTTAGCAGAGGTGTCAGACAAGGCTGCCCCTTGTCACCTTATTTGTTTATTCTCTCAGTAGAAATACTAGCTGACGCTATTCGCCAAAAGAAGGACATTTGTGGCATAATGTTAAACGGTAAAGAGATTAAATTGAGCCAATTTGCTGACGACACAACCCTTATTTTAGACGGTTCTGAAAAATCATCCTAGAAGCCTTGAAGACGATAGACAGTTTTGGTTCTGTATCTGGCCTAAAACTTAACAATAGTAAGACAGAAGCCTTGTGGACAGGCGCCAATGCTGAAAGCGATTTTAAGCTGTGTCCTGAAAAGAACTTTAAATGGCCACGCAAAAAAGTCAAAGCCTTAGGAGTGTGGTTCTCAACAGACCCTGATATGACTTTATCTTTAAACTACAATGATAAATTGAAAAAGATAAAGACAATCTTAGGCTGTTGGAAACTGCGTAGACTCGGTCTGTTAGGAAAAATTACAGTCTTAAAAAGCCTCGTAGCGTCACAACTAACATATATTCTCTCGCCTTTACAAACAAATTATAAGGTAATCAAAGAAATAAATGGTATGTTTTACAATTTCTTATGGAATGACAAAGGAGACAAAATTAAACGAAATGTAATGATAAATGATTACCCTGAAGGGGGTCTTAAAATGATTGATATAGATTCTTTTAATAGATCGTTAAAAGCAATTTGGATTAAAAAGTACCTGGACACAGAAAACCAGGGAGGATGGAAAAGTTTTTTTGACCTTGAACTTAGGAAATATGGAGGCCAAGTCACTTTAACTGGAAATCTTAACAAAAAAGACCGTAGTATTATTAAGATATCAGATCCCTTCATCAAAGAGATTTTTGAAATCTGGTCAGAAGTAAATTTTGAACAAACGATAGTGTCAGATGATCACTTTCTTGCATCACCTTTATGGTACAATTCCTTGATACGAATAGAAAACAAACCAGTTTACTATAAAGATTGGTTTAGCAAAGGAGTAACAAAAGTCAAGCATTTAATGAATGGCTCTGGCAAATTTCTTTCACTCTCTGTCTTCCAAAGTAAATATAGCCTGAAAGTCCGGCCTTTAGCTTTTTATGGACTAATATCTGCAGTCAAACTCCTGAAAAAACACATACCACAAAATACAAGGCCTTCTTTAAAGTATGAAGAGTTCTTGACTAAATTTGTAGAAAATTCAAAACCAAGTAGACTTGTATATAAGAAACTAGTATCAAAAAAGAGTGAACTACCTATTTCAAGCCAACAAAAGTGGTTTGAGGATATTAACGTTACGATTAACTGGAAAACTGCCTATCAATTATCCCTTCAATGTACGAAGAGTACAAAACTTATAGCTTTTAATTTTAAATTCTTACACAGAAGAATATCGACTAACAACTTTCTGAAAAAAATCGGACTCGTTGATAGCGAAAAATGTATCTTCTGCCAAGAAGAGACAGAAAAACTGGTACATCTATTCTGGGAATGCCCCAAAACTCAGTCCTTCTGGGTCAGCATTTCATTATGGCTTCAGTCATGTAAAATACTTGAAAAAGAAACGCTCATACAACTGGGTACAGCACTGGGCTTAAAACCAGATAGTTCAAAATACAACTTTCAAATAAACTTTTGCTGCCTGCTTGCTAAATACTACATTTGGCTGTGTAAAATGAAAGAATGTCCACCAAATCTTGATGATTTTTTACACTATATGAAACATATCAATGAAAGTGAAAACAAAGCCGACATTATTAACCGGAAGAAATGGGAGCCTTTTAAGTCTTTCTTGTAGTCCCCTGTGAACTTGATGCCAGTCCCCTAAGAAATGAAAAAATGTGTATAACTTCTTCTTCTTCTTTTGCTTTTTTTTTTTTTTTTTTTTTTTTTTCTTCTTTGTTTTGCTTTCCTTCCAGGCTAAATTTAGTTTAAAGTTTTAAAGTAAATGCTGTAATAAGTAGTTATAGTATTACATTTATAGTAAGAATATAGAAATATTGTGAAATATATGGAAGTAAGCTTAGAGCTACACGTAATGTCATAGTTTGTAATGTATTTGTGATTTTTTTTCTGTAATGTAAAAAAAAAAATGATAAAAATAAAAAATAAAAAAAAATAAAAAAAAATAAAAAAAAAAAAGCATGTTCTCCTCAGTTATTTTAAGACCTTGAGTGTTGGTCCGGTCTGGGGCTCGAACCCGAGACCTCCCGCACAGCAGTCCGGCGCTCTACCAACTGAGCTACCGGTCGGCGGTGATGAAAAATGTCTGGTGTTTTGTTTCCGGCACTTCCTTTACCGGCGCCCAGATTCTGAAAAAAAAAGCAGAAAGTCCATTCTTTCTTGCAATCAACCACCGTCGGCGGCCAGAAGACGAGATCTGGTTCTTGAACGTGCCAATGGGAAAAAACAAGATAGGCAAGTTCTTATCAGAAGCATCCGAAAAAGAAAAGCTCTCGAAGAGTGGCAAGATCACGAATCACTCGGTACGCAAAACCTGCATCAAAACTCTGCTTGATAACGGCGTTTCACACAACACCGTTGCTCAGCTAAGCGGACACAAAAACCCAAAGAGCCTTGATAATTATGCTGTTGCTTCCCATGCCCAACAAAGAAGCTTGTCAAAGATTCTCAGCGGCAAAATACCATCCACTAGTCCAGCAACGTCGACAACGCCAGCATCCAACGCCACGAGCATTGTTCACAGGTACAATCATTGGTGGTCTTAACATCCAGATGCTTGTTCTTCCCAGTTCAGGTGGAAATAAACCTGAAAATTCTCCAGGTCCGAGTGTGAAACGCCGCCGCCGATATTTCATTGAGTCTTCCGACGAAGATCTCTAACTTTTTCAGTTTTTGATTCTCAACGAAGCGTGAAGTACGCTTGTTTTTTTTTTATGGTTTTGACATATTGACAGCTTTTTGACAATTTTCTGTCAGATTTTCAGACATGAACATGCATTTCATCGGCTTTTTTCTTCCCCAATTTGATTGTTTATAATATTCAATTGGCACGCAAGCAATACAATTATGAATGTTTTTACAACTTTGGATGAATTTCTTTGGATTGTTGGACATTTAAACTTAAAGAAACAGAAATTTCAAAGAAGTAATTATTTTCAGTGGAATACTTGAATCTTTTTAACAAAGAAATAAAGTGATTCTTTTTTGTTTCCTTTTTTTTCAGTGTTTGTTTGTTTTATTATTATCGCAGTCCTACACACCGCATGCACTTTGTCATATTCGAGGTTCAAATAATTTAAAACATTTTTCAGTACTTTCTAGTCATATTATAAAATACTTATTGACTGAGTTAGGTCGGGCCGGACGGGAAAATATTTGACTCGAGGTCATGGCGTACCGACCGGCCCGACCTACCTCAGTCAATAAGTACATAATATTGACGGGCAGTTGGGAGAAAATATATTCCGTATTGGGCGGAGTCGCGAAGCGACTCTTAATTTCGATTTTGAGACAGTATTGCCGTCTCAAAATCGAAATTACTTTTGTATCACGATTCAACTGTATTTCTGGCAAAAAGAAAGCAAAACTGAAGATAACTTGTGCTGATCAAAACTGAAATTCTTACTAGTCACGAGCTGACTTACACGACGTTTTGTACGCGTTATCATATTTTTATTTTGCAAAAAAGTTTCAAAAACACGGACTTTTCACGCTATAAATTGCTCATTGAAATAGAACAAATTTGATAGAACATCTTTTTGAAGTTTTTCAAAGTTATAAACGTCGACAAAATAAGTAAATAACGCAAACTTGTCGAGGGTTTAGCCTAAAACTTTTTTAACTTACGATGGCGTGATAGCGCGCGCACAGCACAGCTCAATGTAAACAAACCGTTCAAACGAACAAAAGCAGCTTTTAAGGACGTTCGCGCCCAAAATGTTCCCACATACAGATTTTTTTAAAACTTGCCATGCAGTAAGGTGAAGATCAACTATTGACAAAGTAATCAACATTTTTGCCCCTCTTTTGAAGATAATTTTAAATTTTGATTTTCTACGTAAGGGACCCATTAAATTGCCGCGGGAAATTTTCAACCAATCACAGGCTGGGTTTTGAGACGACAATACGACTTTATATTGACGTCTCAAAAGCAGGCAAAAGTATCTGAGAATCGTGATATGTGTAATATTTTCCCAGATCTATATCTGTATTACGTTGTATTCTGCTAACTTCGTTGCATCCCGTACCCTCACAGATTTGTAATTAGCTATTAAAATTATTTCTACTATTTCTCATCAACATTTCTTTGTTATGAACTTAATATATACAGTTACAAATTTTGTAAACATCCTGAACTGATAATGGATACTGAAGTATCCGAAACAATGTTTTCCAAACTTAAACATTGTGTCATGTTTTAGAAATGTGTAATATTGCTACGAAATCAGATATTTGTTTTCAAAATAGTTCTTAAAATACGGCATTTTTACGCTCAAATTGTTTACTGAAACAAAACAAATTTGTTATAACATCTTTATTTATAAACTAATTTCGATTTTGAGGCGTCAATACTGCATTATATTGACGGCTAGTTGGGAGAAAATATATTCCGTATTGGGCGGAGTCGCGAAGATGGACGTGTTGCGTTGAAGAGTGTTGTTTTATCTGCTAGACGTTACAATGCAATCAAAATGTCTGCCCTTCTTTTTGCCGGGAGAAGATATGAAATTCGTTTTTTACGCGACGAGCCCAATAAATTGCCACTATAAATTTTTAACCAATCGCAAGCTGTTTCAAACGCAAATGATAGCACAGTTTGATGTGATAAAAGCACAAACCTTTACGTTACATCCCATCTGAAAATACGGGCAGGAGACTAAGGTCAGCGGACAGTCGTTTTCAATGTGGTTTGGAATCTAAAAACAAAATATTACATCAGCGCAGTGAAAGAGCTGACTAATCTAAGTGATTATGTGGCAACGTGACAAACCCACAATGAGTAGAACCAACGAGTGCTCATGGGCGACCCCGTAGCTGTCCAAACGATGTCTGTGATAGGCGAACGATACAATTAATATATCACTTGAACAATGCCCCTATCCCTAATCCCTATCCCAGCGGGACATGCTCATAAGTGACCTAAATAACCCGCAGAGACAGTTTAGATATGACTACTTAATGAGGGGATCATTCGAAGTTTATCATGTTAAATAAAATATTAAAACAAACCAGTTAAAAGTAGGGCCTGTTTATATGGAGGGATGGCGACTGTCCTAGATCAGACACCCTTTTACAATTGAGGGTCAAAAGATAGCCCCCTCATTTACATACAAAGGATTTCCTAGTGCCATCTCGCCAATTATCGCGTGGTCGCACCACAAAGTCCACAGCGTTCAATTTGCACGTTTTATAATACTCTTTCATAAACGTCAAAGACGCCTCGGCCGCTATGCCGTCCAACCTCATTTCTTTGACTTCGTCGGTACTTTTCCCGTGTAGCCTTTTCTTTTGCTTCTTCCTTTAAAATAAATTTGTAATTTGTATTCGCCTTGGGAAAGTTACTTAGTCGTAGTGAAGCTTGATTCTAAGAGGTAAGCTGACTGGGACCTTGGTTGTAGGTTCAACATTGAAAATTTGATCAAAGAGGAGAGTCCTGACAAAGGACAGCCCCATGCAGAAAATTCCAGTTAAGGGTTTGGCATATAGGTCATATACGGAGACCGATAAAATGGGGGCCGTATGCCTCACGTTGTCCACTGAATAAGGCTTATGTAAGTACATGTAAGTATCCTAACTATATAGCGTCAGTAAAACGCTCACTTCCTGTATTCAAGATAATATATATAGACAGGCTGAGCCTAACAGCGTAGCACTTTGAACAAGCTTAACTAAGGTGAAACTAAACTAAGGTGAAAGGTCGAAGCACAAGAATTTAAATTGACGACCGGGCTATTTTTCAGTTTTAGCAATTCTCAAAAACAGTAAGCTTAAGGCTTATTACCCAACAGTCTGCACAGTACATTTAGACCGTACAAAAGTTCACAAAA
Organism: Cladopsammia gracilis; assembly: GCA_022457155.1. Taxonomy (NCBI): domain Eukaryota; kingdom Metazoa; phylum Cnidaria; class Anthozoa; order Scleractinia; family Dendrophylliidae; genus Cladopsammia; species Cladopsammia gracilis. The sequence goes on along the minus strand of JAJGOT010000053.1, from coordinate 181,504 downwards.
ACAACTTTTCTCTGTCTAGAATAACTAGTACGACTACTTTCCGAATAAAATACAGTTGTTGTTTGCCAAAAATTGCTCGAGAAACTGATTTGGAAATCAAAATTGCAAAAATACACAAAAATATTTGCATAAGGTGAGGCGAGTGAAGTCTAAGTCTTGTTTTAATTTGTTTCCATAAAATCGCTTTTCAATCTATGTAAAGAATGAACAAACACATAAAAATGAACAACACAATCTTCTTTCGAGAAATTTGATTCAAATCCCAATTAGTTTATGTTTAAAAGCAAAACGCGTTACATTTTAATATAGCGCATCAAGCTGCCTTCGATGAAATTCAAGAAATCGATACAACTGAAGTTAAGCTCGTTTTAATTAAAATAATTCTCCAAAACTACACAAGAACATCGAAAAATGTAATCTGTTCAGTTTACCTTTGAGTCCCTCGCTTGCTTGTTAATTCTCTAAATTTCCGCTCCTTTGGTTCTGAAATCCGTAATAAAAACAAACATATCTCCACGCATTGAAAAACATATGAAGTTCCTCGAAGCAAGATTTTATCTCAGAAAGCTCTTCTTTTTCTACTAAAGCGGCTTCTGAGTATCCCTTAATTAGTATTCCTGTCTTGAGTAGCAAACCGCGAAAAAATGCAGGGAAATAACGACTTTACTTCTCCGCTAAACACCGCTAAACACTGACCAGCGAAAGATCCAAACTTCTTTTAAAACATGTTTACCGAGCTGACGGCTGTGTAGCCGCGCGAAAAACAAAGCCTCAAAAATCCCGGATGTTGATGACGTCGTACGCGCATGTTTTGCGAAGTCATACGCGCCCGCGAGCTAGCCCAAAGCGTACGGCGGGCGTACGGCGGCGGGCACACAACGCGCCCGCGAAACGTTCCACTAGCCATGACCATGAAAAATGACGGGCATGGGTTCTATGAGTATGGGGCTGCGCAGCCGGGCCTTCGGCCAGGCGAGTGCTCCGCTGAAAGACAAGAACGAAATTCAGTTACCATTTCCCTGGGAATTGAATCACAACAGCTGTTGGGGCAAGCTAGTGGGAACTTGTTGCACTTTTCAATATGATTCTGCAAAAATAAATACGAATTGTTAACCTCTCATGTAGAAAAGTATGTAGTTATAAGTTCTTCGCAGCTACAGCGCATGCGAAACTATTAATGATATACACTGTAAGCAACCTGTAAGGAACTGCGTGAGTTACAACTGCCAGTTCCAAAGTTTGTCAAGTTCGAAGGTATAACGAAGCGAACAAAGAAGAACGAAAGATTGTAAACGGTAGGTAATGTGATTATGAGAGTCTCTGCTATTTAAAATGAGTATTACCTGCATGTGACACTCCGGGTGTGGCTCCTTGCAGTATCCACACTCTATGATCCTCCACTCGCACGTGATCGTCACGTGTTGCTCCAGATCTTTCCTTTTCAAAGTCAGGTGACAATTTTTATTGGTACAGGAAACAACTTTGGAAAGGCAAGTTTCCAAATGGGCCTGTTAGAAACAATAATAATTCCCATGTTTCGTGTGCTAATAAAAGGTGTGGAAAATTGTATGTTATTAAGCTCGGTCATGTTTTGAAAATAAACTGAAAAGAGGAAAAAAAAGTCACTTTCTCTGGCTAATCGAGACAAACTCAAAACGTCTACTGTGATGACATCATCAAGCTTATCGTTTACCATATTTCTTTTTTCACCACACGCGACTTTCTCATATTACTGATCTATCAGTAGTCATGCAGGATGTGTATCACATATGAAACTAGTAAATCACCAAGCTTGTTACTAGTCCCCATGCAGCTCAGCGTCTTACCGGTGTACGGAAGAACATGGGTTCGACTCAACTCCCATCTGGAACTGAGATTTTCCTTGAAGTCCCGTATGCTCGCGAGAAACTGAATACAGTTAGCTTTGAATAATATTTGTGTTTCAGTTTTTACCTCTTTGTTCCTCAGTTCATCGGTCCAGTCGCAATCTTCACTTGGACATTTGATTGCAAAGGAAAGAATTTTTCTTTCTGTTGCTTTGTCAGGAAATACATCCTAAAAATCAAAGAGAGAAAGTCATCATTCTACCACAACTTGAGTACTCAAGACATAATTAAGTTAACATGCTATAGAACTTTTTTTGCTTGAAGTGCTTAAGATTTGCCGGAGTAAGAACAAGATTTGATGTCGGTAAGGCGTCCGAAAAGAATCTTTGTTTGGCCTTCTGATTAAATACATAGATTGAGTATTGTGTCCTGCGTCAAACGAAGAACGTAAGCTTGCCGTTTTTGGTCTACCTTGAAATCGGTACAAGTTCTTAATTCACTAAATAGATAACAGATATACAAGAAAACGACTATCTAGAATATGTTATTTAAGAAAATGTTACCGATCAAGTGTGCTTGTTTTTGTGAACACGTGATACCCATTTCCGGCGTGAGCCACTTCTTATTTTTTCCTTGTTGTTTGTACGAGTCATTTTACATGGGACCTCCCCACGACAGAAAAGACTGAAAATATATTCAGTTCATTAATTAATTAATTCATTCATTCATTCATTCATTCATTCATTCGTTCACTCATTCATTCGTTCGTTCGTTCGTTTATTGATTGATTGATTGATTGATTAATTCGCTAATTCATACATTCATTTAAATCAATTAGCAATACATAAGTAAAAAGACCTAAAAAGACAATAAATGACAGTGATCTACCCCGGCTCGGTCCAGGTCCTCCCTATCTGCAGGGCATGTGAAGGGCTGGGCTTGATCTTCCTGTCTGTTTATTGACGTTCAAGTGACCGTAAACAAACAAATAAATAAATAAATAAATAAATAAACTCGTCAATTTACTTACTTTACAAAGTTTAGTCACAAGCCAAACCGAATTTTTGCTATCCGGGCTTTCATGGTATCTTCTGATTGGTATCTTAGTTTCCAATTGGTGATCGTGCATGTTAAAGTCGTTTGAACACTTCGTTCAGTTCGTCATTTTCGAACTGACGCACACGAACAAAAGGAACCAAGTTGTTCACAGTTCTTTTGCAATCAATTTTTTAAAGATGCTGGCTGGATGTTGAAATTGTTTAAAGTTACAGAGTACCTTCAGATCCACCATTTTCTTGAAATTTGTTTTTGGGGGACAAAATAAAGGTTCAGAATGATTTTTATTAAATGTAAGGAGAAATTAAGACTCGGAAAAAAAATCCGAGTCCCAGATGGGATTTGAACCCACGACCCTCCGTGATCTAGTCGGATGCTCTAACCACTGAGTCTCCAGTAGCTCAGTAATTAGAGCATCCGACCAGATCACGGAGGGTCGTGGGTTCAAATCCCATCTGGGACTCGGATTTTTTTTCCGAGTCTTAATTTCTCCTTACATTTAATATCTTTGTTGTTATTGTTGTTTCATCGTTATATACTCACTTTGGAGGTTGGTTGGCTGCATCTTGGTATGCTTTAATGTGACAGCGCGATGCTGTTAGTGAGTTTCACATGTGCTAGTCAATACTTGGCTATGTAGCCGCGCGATGCGGTTCCAGTCAAGACCCACAAATTGACCCTTGCTCACCATAGAGTCTCCAGTAGCTCAGTGGTTAGAGTATCCGACTAGATCACGGAGGGTCGTGGGTTCAAATCCCATCTGGGGCTCGGATTTTTTTTCCGAGTCTTAATTTCTCCTTACATTTAATATCTTTGTTGTTATTGTTGTTTCATCGTTAGAATGATTTTTCTTCCAAAAAAAACATTACGGTATTACGGTATCGTAGAAAATTCGATAATCCATTATATTAGAAAATAAGAGGTATATTTAGATAGCCAGCTAAATAAGCTTTAATTTGGTTACCGGTTAAGGTATCTTAAGAGTAATTTCGAGACGCTAGTGCTGTTATAATGGAGGCACGCCCGGAGGTATACTGTAGCTTTAGGCCCCGTCCACACGTATCCGTTTTTGTTTGAAAACGCAAAAGTTTCTTTCCGTTTTTCAAAATCTCTCCGTCCAAACGTAGCGTTTTCGAATCGTTTTTGCCTGTCCACAAGTATACGCAAAAACGACTGAAAACGCTCCAAATGCCTCTAAAGAGCATGCGCACCACTGAGTTTAGCCGAGCCTGCGAGTTGTTTGTGGCTTTTCATCGCTTTTTATCGCTTTCCTCGTTACCCTTGTCGAGCGGTGGAGCGGCTGACTGAAGCAAACGCATGCGCAGTGGACTGAATTCGACCTCTTGACGTCATCGTTTTCGAAAAGTACCGTTTTCAAAAGTTTCCACTTTGGAAAGCGTTTTCGAAAGTTTCCGTTTTCGGTGACCGTTTTCACCGGATACGTGTGGACGGGAAGCGAAAACGGAAAAAAACTTTTGCATTTTCAAACGAAAACGGGTGTGGACGGGGCCTTAAACGGCCTCCACATAACATCATTTTCGGTTCCAACACTCTATCAACATTCGCTCGTCATATTTTGACTGGTTGTTGAACAAATGTTGAAACTGTTTAAGTCAAAGGGCCTGAAGTCAGATCAAACACGAATAGAAATCATTGCAACCCGATAATAGAATACTGAATCTTGTGGAATTGGGCGCTTGTCTGAAAGTCAAGTTTGTACAAACCACTTTCTGCGACCCACGTCTTATTTAAACTATAGGGAACATATAAATGACGTCACTAATTGTTATTAATGTGCCAACCAGAGCCTTATTGACTGCCGAAACAAAGGTTCTTTTGTTCCAGTGGTTGGCACATTTGAATAACAAAAAGAATGTTTGTAAACAGATATCATCCCATTATTCCTAGTGTTTAACTTGACTGCTGACGCGTGAAATTTGTAGCCAAGCGCTCTTATCGAAAATAAATGAACGTAATTTATGTATTGGGTTCTTCGACTTTTGAAAGTTCATCGTCGGAACTATTGCCTCTTTAGTCGCTGACTGGCCCGAATACAACGCCAGTATCGATACAAATACAAATCCGTTTAATTTATTTCATTCAAACGTCGAACTTATTTCAGCAAAGTTTAAGTTCGACATTTCAATAGCTGGATAGCAACGAGTAATTGTAATGTTACGAAATGTTTGTGACTGAATTAGCATGAAAATTCAGAAATATTTCTATTCTTATAACTTTAAAAAAAAAAATACTGCAACAACGCTGTTTTATGCTGGTAAGCTGCATTAATCGCAGTAGATTGAAGATAATCAACAATCAACTTTCGGATGTAGAATTCTAAGAATCTGTCAACAAACCACATTTGAAAACTTTTAATCTTTGTTTAAAATTTTGCTCACCAACGATACCGTAACCGATCGCGCGATCACAGCGATTAAACTAAGATTAGTCTTATTCAGGAATAGCATTAAACAGAACAATCAAAAAACAAATCCCTATAAAATCGAAAATTTAGGGCCAAAGAAAGACGAAATATTATTGATAAATATTATTATTCAGAATGTGACCAATCCCAATGGACAACTCCCTTTACCGCTATTAACTGCGTCTGTATGACTAAACTGACGTTATCTAAACGCTCGAGATGTACATATATATGCGACGATTAGTTCTTTTTTTCTCAACATAAAATCCAGAGTTGAAAGACAACGCTTTGGTCTTATAAATTGGCCAACTGAATTGAGGCAACCGTTGTCTGTTTATACTACGAAGGACTCAAGTGTGAGTATTGGATGACTATCGAAGTGAGGTATTAACAAGATGTCCGTCCTGTTGAAATGAGGTACCTATCGAAGTGTTCGCGAAGAGATAGTGTTGAGTTTCAAATTGACAAAGTTTAAACTAAAGTTACAAAATCTATAACTCATGAACATAATGCGCACCTTCTCAAATGTTCATCGAGGCATTCTTTGCAAAACCTGTGTCCGCATCTCGTAAGAACTGGCTCCTTCAGCGGCAAATGACAAATTAAACATTGACAATCATCTTCAACTTCACTCACAAACTCCTCATCATGACCTGAAGGTAACCGATTGCGTGGCGCTTCCGCCATTTTGTAAAACCAGTCTATACAGTTCGCCGCTGTTATTTCGAAAGCGAAACCTTTGGGGTCAAATTTGCGCAAGTGACCTCGTATATAATCGAACTGATTTTCCATTTACGTCAGCCGTGATTGTGTGACCAAACTCACGCAACGTCGTTGGAACGTTTTACTCTCATGAGCTCTAAAAAGTCTTGCAACGTAGCAAACAAACGGGAAGAAAGACCCGTGTTGAAGCAGTTTCGTCACTAGAACAAACAAATAACTTGCTATTGTGTCAGTTTTGTGTTTTAACACCCGAATTCTTACTTTTCCATAAACAAAAATATAATTTAGGCCTGAATCGAGCCTGAAGTTTGACCTGTCAGGCTACGATTACACGGTACCGGACGAAGTTTCGGAGGGTTGTCCAATACACACAATTCTGATATGATTAAAAAATATGTATTTTCCGATGGTATGTGTCCATTCTTTACAAGTTTTCTGTCACCTTCTGATTGGTTCCTCTACACTATAAAGGCGTCTGTGTAGAACGCGTTCTTTCTCTCTCTCGCATTCATCCTTCCGGCGTGTTTACCGTTCATTTTATCGCTGAGAAACATCCGACGCGGAGTCGGTTGTAGACGAATCGAAACCTAGAGATCCTCCAGCGAACCCTAAGCCTCAAAGTTCAGAGTTGGGTTGACGAAGTATTTTCCCTGTTTAAAGGTTATCTTAATACTAAACTCGAAGCACAAGGGTAGCTAATAGGTCAGTCGAGAATACAGAAGTCCGTCTTGGAATTCAAATTTAAAGGTAACAGAAAGCAATTTTGGTTTAATGTCAAGGTACAGAGCTTGCTCTCCGGAATTGAGGCCAGCGCTGAAGATCCGAGTCAGGTAATTACTTTGGTGCAGGAGCTGACCAGATCATTCGCAAGAGGGAAAATTTAATAAAGATTGCGGATCGTAGCAAGGACGGTCGGTTGGTTGTTCAAGAGTACGAGTCTGACGATCTCGCTTCAAACTCCGAAGACGAGAAACGCTTCAAGAAAGCGACAAATGCAGCGGAAAAGAAGAGGAAAGATCCCGAAAGGTCAAAGTTGGGTTCGCCGAGACGTTTTAAGTCTGACAATGATATTCAACTTTTTCGCGGTAATATTTTCTTTTATCGCCCTTTACTTTGTGATTTCTCGGTTGGAATGCCTGAGCATCCAACCGTCATATATAGTGTTGTTTGTTTTGTATGTGTTACATTTAAGCGGAAAATAATTTACGTTCGTTTGAGCGAAGCGAATTAGACCGTAAATGTATTTTCCGATGGTATGTGTCCATTCTTTACAGGTTTTCTGTCACCTTCTGATTGGTTCCTCTACACTATAAAGGCGTCTGTGTAGAACGCGTTCTTTCTCTCTCTCGCATTCCTCCTTCCGGCGTGTGTACCGCCCGCCCACCCGCCCGTTAGTTTTTGTTCCAGACTAATTTTTATTTCGTTTTTTGTAGGCTGTGCAGACTTTGGTGCTAACCGTTCCAACTTTAGATGTTTCAGGTGTTATCGTCTCGGGCATTGGGCGAAGGACTGTCGAGCCACATGGCCAGTTTAACAGTCAGCAAACCGCATCGGCTTCCCTTATTCCAGCGATGCCAACTAGCGGATTCTCCGAGGAACGTACCGATAGTTCAACAGCTAAGTGATGATTTAAGCGATTGCCTTATTCTCATAGGCATCTTATAAGTACTTTTTGAATTTGAGTCGTCCATCGGCTTCTCTTCGCGTTTAAGGTTCGCGTTCACGTTTTTGTGTTCCCAGGGCAAATAAGAACATTTTAAAGTTCCAAGAACAATCGTCGATTGGAACAATCTCTCTGCCGAAACCGTTTTAAGTAAATCTATTGAGGCTTTTAAAACTCGCCTACCTTAATTTGACTATTTAGATTTTTAGATATATCAGATTTTTAGTTATTTTTATTTAACTTGATTTTTCTCATATTTTATTTATAGTTGGCGTGATATCCCATGGATTTTGCCGACTTAATGAATGTAAATGTACTGAATGTAAGGGAGTCTTAGAAATAACATTCAATCTTGGCACCACATCGGTGCCCCGAGTCCCATTCTGTCTATTATAAGAGACCGTTACAAGATTCTTTTCGAGCATTATCCTCCGGGGATCTCTCTCAGGAATAATAGGTCTTCATTAACACATCCAGCCTTTGTTGAGGATGCAATTTCGGAGTTACTACAATCTCATCGCCTTGTGGAACTTTTATCAACCCCTTACGTTGTTGTTTCCGCCAGAGAGTTGTCGTCCTTCACCGGAAAAATCATCTCCGCCGGTGCCGTTTTAGGTCATGTTTCTAGAATTATGATTAGACATTGTGCGATTTCAGTTGCAGCTGCGGCCGATTGGGACACCAAATTTCCCTTAAATAATTACTGTATTAGAGAGAGTCAATTTTTGGAAAAGTAATTTACATCGACCAAACACGAAGAATATTGATTTTGCACCCATTATTTCCAGTTATGTTATTTATTTGGACGCTAGCGCCAATGGTTGCGGCGCACACATAAATTTCAACAGTAGCCAAATATGTCACAAACAGTGGAACGAAGAAGACTGTAAGGAAAGTTCTACTTGGAGAGAATTTTCGGCAATAGAGTTTATTTTGCTTTAGTATCTCTCCTACCGATCTTTCAAGGTTCCTACGTTCAGTGGTTTTTAGGCAGCCAAATAAATTGCAGTATGGTTCAAGTGGGAAGCATGAGCCGGCATGATTTACATATTATTGCTTTAAGGTGATTCCCTGGTTTTGCACTGCGCATCCCTACTGCGCATAAACATTGCGACATCAGATTGAAAAAAATGGCGGCTTTTGTGAGGAAAGCCGGCCTTTCCCACGATAGAAAAGGACTCTGTGAGCGCTAGCGCAAAATCGAGCACGGTGACCCCCATTTTATACTGCATAAATTCAATCAGGACAGTGTTCCCAACGCAAATTTAAAAAGCGAGCAAAAATCTATGATCAGATTTTGCACAGTTTATAGAAATCCTACGAAGAAAGCCATTTTGGGTAGAGGACCGCACACCAAGCAACCGTCTACTGTTCGTGTGTTCAGTAAATTTGAAGCTTTTTGGACACGTTTTCTATGATACAGACGATTATACATATGTATAAAGTCAACTTATACGCGAAATATCAATATGCAGTGGAAATATTGAGCATATTAGCTTCACGCGGTTATTGCCTGAAAATGCCTTTAAACACTGTATTCGTCAGCAGTATACCACTAAAACGAGCACGGTGACCCCTCATTTTTGTTGCAATTTTGGAACCTTCATGACTTGTTCAATATTTGTGCCAAGTTTCATTACAAATCTATGACAGATTCTTTTTCCAGGGAATTAACTTAAATATCTTCAACCTGTGCGCTGCTAACAACATAGACCTAGAAATTCAGTGGATTCCAAGGAGCGAACCGGAAAAAGCGGATTTTATTACTAAAATTATTGATATTGATGATTGGCAATTTCCCACGGTTTATTCCGTTTTCTTGATAACTCCTCGTGGGCAAGATAATTTCCGCCGGGGCAGTGTTTGGGAACATCTCCAGAATTATGACCAGATATTGCTCAATATCTGTTGCAGCAGTGCAGGATTGGGATTCGAAGTTTACTTTGGATCAGTATTGTGTAAGAGAAATTGAGTTTTGGGAACCAATTTAGATAGACTGAATTTGAAAAGTATTATAGATTCTCCGTTCAGACCGTCAATATGTTGTTTATTCTGACGCTAGTGCCGCAGTTTGTGGTGCGCATTTAAATGTTAACGGGGTACAGATATGTCATAAGCAATGGGATGTGCACGAGTGTGGTATGAGTTCCACTTGGAGGGAGTTTACAGCTATTGTATTTGCTCTTGAGTCATTTTTGCCTAGTCTTAAAGGCTCTTACATTAAATGGTTTTCTGACAGTCGATATGCTTGTAGAACTATCCTAGTTGGAAGCATGAGGAGATTTACATGTTGTAGCTCTTAAGATTTTTCAGTTTTGCGTTTATAATGCAGTCGAACTAGAAATGCAATGGATTCCCCGAACTAAGCTTGATAGGGCGGATTTTATTAGTCGTATTATTGATGTAGACGATTGGCAAATTACAATTTCCTTTTTCGAATTCCTGGATTATATTTGGGAGCCACATACAGTGGACTGTTTCGCCAGTTTCTATAATACGAAAGTCAAAAGTTTGGAACCCAGGTTGTAGCGGAGTGAATTTCTTCGTTCAGAATTTGACAGGGGGGAAAATTGTCTTGTTGTTCCCCCGGTAAATCAAATCCATAGAGCAATTCATTATTTGTATACATCCAAGGCCATGGCGACATTAGTTGTACCATTCTGGCCTTCGTCGTATTTTTGGCCCATCATTGCAAAAATTTTTTAGTTTTGTCATGGATTATAAGGGGTTTAGCGGAAGGACTGTTCTGAAACGTGGACGGAACACCAATTCGTTGTTAGGCTCTAAGATATTCTTTGGACAAATGTTAGCTGTCCGTATGAAGTTTTGATTACTTGACCACTGGGTCTCTTTTACTTTATGATGATCAGCAATGATTTATTTGAGATTTGTCTAGTAGGTATAGGACGCTTGTCCGCTCATACATCAGTAAGAGGGCGCTGGCTTGGATTGGGAGAGCAGTTTATCGTCTCCAGCTTATATTCTAAGGTTATTTATGTGGAGTTAGTAGGACGCTTGTCCATACGATGGAAAGGAGGCGCTGGCCTGATTTTGGAGACTGGTATTGCTATCAATCTTGTAGTTTACTTTTCGGTGTTTTAATTCTTTTCATGTTTTCTGTTCTCTTTTGTCTTGTTTTGTTTTTCATTAGATGTTTGCCACTCAAGGATATTGGGACAACATCCCCGACCTCGTGAAACAGAACACCAAGGATCTCCTGACCTTGTTAATGAAGTCTAAGGCGGATTCTACAGTTAAAAGATTTACAAAAAGAAATCATCAAGTTTTTAAGATGGTGTAATTTGTCCAGTATTCAGCCGTCACCTCCTTTCTCGGTTTCGATTGTAATTGTTTACCTTCATAAGGTTTCAATTCTTATCCTGCATGGAGGGTAGTTATGAATAATGCTTTTCAACGTAACAACGAAGAGTTGAAAAGGTGTTTCAGGACGATTCGTAGCATTCTTTTCACATTTGTGATAACCTTTTGTTCTTCATTATTCTAACAATAAAGGTTATGTAATTAGATTTGACAAAACGCTATGAATAGTTCTATAATATAGATGTATAAGCGTTTTTTGGACTGCCGTCGTCCGTGACCAATCTTGTTACCAAAGTTAGTCTAAAGCTCTAATCCTCGGAGCTCAATACGCTGCATTCGATCGAGGAGTACGTTCCCGGGTTTTTTCTCCCAATGGGTTTTATTCCGGGTTTTCGTACCGGGCAGTGTATCATTGTTTTGTATTTCACTCGCTTTTCACTTTCCTTATTATCTTAATGTATGTGTATCTATCTTATAAATCGAATTTTGTAATTTTGACATTACGTTTAAGATCATTTGTAATTCTTTGAATCGTATTTCGTTTCACCTTGTGCATTATTTAGCTAAACTATTTATCATTATTGGCGTTATGTATTCTAGTTTATACGGTCTTCATAGCCTTAGAGCCGGGGGCGCGATGGCTGTAGTTAATAGTATTAACAGTATATCGGAAAGACTCCTCAAGATTCACTGCTGGTGGAAAACACATACCGCTAAGGACATGTATAACCACGAGGATATTTCCAGTAGATTAGAGGTTATCGGTCATTTAGGCATTTAATCAGACTGTTATTTTCTTAAACTATTGATCGTTCAATGTACTGCTTGTTAGTGCGTAATAAAATCACGTCGGTTTTGGAATGCCTGAGCATCCAACCATCATATATAGTGTTGTTTGTTTTGCATGTGTTACATTTAAGCGGAAAATAATTTACGTTCGTTTGAGCGAAGCGAATTAGACCGTAAATTCCCTTTTAAAACGAATTGGCTTATTTTCATGCGACTTGACCACCCCCCCCCCCCTCCCCCCCTTGTTTTGGGCTAATTTGCACAAGAAAATCGCTTCATATTTGGGGTAACTTGTGTGGGTTATTTGACCTACTTTTTGCCAGTTTTCAGCGTCTTTTTTATTTATTTTGATAATTTGAGATTCGTTCAAACTGTATTCACATGATAAGTGATTTAGGATTGATTTCATGTTTTTGGCGAGCCGGCAAATTTTCGTCTCGTGTGGCTGTGGCGGATTCGCAAATTTTAAGCCTTTTTCAAACGGCATTTTCTCAAATCTGCGTGGTTAGAATTTCAAATCAAAACGGTTTTGGCACAGTCCATTTATTACTGTTTAATGTTCAGTAAGATTTAGATTGGGACCTACGAATCCTTTTGGAAGATTGACCATTATAGTTGGCTTAAATCGGCAAAATCAGAACATGTTTTCGTGCCACTTTTAACCCGTGAATACGCGCATGCGTAATGAACGGGTTATCGGTAACGGCGGCTAAATGCACTCACTCACTTACTCACTCACTCGATCTATCACTCAGATGTAAACTTTTTCCTCATATCTACGTTGACATAACAAAATTTGACCTCAGTAATTAGTCAAATCCTTGGTACCGCAGTACACAAGTGAAAGAACAATAGAGCCGGAGGCAAGTGAAGGATGTGAGTTCGAATCTCGCCCAGGACGGATTTCTTTCTTTCTTTTTTTCTTCGAACTGAAAGTAGCAGGTGTTTTTTTTTTGTTTGTTTGCAGGTAGAGGCGAATTTAAATAAATCCATATTACTTCGTGGCACTGATATACTGATTATCATTTGTCCTTATAATCAGATTAGAATTTTTTTAAAAGGTGGCTCCCAACAGTTTCCAGCACTTTCCAAGACTTAGATTTTGATGGGTCATAAAAACCACTCTTTATCAGTTAATGTTACAATCATGATATCAAACGAATGCCCAATGATTGGTGAACGCGTTGTTATCATTTTTGTGACACAATATGTTACTACAGCAACAGTATATTGGCTGAAAACACCCTAAATTTTAGCTTTAAGGGTGTTCATAACTCAAAAATGACTCGGTGAACCCCATTTTTTATTTTTTTTTATTTGAAAAAATTCTGTAGGTGGGGTTCAGAGCCACCTTAGATTTTTGAACTTTTTTAAACTTTGCCAAAAGTTGCATCTTATCCTATCATTGGGCATTCGTTTGATATCATGATTGTAGCATCAACTGGTAAAGAGTGGTTATAATGACCCATCGAATTCTAAGTTTTGAAAAGTGCTGGAAACTGTTGGGAGCCACCTTAAATGTCATAACATAAAGTGTAACGTTTCTATTGCCAAATCATGTCCAGAGGCGTTTTCAGAATTGCTTGTAGTGTGTTCGTTATTTTTCAGTACACTTTCTAAAAATCCTACTTTAAGACATGCATCCAAAAGGAATTCTGAATTTTGAAATTAAACTAGCGAATGGCGAAAAGAAACTAAAGGAACTTGTTTCAAATCACATGGTAACGTGATCAACAGTATGACAGTCAAGTTCTTCTCCAACTTCAAATTGGGTGAAAGGGAAGACATTGTTGGTAGTCCTTGTTTGGATATATAGAAGGTTTCACGGTCGGGACCGTCATTTTGAAAGTAAGGCAAACGTGGTGCAAAATACAGTGTTTGTATGAGAATTCAATGTCAAATACTCACGGTAAAATTTAATTTCTGGAATACCTGTGGTCTGTTACAGAGAAATGCATGGAAAACTCAAAAGCAAACATGCGCTTCCCAGCATAATCACAACTCTCAAATTTAATCGCTCTAAAAACTTTTGCAAGATGTCTTAAGCTAACAGACCATACTCTATAGAGTGTTTTTACTCACGTGGTCTGCAGCTATGCTAATTTATTTGAACAAAACGAAGTGTTTGCATTAGAAAAGAGTTCAATCTCCACAGGATTAGCTTGGGACACCAATATGGCCGCCGTTTTATTGTTTTGGGACACCAACATGGCCGCCGTGACGTCATGTGAAAACACTCCATATTGCCGCTTGTCTTACAATCTCCACCTCAAACAGGTTTAGTAATTCAGCACTTTATTTTAAGAAGAGAACACTAGGGTAAAGCTAAAGCTAATGTGAGAAAACGCGTAACATTTGACAGCGGTGTAACAGGACATATTTTGCTCCTTAGCAAATGTGAGCAAAATTAAAGTAATTGGTTTTGTTTGACATCAATGGAAATTTATAGCAAATAAACAGCTTCGCTTATTTCGCAAATAAGAGTAAGTTAAATGTACTAATTTGTCCCGTAAGTAAATGTTTGGAAACAGATCGGTGTAAACAAATTGTTTTGCACCACATTTGCTTGGATTTCCAACACCAGTAAACGTGATATTTTTGCGCAGGAAGGAAATGTTTGGCAATTATGTGAAAGTTAGAAATATCCCTCGGTAGCAAACGTGAGGCAAATTTGATGCAAAAATCAACATTTACGTGACATTTGCATGTGAATTCAATCGGAACAAATATTTATGTTCACGTTAACTTTACACCAAGCGCAAATTCGGTCCAAATTTGCTACATATTTGCTCCACTTGCAAACCTGAGTAAAATCCATTTTTTCGTCCAGTGTATAATGCACGGTTTTGAGTTTGCAAATAATAATTTTCATTGAGTTGTGAGAGAAGGTTTCGCTGAATCTCAGATTTATCAAGCAACACTGTTCAACTGATTCATTTGGTAAGTTGTTTGTCTGGAACGATAGTTTTGTCCGTATTGCTATTCACGATCATCCGACTGTTTCCCGGGCTGCATTTACAGACTCGATCACGCTTAGCCCGTAGCTATAAAACGGAGCGTATTCACTATCATCCGACTGGCTGCTTTTACATACTCGATCACACTTAGCCCGTAGCTATAAAACGGAGCGTATTCACTATCATCCGACTGGCTGCTTTTACAGACTCGATCACGCTTAGCCCGTAGCTGTAAACGGAGCGAATCGACGCTGAAAGGTCAACCGTCTTCGCTCTGATTCAAATCGCTTCCAAAACGACTAAAAAAGGAACAGGAACACAGGTAAATAACAATATTTTTATTAGATGATTATGTTGTAGCTACATGCAATACAGCGTTTGGGTGTCCTGTGGTTTAGGTCAGTCGTACAAAACACGTTTTTAGGGGAAAATATAAGATTATATCTTATAATCGTGATATTTTTAGAAATAAGTACTTGATATCTGAACAGAAGACATTTTGTGGTTGTCTCGTTATATATTCGTTACAATTCCTTCAAAAAGGACGCCGTGACGACGACGTCATTCTCTTTCTTAATCTGCACACTGCTTACCACCAGGTTAAGAATGACACCGAAATCGTCCAAGAATAGTCAACTATTTTGTTAGGGATCACAAATAAAGTAAAGGTACAATATAATACTACTCATAATTGTTCGAAAGCATCTGATTTTGACTCAACTACTAGCCCACCTCATTACCAACAAACAACAAATTCAAGCTCCACGTGACCCCCCCCCCCCCCCCCCAACCAGCCTCTTCCCCAGTCCCCAACCACCCGATAAGTAAACATTTGGTAGGCCAGGGTGTCGGTTTTGCGTCGCTGTAAGTCACTAATGTACCGAATATTGTTCTATTAGACGATAATGTTTATCTCGTTAATGCGCGCATGCGCAAACGAGATATAGGTATTAGTAAGAGAAAAAAAAGGGATGTTAAAAGTTGTTAACTTTTGTCCGGGGGTTAGTTCTTTATACAAGCTATATAAGGGCATTAAGGATACGGTTGGTAATACTGGTTAGGATTTCAGAAAGGGCGTCGCATACCGCCACTAAAAAATTGGGGAGTACCCCCGGACCTATTGTTAATTTCCCTAGGAAATTGGCATTGAGTTTCGATATCTCACTTTACCTATCAATCTTTCAAATTTGTTTTTAAGTGGATGTGTCCGAAACGGCTTAATTGATCTTCAAAGGTTCAAGAAATTTGTATTTTTCTTGTCAGTCATTTGTCGTAAAGCCAATAAAGCTCCTTTAGAAGGGTAAAAAAGGTCAAATGCGTGTTCTTGGGAAACGCAGTTTGAGAATTTCACGGTGTATTTTTAAAATGAATAGAGACGTTTTAAGGAAGTTAAATGGCACTGGAAAGTTTGTTTCAATATGAGCGATAATATAATAAATTGAGCTATATAGAGAAATAACGAAATATAATATCCAATTTATTGAACACTGTTGAGAGTTTGCATAGATTGTAAAGTATAAATAGCTTATGTCACGTTCAATTCTCGCCTACAGCGGAGAGTGAATTTTTGTGTTTAGTTTAATACACATATACATTCGTTAACCAGTAAAATTTTTTCGTGAATTTTTTTTTTGTGAGTTGAATTTTTCAATTTTGAATGGCTAAATGTTGAGCTCTCATGATTATGCAATAGAATGCAAGAAATGTCAGATTTTGCTGATTAAGCTAAGTAGAAATCTTTCGGTTTGATTATGCAAAAGTATGGAAGAGCAAAATAGCATGAACTTTGGGTTTTGTTCTATTTTGGAATACTGAATCATTGCTATTACGGTTTGATTATGCAAATTCGATATCTCGCGTTACCTATCAATCTTTCAAATTTGTTTTTAAGTGGATGTGTCCGAGACGGCTTAATTGATCTTCAAAGGTTCAGAAATTTGTGTTTTTCTTGTCAATCATTTGTCGTAAAGCCATTAAAGCTCCTTTAGAAGAAGACAAAGCTTCAGTTGATTTAATATATGTTTTTTCAATATCTATTATAAAAACGCATACAATATAAAAAACGCACACGTATAAAAACTCGCTCGCTCAATCTAAACAATACGGGAGAGTAAAATTATAAGTGGACGTTAAGGAGGGGGGAGGAGAGGGTCTGAGCTTAACGTCCGGTGGACGTTAAGCGGGAAACAGTGGAATATGTCGACGGCCCCTAAATCAGGCGTAAGAAATCGCTCCATAGGCGTGAATTGGCGTGAGATCGCAGTTTTGGACTCGCACGCGTGAGACTATTACAGAATCCATCAAAAACCAATTAGTGATTGTCAGATTAACGACATCTGTCACAGATACCGGAAATTCCTAGATATTTAGTATCCAGGCAATGTATCAATTTTAGAGTTTTTCAGAGTGATCGTGAGCCTCACGACTTATTATAAACCTAAGTGACTACGCCAATAAACCCAATTCAAAGCTTTTTGTGGATCAATTCTAATGATTTGGGTCACTTCGGTTGAAAAGTGGCTCCAATTTTTGAAGAGCTTAGGACGAGTGAGAGTGAGTGATGACGTAAATCACGTAAATAGTACACATTGGTTTATTTACGCTATCATTCCATCCATCGCTAAGCTATACCTCTTATAAATCTAAAACACACAATTTGTAAACAAATTAAATTATATATTTGACCCAACTATCACACTATCAAACTATCAAACTATCAAACCCATTCTAAAGTGATGCTACTTTTCCCGCCAAAATATACACCTTCACATATTACCTAAAACATCTTTACTTTATTTACCTATCAAAGCCATCAAAGACATGCTTGTTAGAGCAAAAATATAAAGGCGCAAAATATCATTTTGTGGCCACCCACGGAAAGGAGTCATGCAGACTTGTCAAACGCCCTTTACAAAACCACATAGCGGAGTCTCTGTAGGCCTGTCTTGAACCTTTCGATCTTAAGGAGACCGTTTACCCAGGCACTAAGTGCAGATTATTATACAATCACTCTCAAAACATAACATCCCATAAAAATGTAGCGCCCATAAAATCGACAATTACTTAATTTCTGTCGATTTTTATCGATTATATTTTTTCATATAAGTATTTAATTTTTTAACTCGATCACCTCGATGTCCAACTCGACGTTTCAGGATTCCCTATTAATCGACATCTCGAAACGCTTTGTTTATATTATAGCGAAATAAGTGAAACAAATAACATCTTTACCATATTTACTATCAATTCTTCTTTTTTTATTAACCTTACGTTCGCTCGCATTAACGAGATGGCTTTAAGAGCCCTTTGATTAAAACTAAGTGCCTGCACATACCATTTGAAATCAAATAGTTCATCGTTCTCGTTTCTCACACAGCCCGCCTCCGATCGCTACACAAAACACAGGAATAGTCAACGTCACAGCGCGTGACCTTGAGCAACAGGCAAAGAATATCAAATATCATGTCCTTGTCGCGACAAGGAAAGCGGACATAGACAAACCATCCTTCCGCTAATACATAGCCAACACCATGATAAAAAATATATTAAAAGGCCGAAGACTTTCCGTGGCGAAATATAAGAGACATAAGACGCGTGTGATAATTTGATGAGAGAGGTGAAAGCGCGAAAAAAGGCCACCCAGAATACGTTTTTTTAGAGCCAATATTTTCGTATGCTAAGGGCTCCATCCTACAGTCACATTTTTTGTGATAATAATTTCTCTGATCCTATTTTCTTAGTTCAGAGCAATAAAACTCCATCATGAGACAAATTTTAGTGATCGTTTAATTGTAGTTAGTAAACGCCTAACAGTGCCCCAACAGAAAATTTTAAACAAAGAAGCAAATCACGTGACCTTGAGCAACTGGCAAAGAATTTTAGATATCATGTCCTTGTCGCGATAAGGAAAGCGGAGATAGACATACACCATCCTTCCGCGAATACGTAGGCAATACCATGATAAAAAGTACCGTATTTATTCGATTAAGCGCCCTGGGGGCTTATTAAATTTTTGGACCTTGAGAGTGGGCGCTTATTCGAGGTGGGCGCTTAATCGAGGCTGTGCGCTTATTAAATTTTCACCATTTTCAGCAAGTAGTTAGTTTATTTTGCAACAAAACAATAAATAATAACAAAACCAAAGCAGAATTGCAACTGTTCATTGGAAGTTTCTTTAAAATACTTCGGAAAACTCGGTCTTCGGCGAAGTCTCTTAGTAGTACTTAGTCAATTTCAATCTCATTGTCACTAAGGTCAATTAGCGAACTCTCTGGTGCTGCCTCCTAGAGGGGTGGGGTGGGCGCTTATTCGAGGCTGGGCGCTTATTAACTTTTCCTGCCTACAGGGTGGGCGCTTATTCGAGGTGGGCACTTATTCGAGGTTGGGCGCTTAATCGAATAAATACGGTATTTAAAGGCCGAAGACTTTCCGTGGTGAAAATATGAGACAAGCTAAGCCGCGTGTAATAATTTAATGAGAGAGATGAAAGCGCGAAAAAAGGCCACCCAGAATACGTTTTTTTAGAGCCAATATTTTCGTATGTTAAGGGCTTCATCCTCGCAGAGTTAAAGCCTACAGTCACATTTTTTTCTGATGATAATTTTTCTGATCCTATTTTCTTAGTTTAGAGCAATAAAAGTCCATCATGAGACAAATCTTGTAGTAACCATTTAATCGTAGTTAGTAAACTTAACAGTGCCCTCTAGCTACAGAAATTTTTAAGCAAAGAAGCAAATCATCACAACTAGCACTTTAAAGTGAATTCACCATTTTTGAGAAGCGAATCACTGCATTAAAGTAACAACCTACTATGTGGCCTAACTTGCCACGAGTCTCTCGTAGCTCAGTGGTTAGAGTATCTGACCAGTGTGTGAACTGGTTAGAGCATCTGTCCGATGTGCGGAAGGTCATAGGTTCGAATCCTGTCGGAGACTCAGATTTCTTTCTTTTTCCCACGCTCGTGACATCATGAACATGACATCTTTCTCATAGAAATAATATACAGAAGAAAAAAGAAAACAAACTGAAAGCAAAAGAACATAACGAAACGCAGTTTACTCTAATTCGAACCCGTACCGTTCGAAAGCGAAACCACCCGACCGTGCACTACACCAATATACCTCTTTAACTTGTACATTTTGTTTTTCCAATGTTGGTAATGTGATGTTACCCTAGAGAACTGTTTCTTTTAAATTTTGTTTTCTTCACGTGCATATGTATGCATAATTTATGAAAAGACAAAGAACAAATTCCCTACAAGCTAAAGAGGTCTATTGACCATAGAAGATCAGCATAAATAAAAAAGTTCAAAATAGGCTACTCATGTCGAATAAAATCTATTGGTACGATCTAACAAAAATGTGAAAAATGTGAACAAAAATGCGACTATGAATCGACAAAGAATGCAGGTTAAATTATAATATTCTCCTATAAGTTAAACATTCACTTACAGGAGATAAAAACGATTCAATTTTTTCCACCACTTAGCTCAATTTTTTAATCGAGGTATAACTTTAGACACGTTAATAAAATTGATTAATTGATTGATTGACTATGCTATATTAAACGAGTCGGAAGTAAACGACATATTTTATTTACAATTACAGTTATTTAGTTCTTATGCAATCAATTATAAAGAAATACTCACAAAGGCTATCACCAGAGCTGTATTTTCCGTCCTGTAGCGGTGGACGCCTTAAAATAAGTCTCTAATTTCTCTGACTAAGGATAGAAAATCATAAATCTATGCAGTCAGTACATACACCTTATTCGATGGTTTAACAGATAATACGCGCGGATATTTTACGAGTTGCGTAGTATTTTTTCGAGCCCCGCAGGGGCGAGAAAAAATGCGAGCAATGAGTAAAATGTCCGCGCGTATTATCTGTTAAACCATCGAATAAGGGATTTATTATTCGACTGAAATTATTTTATTTATAATATCTTGTGTCTTGAAACCGGGATGCTAAGGTGTAATACGGCAATCTACTGTGTAATACGCTCGGATATTTTGCGTGTTCTCTTTCCCTTATAAGGTAAAATGACGTCATAGTCGAATAATAAACTGGGTTATCATCCTTGTCATAATCATCGTTATCGTGATCATCGTCATCACCGATCTCGACTTGAAGAAACAGAGTGTCATTCACAAGGTAGCGCCTTGTTTGCAGTTTCTCGTGAGATATGAAGCAAGATATATGACCACCCGCAGGGTTCTCTGCTCCCTTGGGTTTTTTAAAGAATAAATCTTGCGTATTCCATTTAGGACTTAAATATTCTACAACGTTTTCCCGATGTTCTGGATCTTCCTGTTGATCAAACAGTGTAAAAGTTACTTTCTGGTTGAAAGGCCAGGGTAAAATGACATCATATTCACCTTCCATTAAAGCGATGCTTACTGAGAGGTGAGCATTCGGGAAATAAGTCAATGGAATGCCATTAGGATAAACCAGTATGAAAAATTTGTAGCCATGTGGGTCTGTGTACCATGGACCAAGTGTTATTCTTTCCCCTTCTCGGTATGCTTTCGCTTTACTCAATTTTTCAGTGAAATTGGTAATAACCAAAAAGACCCGCATGTTATTCATTTTTCCAATTGCCAACTGCCTTTGTCGAAGTCTTGCCACTTTCTTTTCCAAGTTTTTTGTTGTCTCCATTTTTTCCTTTAGTTCCAATTGCCTCTGGAGTGCCGCCATTTTTCTTTCCAAGTTTTTTGTTGTCGCCTGAGTGTTATTTAACTGATCCTGGGTTGAACGTTCCATTTTTTCTTTCAGTTCCAATTGCCTCTGGAGTGCCGCCACTTTCTTTTCCAAGTTTCTTGTTGCCTCTTGAGTGTTACTTAACTCCTCCCGGGTTAGACTAAACTGAGCTTGTGTTTCATTTAACTGAACTTGAGTTTCATTTAACCGAGCTTGTGTTTCATTTAACTGAACTTGTGTGTCGTTTAACTTAACACAAGCAAAGTCAAAGTGCTCTCTCATGGTGAGTTGAAGATGGGATGATACGCTTTTTCGATGAACCTACAGAAAAAAGACGAGTACACTAAGGAAAACGCGTATGTATCTAAACTTATGTAGTGACAAATTTAAAGTTTGTTTTGGCATCTTTAAATGACAGTGAAGGCAAGCAGAATCAGTGGTAGAACCATTGCGTGCCTGTATATGCGGGTGAATTGAATTGAAATTTCAAACGCACTCAAAAGAGTTATTGGATGACGATACCACATTTTGATATGATAAAGGCACAAACCTTTTCGTTGCATCCCATCTGAACATGCGGGCAGGAAACTAAAGTCAGCGGACAGTCTTTTTCAATGTGATTTGGAATCTGAAAAACAACATCCAAACAGAGACAGAACTGACAAAGTTAAGTGATTATGTGGCAACGTGACAAAGCCACAAAGAGTAGAACTAACCACTGTTATAAGTGACTTAAATTATCAGCAGGAAAAGTTCAATTTTGCCTACTCAATAAGGGGATCATTCGAAATTTATCATTTTAAATATAAAATTAAAACAAACCACTTAAAAACAGGGCCTGTTTACATGGAGGGATGGTGACTCTCCCCGAGTTTTTCTTGGGGGGAGAAGGCGGATGTCACAGGCTATGAATTTGCACGTTTTACAATATACAAACATTAAAGGTGCCTCGGCCGCTATGCCGACCAACCTTATTTCTTTACTGGGATCTTGGTTGCAGGTTCAACATTGCAAATTTGTTTGAGGAGGAGAGTCATGACAATGGCCATCCCCCCGTGCAGAACATTCCAGTTAAGGAGTTGGCATAGGCCATATAGAGAAGCCCATAAAATTGCGGCCGTGTGCGTCACATTGTCTAATAAGGCTTATGAAAGTGAGAATCATAACTTTATAACGTCAGTTAAACGCACACTATCTGTATTCAAGATAAAAGACAACAACGAAATTAAGTTACCATTTCCCTTGGAATTGAATCACCACAGCTGTTGGGGCAAGCTAGTGGGAAATTGTTGCACTTATCAATATGATTCTGAAAAATAATTACAGATTGTTCACCTCTAATGTAGAGAAGTATGTATAGTTATAAGTTCTTTGTAGCTACAGGGCATGCGGAACTATATTAATCGCATAAGCAACCTGTAAGGAACTGCGTGGGTTACAAATGTTACTTCACAAAGTTTGTCAGGTTTAAAGGTACTGACTGAATGTAATGGTTTTGCACACAACGAAGAGAACAATGGCGCTAGTTTTTTATCAACTTTTATAAACATTGAAAGCTTGCAAACGGTACGTAACGTGGTTATAAGAATCTCTGATATTCTGAATTAGTTTTACCGGTATGTGACACTCTGGGTGTGGCTCTCTGCAGTATTCACACTCTATGATCCTCCAACTTGCACGTGATCGTCACGTGTTGCTCCAGATCTTTCTTTTTCAAAGTCATGGGACAATTTTCGTTGATACAGGAAACAACTTTCGAGGGGCAAGTTTTCAAGTGGTCCTGTCAGGAACATTAAAAAAATCACATGTTTTGTGTGCGAATTAAAGGTGTGGAAAATGCCTATGTTTTGAAAATAAACTGAAAAGGGGAAAAAATATCAGTTTGCCTCACATGCTCGAGACAAACTCAATACAGTTTACTTCGTATCAAGAAATGGTCCATTGTACCGGGTCAAATTCGCACATTAAGATTTAAACAATAGGTCTTTTGTTTTAAGTGACACTGCCGAAACAACGCCGAAAAGTTCGTGCATGATCGCAAAATCTTCGGCTTGACAACCTAAGCGCGTGCATCTTTCCGAAATAGACTCATAAAACTGGTTCGGTCTAAGATTTTCGTTTTCATTTCGGTAGAATGTGCGCTCATACAAGCGCACTTTAGCGCAAAGGTGTGACTTTTAGGGAGGTGTTATTTTTTTGCTTCAAAACGCCATGTGCATTCATGAATAAAGATAAAAACACGTATTTACATAAACAATTATTTTCCGCGGCGTGAGATTTAAATGCTTTCACCTCGGAACTAAAAGCCGTAGTAAAACAAAAATCCAAAATAAAACGAGTTGAGTACATTGCTGGTTTGTTATCCGATGAAAGTAGCTGCCGTTAGCCTCGCAAAATAGACTTTCAGGCATGAGGAATAAAGCAACACGTTCACGTAACAACTGTTTGCGCGGCTACAAGATTTGAATGATTTATAAATGAGAACGAAGCTCGTTTAAACCTTAAGAACGCAACCAATGTGTTGTTGTCAGAGGAATTTTTATGCCTCGCTGTTGTTAGTTTGTCGTGTCAGTTATAGCTCTGTACCTCCCTCACGGGGGAACTTGCCACTTAGCTCGGTCCCGCCGAAGATTCATCGGAAATTTTAAATTTCCCTCGCTTGTTATAAGCCATTGTTTCACCGTTGATCGTTTTTGCCCTTACATGGACAAAAACGATCACGAATACAATAGCTATTGTTGTCGAATTTGACCCGCTTTTCTTGATACGTTTGACAACATCATCAAACTTAACATTTGCCATCTTTCTTTTATTACCACACACGACTCTCTCGACACCACAGACCATCAGTATTCATACATGATGTGTGTTACATATGAAACTAGTAATTAAATCGCCAAGCTCGTTACTAGTCCCCATGGAGCCCAGTGGTTAGAGTGTCCTAACAGTGTACGGAAGGTCATGGGTTCGACTCGACTCTCATCGGGGACTGAAATTTTCCTTGAAGTCCTGTATGCTCGCGAGAAACTGAATACAATTAACCTGCAATAATATTGTGTTTCGGTTTTTACCTCTTTGTTTCTCAGTTCACCGGTCCAGTCGCAATCTTCACTTGGACATTTGATTGCAAACGACAGAATTTTCCTTTCTGTTGCTTTGTCAGGAAATACATCCTACAAAAACCAAGACGGAAAGTCATTATTCCACAACAACTAGACTACTCAAGACATTAAAAGAACTTGTATGCTTTATTTTTTTACAGCAAAATACAATATTTAATGAAAACTGAAAATATTACACAATCACACAGCAAAATGAAATGCATAAAATTGGCCGTAGGAAGAACAAGATTTTATCTCGGCAAGGCGTCCGAAATAACAGAGATTGAGTTTTGTGTCCTGCGGCAAACAATGAACGCACGCTTGCTATTTTTGGTCTACCTTGAAACAGTTACAAGTTTTTAACTCACTTAATAGATAATAGATATACAAGAAAACGACTATCTAGAATACGTTACTCAAGAAAGTGTTCCCAATGAAGTCTTTTTTTTTTTAAGAATATTTTACGACCTTTTAAAGACCTGTTTTTTGAAAATGTGATAGCCTTTCAGTGTGATAAATTTACCAACACTTCGCCGCTTCGTTCTTATTATTTTCCTTCTATTTATTTCTGTTAATTAAAATTTTACCAGTCATTTTACATGGAACCTCCCATACGACAGTTAGTTAAGACTAAACGGATATTCAGTCATTATTTCATTCATGCATTTATTCATTCACTCACTCTTAGATTCATTTGTGTTCCCTAGTGTAATATTTTTTCAAAGTTATCCCTAGGGCTTCGCAAAAACTTAAAAACAATTTCAATGGTACCATATGGAAAGTCTTTGAGCCCTCTTTTATCCACTCTTGTTTCATAGAATTTGCTTTCATATTGGATCCGTAGGAAATAATGAAAATGGTTCCAAAATGTTACAAAAGGGGACATAGCCGTGGTTTCTTTCAGGTTTTACCCCTCAAATTCGAAATTATATGGTATGAGCGGGATAGAACATCATCTAAAGAATGTATACCATCCTTGCAACTTCCACTCAAGTTCTAATTTTGGTTGGAAAATCGCAAAAAATTTCCGAGTGTTTTGATATATATTCTATGGTCGACTAAGGTTTCGAAAAAGTCCGAAAAGCTGAAAAGGTCTTCTTCGTAAAGAAAATGGTCATTATTCAATTTCGTTTTAATAGATTGCTCTGAAATTTTCGGAGTTGACGAACAACTATATCACCTTGATGCACAAAAATTTCCAAGGCTATAGGCAAAGTCTTTTCCGTGTAATTATGATTTTCGCTATGACTACTCGAAAGTGCAAAAAATGCGTTCTTGTAAGTTCTATCAAATTTCACGCGGAGAGGAATAATGTCTTCCAGTAAGCGCGGATAATGACTAAATTCGCTCTAAGCATAGACTTTTTGTTCTTTTACAACATGTCAAAGAAAGAATCGTTGAGAACCACTTCAAGAGGAAAGACGTAATTTCTTTTCCAGTGGGTAAAGCTACGAGGTTATGTTACAAAAAGGAACATTTATCGTCTAATGAAAAAGATCATTTTCGCTGTTATAATATAGAGGACAAAATTACTGAATGCTGATTAGCTGACGAAGAGGGCATTTCTTCTTAATTAAGGGCAAAATTATTCGCTCCTGATTGGTCGAGCATCAAAATTTCTCACTCGTGATTGGTTAAGCGCGTCGTTCTCGTTGCATTCAGTTCGCTTGGGGCGATTTTGAAGAAAATTTACAAACGGAGCGTTCGCATGTTTCGCCGGAGATTTTGATATAAAAAAGGAATGAAATCGGAAGATACCTAAGAAAGAATTCTACAGGTGAATTACAGCATTTTACGCCAAACAGGAAGTGATTATTTGCGTCAAGTCTTGGATTAACTAGCCGCCACTAGACCTTCGCCACTCAGGCAATTTCTACAGCTTCTGAAAACACGCGTGATATTAATCCTTAATTTTATTCGGGCCCATGCGATTACATATATTTATATAAATCTCTATTTTTAAGGGCATATGCCTTTTCTTCTTATAAAACAACGTAACGTAAGAATCGGCGAATTCCATTTTAAGAGGAGCTACGTTTTTTTCCCCACAGGGGTGCAGCTTTGATGTTGCTAAAAAAAGATAAATTATTACTGTAGTGAAAATAAAACACTCAATTTTATTTCTATCCTTATGGCACTGATGAATTTCATTTTGTTTTTGTAAAAGAATATGGCCTTCATGGCAATTAAACAATTAAACACACAGTGGTTTTTTGTTTCTTATTGTTGTTTGTACATGAATAGCTGCACACCCCGAGTATGCGTGCTAAATCAGGAAGGCGAGCCAGCAGCACGTCTTTCATATTTAGACAAACTAGAGCCCGATCCGTCAATTGTATTATCTCTGTAGTTACAGTACATGGAAACACAAATGTAAATTATGGAGAGGTAGTTAGAAACACAGACGGTGTTTGTAGGGCCCCCGCACGCGCTTAAGGCCTGGTTACACGAGGCAATTTTTCTTGCAACCGTAACACAATATTTGTTGCCATCTATTTTCTTTTCATCTATTTCCTCGTGTAAGAAGGCCTTTACTCTTGTGCCATCTATTTTCTTATCAACAATTGCCTCGTTTAACAAGGTCTTTACTCTTGTGCAATCCATTTTCTTTTCATGTATTGCCTCGTGTAACAAGGCCTTAAGCGCGTGCCATTTTTTTTCTTTTTATCTACTTCATCGTGTAACAAGGCCTTTAGGGCGTGCCATCTATTTTCTTGTTTTATCTGTTTCCTCGTGTAACAAGGCCTTTACTCTTGTGCCATCTATTTTCTTTTCATCTATTTCTTTGTGTAACAAGCCCGTTACTCTTACAAGGAAACTATTCTAAATATCAGGTGATGAGTCTGGGCCCGAGGAATTGTCATAAGGATTTACACATGGTCATTAATGGCATTGTAATTGATCAGAAATCAGAGATAACGCTCTTAGGGGTTACCTTAGACGATCAGCTATCATTTTCGAGTCATGTAAGCAATGTTTGCAGAAAAGCTTCCAGTCAAACTGGTGTTCTTTTGAGATTACGTAAGCTTATTCCGACATCTGCTAAACTACATATTGTCAGATTTGCTATATTACCTTTATTTACATACTGTCAGACTGTCTGGCATTTTTGTCGTTCTTCTGATGCCATAAAATTAGAATGAATTCAAGAACGAGCATTACGAGCTGTTTATTGTGACAACAAATCGACGTATGAGGAACTCTTGCAAAGAGCGAGTCTACCAACACTTCGTACGCGACGACTGCAATCTATTACATAACAACCATAATGTATAAAGTTAAAAATGGTCTAGCGCCTCCTTACATTGCGAATTTATTTGTTGTTACCAATTCTCAGTACTTTCTTAGAAATTCTGATTTTTCTATACCTAGCTCGGACTGTTGCTTACGGAAAACACAGCCTGACTTATTTTGGCCCTGTCATCTGGTCCAAACTTGACAAATCTGTTAGATCATCTGAATCATTAGACACTTTTAAAAAGCGCATTAAATTGGTTGACTTCACAAACCTGCTGGTCAATACTTGTAAAGACTGTTTCTTATGCAATAACTAATAATCGATCTTATATATTTATATACTTTTTCTACATTTATATATGTACATATTATATTTTATTAATTATTAGATTATTATTGTAGTTATAGTGCAGTTAGATGTCCCCAATTAGTGTACATTGTATGCTAGAGATTTTGACACATTAATAAAGTTCTAATCTTATCTTATCTTATCTTAAATTTAAGCCTCGATATGGGCTACCACGAGGGCTCGCTCGGGAGAACCGAAAATCTCTCAAAAATCGAAAAATTTAAAAGATCCGGACAAGCGGATTGTGGTTCTGGTATAAGTACATGAAAGTCTTTCAACACACAAGAAATGAGCGAAATCTGTTTTTCAAACCAGATCGGCCGGACCGCTTTTACGGAGACTGTCTCTTAATCGTTGGGTTATGACATATGTTAGTTATTTTGTTTGCTTAAAGGGGCATCCTGGTCGGATTTTGCCAAAAATTTTAAAATTCATCAATTTTTTTGATAACCTCTCAATGACTACTTCAATCTATGTAGTTTCAGAATATATCTTCATTTCTTTGGCAAATTAATTTTTTCCACTATAAAATAAGGGCCTTTTTTGTGGGTGGCCCCTCATATTTTTCAAAGAGTATTTAAGCAATTGCCACCAAATTTGGTAGAAATATTCTTTTATGTACTTATCTGCAACCCTATTGAGTAGAATTTCATTTTCTCAAATAAACCTGGTTTTATAAGAAATTTGCCTTCTAAAACGTGTGATTGGTTACTGTGGTGACCAAAATGGTCCGAAGGCGACAACACCCAATTGGGTTGCACTCCATCTCATAAAGATTTATTCTACCAAAAATCAAGTGATTTTTATGAAAGCAACTTGTCAAAAAGTGAGGGGCCTTAATCTAACCCCCGAAACAACATTTCTCAGAAAATTATTAATTGTTAACCTAAAATAAGCAAATCATTAACACTGGTTATCCCATGTGGTAGACAGTGGCATTGATGTACTCTGTACAAAGTTTGAATCAATTTGAATGAATTGACAATTAAATATGATTTTTTTATTAAGCAGCCAAAATCTTACCAAAATCCGACCAGAAGGCCCCCTTAAGATATGATGTGTCCTCTGATTCTCTGGCTTAGCCCAGAGAAATAACATCTTTAACATACATTGCAATAGTCAATTCCGCGTTTGTTTGCCAAGTACTACATGCATAAGAGTAATATGCACCTTTACAAAAAAATATTGCGGCTTCAAAACATCCTTTTTATTGAAAATCCATGATCTCTTACAGGGATACTGTGAGTAAGCTGATTTTAACATGTTCCAGGGATTAGCCTACATTTTGTTTCCTTAGTTACAGTTCAACTGATACTCTCCTTCCTGAGAAATAGGGAGAAATGAACGCCTGATCGCAGGTTACTGATAACTGCTGACAAGAGTCAGTAGCGCAGGAGAAAGGTTGTAAGAAACCTCTCACGGAGGAAGGGTATCCTCAGCCGGCTTTAAAAGTGACGGGCATGTGCGAATGAAGCCATAAGCTTAAAATTAACTTCAAAATTTACAGGATATATAAATTTTACAGCTAAGCAGAGCAAGAGAGGCCTATCTTATTCAAAACGAAATCACTCTTACACCTAATGGCTTGAACAGACTCGATGAACATTCATAAAATTCAGTACAATTATCATTATATGCCCTATGCCTGGTTAGCAAAACTTCTTTGAATCAGGTCGCCAGTGTAAACCTTTAATTTAGTCGCCATGGCGCCTATAATGGTTGCAACTTAGAGGGTTGTTGTCCTTCTGCTAGGTCGTCCTAGTATTAGAAAACTAAGCTTAATTCAGAAGTGTAATAAGCTAGGAATTAAGAATAATTATCTTATTGTATCTTAGAAGTAACTTATAACTATTTAGTCTTTTATATTGGACCTACACTATAAACTTATATCTTGTTATAACTAAGTTCAGTGTCATGGGATTCCTCATACGCCATGTCATTTAATATTAGCCAATAATATACTTGTAATCTTTATCGCCAAAGAAAAGCTCTTACAATTTAAATTGTAAGAGCCGTCGTACATTTTTTCTTTCCTGCATTGGCCCTGTAGAAGTTCTTCTAGTCGAAATATTGGCCATTTAATCTGCTTTTCATTTCCGATCCTTTATACTAGCCTTGCTTTTTAAGGTGGCTCCAAGTAGTCACACTTCCCTTTTTGAATGCGCTCATACTTAATTTTACTTAGCTCAGTGAATGTGAATTTGATACCAGATGTTGGACTTGGATGAAAGTTTTGACCTTTGCTTTTTTTCATAACAACGGTAAACAAACATGGCGAAGAACAGTTTTTCCTAATTATCTTTCGATTTTGGGGCTACCCGCGATAAGCGAATAAATACGTTATAATCTACATAGTGCAGCACACTGAATGGGAAAATTTCAAACAAATTAAACTGTTCGATTTTGAATAAATCGTTGAAACATTTTTAACATTTGTTTCTTCATGTTTGAAAATGCTAAAAAGAATGAAAACGTCAACCAAAACTGTATTTGTATTTTGAATGAAAAGCCCGATCTCTTTATTGCCGAGGAGTTAGTCCGAGCTATTTGCAGGGAGTAATAATTTAAGTCTGAGGAAACTTTCTGTGGTAATTTAATGGTAATTTTTGAGACCTATGGAATGTTTTGACTGCTTATATTTCCAACACGAAAAAACACATGTTTTGGCGATTATTCAAAATCGAACAGTTTAATTTGTTTGAAATTTCCCATTTAGTGTGCTACACAGTGCAGATTATAGCGCATTTATTTGCTTGTCGAGGGTAGCCCCAAAATCGAAAGATAATTAAGAAAAACTGTTTTTCGCCATGTTTGTTTACCGTTGCTATGGAAACGCTGATTAGCATAAAGAGAGCGTCGGCCAAAACTTTCATCCAAGCCTAACACCTGGTATCAAATTCAGATTCATTGAGCTAAAGTAAGCTGTCATAGGTGTGCCATCTATGATTTGTTTAACATTAGGCATACAACTATAGCTTAGTTTAAGTGTGTTCCTGTTAAATATTTTCTTTAATTCATGGCCGCTTGGAAAGCATTTATCTATTAACTTAAAGAACTCTTTACCTACATTATATTTAACAGGAACACACTT
The DNA here is from genome assembly GCA_022457155.1 of Cladopsammia gracilis. Lineage (NCBI taxonomy): Eukaryota > Metazoa > Cnidaria > Anthozoa > Scleractinia > Dendrophylliidae > Cladopsammia > Cladopsammia gracilis. The sequence goes on along the minus strand of JAJGOT010000053.1, from coordinate 150,268 downwards.
AAACTAAGCTATAGTTGTATGCCTAATGTTAAACAAATCATAGATGGGCACAACAAGATCACTCTGAAAAAGGCAGAACAGCAAGGTAGTATAGATAATGTTGAAAGTGTAGTTGTAGAAAGAAAGAAGAGTGCCCATTGAAAGGAGAATGTCTAACTAAAGAAATAGTTTATCAAGCTACCGTCAAGACGCAAGAAAGTACAGAGACATATATAGGTTTAACAGCTAACGAATTTAAAACTAGATGGCGTAACCATAAGGCGTCATTTAACAATGAAAATAGAAAGAATGATACAGAATTAAGTAAATATTTATGTCAGTTAAAGGACCGAAAACAGGAATATGACATCACCTGGAAAATTCTAGCAAAAGCCAAGGCATATTCGAATCAATCGAAACGATGCAATCTGTGTATTGAAGAAAAACGTTTGATAATAACTGAACCGCAAATGGCTTCGCTAAAAAGGAGAAACGAGCTTATTTCAACGCGTAGACACAGACGTAAATATATTTTAAAACACACCCTAGAATAAGTTCTACTGAAGCAAGTAGTGCGCGCACATGTATTCTTTAGGCGCGCGCAAATTTTTAACGGTTTTTTAACGGTTAGGTAGAGTGTGCGTCTTGCGAAATCATACACATAAATAACGTAGTCAAACAAGGGATCAATCATTGTAAGTTTAACTAACACCTACGAAACAAGTTTGTATTAAACTTATGGTCATCAAAGTTGAGTGATTTTATAAAGGAAAAAACTAGTTTCATGAAATTGCACCTATATTTCAACCACTTAAAGTGGTCTTCATCAGGGTGACTGGAGTAAACCGTTATTTACACATGTTCTTATACAAACTGCTGACGCACACAAACATAATAGTATATGCGCGCGCAAAACCAAACTGTTTTGCGCGCTCATTTGAAACTATGTAGAATAGAATACAAAAGAAATTACATCCGAGTAAATCAATGGCTTGCGCGCGCCCTGCGATTTTGCGAATAGAAAAAGTCATTAACATTGAGTCCATCCGGAGCCGTTGTGAGTCTATATGCCCACTGACCCTCTTTCTCTCTTGTTCCACACAAGAAGCGTTTGAAAGACGGGTTAAAGAACTGACGGAATTTTTAGTAGCAAATTTTTAGTAGCGGAATTTTTAGTAGGAATTTTTGGTGTGACGAGGATGGCAGCTCGTCCAATTAAGGAATTGATGAGTGTCTGTGGGTTTGGTATAGAGGTCAGTATCGATTTTGCCATTGTTCAAAATAACCTGTACATCAAGAAAAGAAATAGTACTGGACGATATGTCTGTTCAATAAACCATGTGAAAATCCAGACGAGTTGAAAGTACTGAAATTTGCTCCAGGCACAAGGCAAGAGGACTGCATAACCATTACCAATTACATGCAAACAAAATTGTCAAAAGAGAAATTGAACTCAAGAAACCACGCACTCTAACCTAAATGTCCAATTGCAACATCAAAAACAATATTCAGACATAATATGACAGCATTGCATGATGGGAAAAACTTACAGGAGATAGCCCAGAGGGCACTTTGATTTAAATTAGGTACAACTTAAGACACGTTAATAAAATTGATTGATTATAACATCAGAATAAACGAATTGGCCACTTGCATAAATGACATAACTACATCTTTTACTTAAAATTAATTAGTCATTATTAACTAGAAAATCATTGTTAACTCTATTTTTGAATTTACTTTAAATATTGCATTTATGCACCGCACAAACAATGTTTATTTTGCATTAGCAAGTTACATTCCCATGATCATAACCTTTGTGGCTTAAAATTGTAGATGTAGATGTACAATAAAATATACAGAAATTTCTAGAAGGGCTATCACCAGAGCTGAAGTTTCCGTCCTGTCGCAGTGGGCGCATCAGAATAAGTCTCTAAATTATCTGACTGAGGATTGAAATTCATAACAGTAGAAGTGTACGATGACACGGATGAACTGGAACGGAGTGAGCAAATCACTGAGGATCACGGCGGGCCGACCTCGACTTGAAGAAACAGAGTGTCATCCATGAGGTAGCGCCTTTCTTGCAGTTTCTCGTGAGATATGAATTTACTTTTGCAACAACCAGAGTTGTCTGCTCCCCTGGGTCGTTTAAGGTATAAATATTCTATATCCGTTTTAGGACTTACATAGTTTACAACGTTTTCCCGTTTTCCTGGATCTTCCTGTTGATCAATCAGCGTAAAAGTTACTTTCTTTTGGAATGGCCAGATTAACATGGCATCATATTCACCTTTCATTACGAGGATACCGACCGAGAGGTGAGTATTCTCGCAACGCTTCAGCAGTGGGTGGCCAATGGGATAAAAAAGCACTTGTAATTTGTAACCATAACGTTCTGTGTAGAATGGATCACTGGTTATTGTTTCCTTTATTCCTGCTTTCGCTTGACTCAAAATTTCACTGAACTTGTTAATCTTCCAAATAAACCGTGTGTTATTATTCTCTTTATCCGTATTCGTTTTAATTTCCAACTGCCCTTGAAGTGCCGCCACTTTATCCTCCATGATTCTTGCTGTCTTTTGTGTGTTACTTAGCTGTTCCTGGAGTAAATGTTCCATTTTTTCTTTCAGTTCCGATTGCCTCTGGAGTGCCGCCACTTTCTTTTCCAAGTTTGTTGTTGTCTCTTGAGTGATACTTAACTGATCCTGGATTAAACGTTCCGTTCTTTCTTTTAGTTCCAATTGCCTCTGGAGTGCCTCCACTTTCTTTTCCACGTTTGTTGTTGCCTCTTTAGCGTTACTTAACTGATCCTGGGTTACACTTAACTGAGCTTGTGTTTCATTTAACTGATGTTGTGTGTTGTTCAACTTAGCACAAGCAAAGTCAAAGTGCTGTAACATGGTGAGCTGAAGATGGGATGATACGCTTTTTCGCTCAACCTGCAGAAAGAAGACGAGTACCCTTAGAAAAACGTTTATTTATCTATTTTTTTTTATAGTAACAAATTTCTCATGTTTATCAGTCATGATACAAAGTTTGCTTTGGTGGCTTTAAACGTCAGTGAAGACAGGAAGAATCAGCGGTAGAACCATCGCGTGCCCTGCGAAAATGCGTGTGAATTGAATTGAAATTTAAGCAGTCACTATCAGCACTGTGTATCAAGTGCATTTAATATAGTACGGCTTTACAAAGGCGGTTATAGCTTGCGGCTCCGCCAATACAGGAATATATCGAATATAGTTTCTTCCAACACCGTCATTATAATTAAAAGCCATAATGTTGGCTCAAAATTGAATTAAGTTTTGTTTAGCGATTAAAGTGCTTTTCGGGCAAAAAGAAAAGCAAAACTGAAAATTACACATGTACTACTTACCCTGATCAAAATATGAATTCTAGCTAGTTTTGTACGCGCAATCAGATCTTAAAAATACGACACAATGTTTAAGTTTGGAGACGTCGACATGTTTCGGATACTTCAGTATCCAAAAAAAAACATCAGTTCAGGATGTTTACAAAATTGTAACTGTATATATCAAATTATTAACAAAGAAATGTTGATTATAAATAGTAGAAATAATAGTTAATTACAAATTTGCCAGAATATTACATAATAAGGGTTACAACGAAATTATCAGAATACAAATAACGTGGTACGGATATAGATCTGTGCAAATATTACATATTATCATATGACCCGTACGGCCCTGCGAACCTTTTCTTTGCAAAACCATTGATGAAAGTCCCGTATGAGGGCCGTACGCATTTGCGCGAGCGGGCCGGAAAAAGGCGTACGGCCCTACTACAAAAGCGGACGTCCGCGCGCATTAAAATTTCAAGTAATTTTGTCTCCAAATTGGTCATATGATAAAATGCTTATTGACTACGTTAGGTCGGGCCGGATGGGAAAATATTTGGCTCTCGGTCATGGCGCACGGACCTCGCTGCGCTCGGTCCGTACGCCATGACCTCGAGCCAAATATTTTCCCATCCGGCCCTCCCACATAGTCAATAAGTACATATTATTTTTTTCTGAAGCATCTCAGCAGTCCGGAATCCTAAATCCTTGAATCTGATTGGCTAATCGCGCGCTTTCCCGCGCTTTCAGCCGGTCCAGCTTTTTACGATACGGACCGGGGTTACGGACCGGGTTTGCCGGTTGTACTTTCACGATTGCAATGACACTGAATTGATTTTCTCTTGATGAACTGCTTATATCATTGAATTTTCTCGTAAATTATGAACCCAGACGAAAGCTAGCAAAGCGAAAGTGAATTTTTATTGGCCATATATAATATTTAACGACACAAACAAAGAAAACAATGAAGAAAACCGGCAAAGTTTCATCATAGCTGACATCGGCTGACATACAAAGACCAGACAACACGCTGAAGATCTTAACAACGCTTAAACCAGGTACAAAAAGACTCAATGAAGAAAGACAGAACAAACTAAATGGAAGGAATAATCAGCCGTAAAAATAAAGGCCAATTTTATTCCTCGATAAGGCGAGTACAAGTTTCGATTTTATAGTTTTTGGGTTTGTTGTTGTTTTTTACAAAGCGGCATTTGTGGCAAAACATTACTATAATAAGATGCAATCTAGCACTTTTTTTCAAAGGTTTTGACTCCATTCGGTTTAAGTGTTCTTATTTTTCTGGTTGTGTTTTTTCTCGTAATAGAGATTCTGTGAATTTTTTATTATAAAAGTCTTTTGTCATTCTAGTCTTGTACTAGGTTTGTTGTCAATAATTTACACGCCTTTTAGCGATCGGATTTTACGAGATAATTTGTACTTTCACTACATTGCTCGGTTTGTATGCTTTTATTTCTCGGTTTTTACCTTCTTTTATCTAAATTCTATAAGTTTTCATTCAAGAAAACATGATTTTTAAATTAGAATAGCTCAGTTTAAGCTTTCGTCCCGCTATAAATAAATTACGCTCGACTTTTCTTTGTTTGAAAAGTTTTTAAAGTTATAATTCAGCTTTGCACGGCTTCGCTGTAGGCAAGAACATTTCTCTATCCTCACCGGAGGCAAACACAAGAGCCGTTTATTCTACCAAGAGACATAAACTGATAACAATGAGTTCACTTTGCACATAAAGTTTTTTTTGTTTATGAATGGAAAGTTGTGAAGATTACCGAGCTAATTTAGATTTTGCGCGCGTTCTGTCAGTTTAGCTGTACGCGGCGCGTAAGAAACATTTCTTGGAAAGCTGTACATGAATGATTTTCACGGCGAATCGCAGAATTAAAGTAGGAAAAAAATAAATAAGTTATTTAAAGGCCTAGGTCGGTCCGTATAGGAAAAAACTGTGCCCTCGGTCTTGAGTACGGCCCTCGGCCTACGGCCTCGGGCCGTACTCAAGACCTCGGGCACAGTTTTTTTCCTATACGGACCTCCCGACCGGTAAATAACATATATTTATTTTTTCCTCAGAGCGCGAGCGGGCGGAATTCTGCGAATCCTGCAATTTGATTGGTTCCGGGAGCGGGCGGAAATTTTCGATCTTGCCCGCTCACTCTACGATTCCGCCCGGGTTGCGTAGTTGCATAATCACAATAATTTGTGACTCCGTTGTTTTAAGCTTGTGAGCCCTGGTATTATTGAATTTTCTCGTCAAATATGGACCCAGACGAAAGCTACCAAAGCGAAAGCGAATTTTATCAGCTAGATAAAATATTTAACGACACAAATGAAGAAAACAATGAAGAAAACCCGCAAAGTTTCACCATGCGTAGCTGACATCGGCTGACAAAGATCCGAAAACACGCTAAAGCTCTTAACGCTTCAACGAGGTATCAAAAAGACGCAATGAAGAAAGAGATTAAACTAAGTGGATAGAGAAATCAGCCGTAAAATTAAAGGCCAATGTTATTCCTCGAAAAGGCGAGTACAAGTTTGGATTTTATGATTTTATGATTTATTGATTTTATAGTTTGTTCGGCGTTTGTTGTTTTTTACAAAGCGACACAGTTTGTGGCTTAAAAAATCAGTGATTAGACAATCTAGCGCTTGTTTACAAAGGTTTTGACTGCATTTGATTTAAGTGTTCTTATTTTTCCGGTTTTGTTTTTTCTTCTAATCGAGATTCTGTGAAATTTCATTACTGAGTGTTGCTTAAATTTGTCATTCTAGTTTTGTACTGGCTTGTAATTTATACGCATTTTCGCGATCGGACTTTACGAGATAATTCGTACTTTCACTACAATGCTCGATTAGTATGCTTATATTCCACAGTTTTTGCCTTCTTTTATCTAAATTCTGTAATTTTTCATTCAAGAAGATATGATTTTTAAATAAGAATAGCTCAGTTTAAGCTTTCGCACTGCTTTGAATGAATGACGCTCGACTTTCCATTTGTAGAAAAATTTGAAAAGTTTTTAAAGTTAATCTTCAGCTTTCCACGGCTTCGCTGTAGGCTAGAACATTTCTCGGTCCTCGCCGCAGACAAGCACAACAGCCGTTTATTCTACCGAGAGAAATAAACTGTTAGAAATTAGTTCGCTTTGTAAAGTAAGTTTTTTTGTTTCTGAATGAAAAAGTTGTGAAGATTACCGAGTTACTTTGCACGCGTTGTGTCAGTTGCTTTACGCGGCGCGTAAAGAAATTACTTGGAAAGCTGTACAAGTATATCAAGATTCTCTCGGCAAATCACAGAATTGAAGTAGGAAAAAAATAAATAAGTTATTTACCGGCCTTGGTCGGTCCGTATAGGAAAAAACTGTGCCCTCGGTCTCGAGACCGTACTCGAGACCGAGGGCACAGTTTTTTCCTATACGGACCGACCAAGGCCGGTAAATAACATGTTTCGCGGGCGCGTGTGTGCCCGCCCGTGTTGGACAACATCCGGGATCTTAGCAATTTTGTTTTTCGCGCGGCCACACAGCCGTAAGCTTGGTATAAACACTTTAGTTGTTTTTTTGTGTCTAGCGGAGAATTAAACTCGTTATTTTCCTGCATTTTTTCGCGGTTTGCTACTAAAGACAGGGATACTACTTAAGGTATACTCAGAAGCCGCTTTAGTGGAGAAAGACGAGCTTTCAGGGATAAAATCTTGCTTCGAGGAACTTCATGTATTACGTTTTTATCAATGCGGGAGATGTTTGTTTTCTACGGATTTCAGAACCAGAAGCGGAGATTTGAATTTCCAAGCAAGCGAGGAACTTAAAGGTAAAACAGATTACAGTTTACGATGAGAATTTATGTTGATATCAATCTGTGAGTGACTTTTTATTAGTGTTATTGCTAGTTTTGGAGAACTGATTTTAAAACGTGCCTAAATTTAGTTGTATCGATCTCTTGAATTTCATCGAAGAAAGCTTGAACTCGATGAGCTATAATTAAATGGTACGCGTTTTGCTTTTAAACGTAAACTAATGGAGATTTGAATAATCTTTTTCGAAAGAAGATTGTGTTATCCATTTTTATGTGTTTGTTCATTCATTAGATTGATTGAAAAGCGATTTTATGAAAACAAAACAAGACTTTGATTTTATAGTACAGTTCTATCTTCACTCGCATCGCCTTATGCAAATATGTTTGTGTATTTTTGCAATTTTTGATTTTCAAATCAGTTTCTCGGGCAATTTTTGACAAACATAAACTGTATTTTATTCGGAAACTAGTGGTACTGTTTATTCTAGACACAGAAAATTTGTTTGTGTGAACTTTTGTACGGTCTATAAAAATGTACTGTGCAGACGGTCGCGTAATACTGTTTTTGAGAATTGCTAAAATTGAAAATAGCCCGTTCGTCAATCTTAATTCTTGTGCTTCCAACCTTTCACCTTAGTAAAGTTTCACCTTAGTTAAGTTTCACCTTAGTTAAGCTTGTTCAAAGTGCGACGCTGTTAAGCTTGGGCTTTGTATATATATTTTATATAGTTAGGCTTAGCCTAACAGCGTAGCCCGCTGAAGACCCTGTGAACAAGCTTAACTAAGATGAAACTTAACTTAGGTGAAAGGTCGGAAGCACAAGAATTAAGATTGACGACCAGGCTATTTGTCAATTTTAGCAAATCTCAAAAACAGTAAGCTTAAGCTTATTACCCGACCGTCTGCACAGTACATTTAGGCCGTGCAAAAGTTCACAAAAACAACTTTTTCTCCGTCTAGAATAACTATTACGACTATTTTCCAAATAAAATACAGTTGTTGCTTGTCAAAAAATGCCCGAGAAACTGATTTGGAAACCAAAATTGCAAAAATACACAAACATATTTGCATAAGGCGACGCGAGTATAAAATCTAAGTCTTGTTTTGTTTACAACACAATCCTCTTTCAAAAAATTTTATTCAAATCTCCATTAGTTTATGTTTAAAAGCAAAACGCGTACATTTATAGCACATCGAGGCCGAGCCGTGTCTTTGATGAAATTCAGGAAATTAATACAACCGAATTAAGCTACACGTTTATAAACAATTCTCCAAAACTAACGAGAACACAAATAAAAAGTCAATCACAGATTGATATCAAGATAAATTCCCATCGAAAAATGTTATTTGTCTTTAAGTCCCTCGCTTGCTTGAAAATTCTTTAAATCTCCGCGTTGGTTCTGAAATCCGTAATAAAAACAAACATCTGCCGCATTGATATCAACGTATGAAGGTCCTCGAAGCAAGATTTTATCCCTTAAAGCTCTTCTTTTTCCACTAAAGCGGCTTCTGAGTATCCCTTATTTAGTATCCCTGTCTTGAGTAGCAAACCGGGAAAAAATGCAAGGAAATAACGACTTTACTGCTCCACTAAACCCCGGCATTAAACACTGCGAAAGATCCAACTTTTAAAGTGTTTACCGAGCTGACGGCTGTGTAGCCGCGCGTGTGGCGTCATACGCGCATGTTTTGCGACGTCTTACGCGCCCGCGAATTAGCCCTGCCAAACGGACACACATGTCACGGAGGCGCGCCCGCGAAACATTCCGCTAGCCATGGCCATGAAAAATGACGGGCATTGGTTCTATGAGTATGGTGCTCCGCCGGGCCTTCGGCTCGCGGGCTCCGCTATAAACTAATTTCGATTTTGAGACGACAATAGTGCATTATATTGACGGCCAGTTGGGAGAAAATATATTCCGTATTGGGCGGAGTCGCGAAGCGACTCTTAATTTCGATTTTGAGACAGTATTGCCGTTTCAAAATCGAAATTACTTTTGTATCACGATTCAACTGTATTTCTGGCAAAAAGAAAGCAAAACTGAAGATAACTTGTGCTGATCAAAGCTGAAATTCTTACGAGCTGACGTACACGACGTTTTGTACGCGTTATCATATTTTTATTTTGCAAAAATGTTTCAAAAACACGGACTTTTCACGCTATAAATTGCTCATTGAAATAGAACAAATTTAATAGAACATCTTTTTGAAGTTTTTCAAAGTTACAAACGTCGACAAAATGAGTAAATAACGCAAACTTGTCGAGGTTTTAGCCCAAAACTTTTTTTAACTTACGATGGCGTGATAGCGCGCGCACAGCACAACTCAATGTAAACAAACCGTTCAAACGATCAAAAGCAGCTTTTAAACTCATCTTATCGTTAACTTTCGATAGAAAGGGTTGTTGCATTAAATACAGCGTTGTTTATCTGCCAAACTTGACAAAGTAATCAACATTTTTGCCCCTCCTTTGAAGATAATTTTAATTTTTGGTTTTCTACGCAAGGAACCCATTAAATTGCCGCGGGAAATTTTCAACCAATCACAGGCTGGGTTTTGAGACGACAATACGATTTTATATTGACGTCTCAAAAGCAGGCAAAAGTATCTGAGAATCGTGATATGTGTAATATTTTCACAGATCTATATCTGTATTACGTTGTATATTGCTAACTTCGTTGCATCCCGTACCCTCACAGATTTGTAATTAGCTATTAAAATTATTTCTACTATTTCTCATCAACATTTCTTTGTTATGAACTTTATATATACAGTTACAAATTTTGTAAACATCCTGAACTGATAATGGATACTGAAGTATCCGAAACAGTGTTTTCCAAACTTAAACATTGTGTCGTGTTTTAGAAATGTGTAATATTGCTACGAAATCAGATCTTTGTTTTCAAAATAGTTCTTAAAATACGGCATTTTTACGCTCAAATTGTTTACTGAAACAAAACAAATTTGTTATAACATCTTTATTTATAAACTAATTTCGATTTTGAGGCGTCAATACTGCATTATATTGACGGCTAGTTGGGAGAAAATATATTCCGTATTGGGCGGAGTCGCCAAGCGACGGAGCCCAATACGGAGAATATATTTTCTTCCAACGCCGTCAATATAATGCAGTATTGACGCCTCAAAATCGAAATTAGTTTTGTATCACGATTCAACTGTTTTTCGGGCAAAAAGAAAGCAAAACTGAAGATAACTTGTGCTGATCAAAGCTGAAATTCTTACTAGAATCGACCTGACGTACACGACGTTTTGTACGCGTTATCATATTTTTATTTTGCAAAAAAGTTTCAAACACGGACTTTTCACGCTATAAATTGCTCATTGAAATAGAGCAAATTTGATAGAACATCTTTTTGAAGTTTTTCAAAGTTACAAACGTCGACAAAATGAGTAAATAACGCAAACTTGTCGAGGTTTTAGCCCAAAACTTTTTTTAACTTACGATGGCGTGATAGCGCGCGCACAGCACAACTCAATGTAAACAAACCGTTCGAACGAACAAAAGCAGCTTTTAAACTCATCTTATCGTTAACTTTCGATAGAAAGGGTTGTTGCATTAAATACAGCGTTGTTTATCTGCCAAACTTGACAAAGTAATCAACATTTTTGCCCCTCCTTTGAAGATAATTTTAAATTTTGGTTTTCTTCGCAAGGAACCTATTGAATTGCCGCGGGAAATTTTCAACCAATCACAGGCTGGTTTTTGAGACGACAATACGACTTTATATTGACGTCTCAAAAGCAGACAAAAGTATCTGAGAATCGTGATACAAAGTTTTAGCCCATAACATTTTTCAAAAACCAGATAGTGTGATTAGCGCGCGCAAAAAAACTCAAACCGTCGAAACAAACAAAAAACAGCTTTAAAACTCATCTTATCTTTAATACTCGATAAGATGGACGTGTTGCGTTGAATAGTGTTGTTTTATCTGCTAAACGTTACAATGCAATCAAAATTTCTGCCCTTCTTTTTGCCGGAAGAAGATGTGAAATTTCGTTTTTTACGCGACGAGCCCAATAAATTGCCACTCTAAATTTTTAACCAATCGCAAGCTGTTTCAAACGCAAATGATAGCACAGTTTGATGTGATAAAAGCACAAACCTTTTCGTTACATCCCATCTGAAAATACGGGCAGGAGACTAAGGTCAACGGACAGTCGTTTTCAATGTGGTTTGGAATCTGAAAAAAAAATTACATCAGCGCAGTGAAAGAGCTGACTAATCTAAGTGATTATGTGGCAACGTGACAAACCCACAATGAGTAGAACCAACGAGTGCTCATGGGCGACCCCGTAGCTGTCCAAACGATGTCTGTGATAGGCGAACGATACAATTAATATATCACTTGAACAATGCCCCTATCCCTAATCCCTATCCCAGCGGGACAAATCTATTGTTTTCTTAGCGAATCACAGACATCGTTTGGACAAGGTGCTGGACTACCCAGGGGGCGTGCTCATAAGTGACCTAAATAACCCGCAGAGACAGTTTAGATATGACTACTTAATGAGGGGATCATTCGAAGTTTATCATGTTAAATAAAATATTAAAACAAACCAGTTAAAAGTAGGGCCTGTTTATATGGAGGGATGGCGACTGTCCTAGATCAGACACCCTTTTACAATTGAGGGTCAAAAGATAGCCCCCTCATTTACATACAAAGGATTTCCTAGTGCCATCTCGCCAATTATCGCGTGGTCGCACCACAAAGTCCACAGCGTTCAATTTGCACGTTTTATAATACTCTTTCATAAACGTCAAAGACGCCTCGGCCGCTATGCCGTCCAACCTCATTTCTATGACTTCGTCGGTGCTTTTCCCGTGTAGCCTTTTCTTTTGCTTCTTCCTTTAAAATAAATTTGTAATTTGTATTCGCCTTGGGAAAGTTACTTAGTCGTAGTGAAGCTTGATTCTAAGAGGTAAGCTGACTGGGACCTTGGTTGTAGGTTCAACATTGAAAATTTGGTCGAAGAGGAGAGTCCTGACAAAGGACAGCCCCATGCAGAAAATTCCAGTTAAGGGTTTGGCATATAGGTCGTATACGGAAACCGATAAAATGGGGGCCGTATGCCTCACGTTGTCCACTGAATAAGGCTTATGTAAGTACATGTAAGTATCATAACTATATAACGTCAGTAAAACGCTCACTTCCTGTATTCAAGATAATATATATAGACAGGCTGAGCGTAACAGCGTAGCACTTTGAACAAGCTTAATTAAGGTGAAACTAAACTAAGGTGAAAGGTCGAAGCACAAGAATTAAAATTGACGGCCGGGCTATTTTTCAGTTTTAGCAATTCTCAAAAACAGTAAGCTTAAGGCTTATTACCCAACAGTCTGCACAGTACATTTAGACCGTACAAAAGTTCAAAAAAACAACTTTTCTCTGTCTAGAATAACTAGTACGACTACTTTCCGAATAAAATACAGTTGTTGTTTGCCAAAAATTGCTCGAGAAACTGACTTGGAAATCAAAATTGCAAAAATACACAAAAATATTAATTTTGTACAAGGCGACGCGAGTGAAGTTTAAGTCTTGTTTTAATTTGTTTCCATAAAATCGCTTTTCAATCTATGTAAAGAATGAACAAACACATAAAAATGAACAACACAATCTTCTTTCGAGAAATTTGATTCAAATCCCAATTAGTTTAGGTTTAAAAGCAAAACGCGTTACATTTTAATATAGCGCATCAAGCTGCCTTCGATGAAATTCAAGAAATCGATACAACTGAAGTTAAGCTCGTTTTAATTAAAATAATTCTCCAAAACTACACAAGAACATCGAAAAATGTAATCTGTTCAGTTTACCTTTGAGTCCCTCGCTAGCTTGTTAATTCTCTAAATCTCCGCTCCTTTGGTTCTGAAATCCGTAATAAAAACAAACATATCTCCACGCATTGAAAAACATATGAAGTTCCTCGATGCAAGATTTTATCCCAGAAAGCTCTTATTTTTCTACTAAAGCGGCTTCTGAGTATCCTTTAATTAGTATCCCTGTCTTGAGTAGCAATCCGCAAAAAAATGCAGGGAAATAACGACTTTACTTCTCCGCTAAACACTGACCAGCGAAAGATCCAAACTTTTTAAAACATGTTTACCGAGCTGACGGCTGTGTAGCCGCGCGAAAAACAAAGCCTCAAAGATCCCGGATGTTGATGACGTCGTACGCGCATGTTTTGCGAAGTCATACGCGCCCGCGAGCTAGCTCAAAGCGTACGACGGGCGTACGGTGGCGGGCACACAACGCGCCCGCGAAACGTTCCACTAGCCATGACCATGAAAAATGACGGGCATGGGTTCTATGAGTATGGGGCTGCGCAGCCGGGTCTTCGGCCAGGCGAGTGCTCCGCTGAAAGACAAGAACGAAATTCAGTTACCATTTCCCTGGGAATTGAATCAGAACAGCTGTTGGGGCAAGCTAGTGGGAACTTGTTGCACTTTTCAATATGATTCTGCAAAAGTAAATACGAATTGTTAACCTCTCATGTAGAGAAGTATGAAGTTATAAGTCCTTCGCAGCTACAGCGCATGCGGAACTCACTGGAAAAGTTGAAAATTTCCATAGTATGTAAAAAACATGTAAATAACATGTAAATCCTCAAAAAGATACTGTAAATGAAAATTTACATGATTTTTAGCCATTTACATGTTTTGAGAAATCCTGTAAAAAACATGTAAATAATTGAGGTGAAACATGTAAATTATGGAAAAGATCCTGTAAATTTCTCAAACAAGGGACATAAGACCATGTAAATAGCATGTAAATCGAATAAAAGGAACCTGTAAATAACATGTAAATTCAATAGAGGAACCTGTAAATATCACGTAAATCGAATAAAGGAGCCTGTAAATAACATGTAAATCCAATAAAGGAGCCTGTAAATAACATGTAAATCGAATAAGGGAGCCTGTGAATATCATGTAAATCGATTAAGGAAGCCTGTAAATAACATGTAAATCGAATAAAGGAGCCTGTGAATATCATGTAAATCGAATAAGGGAGCCTGTAAATAACATGTAAATCGAATAAAGGAGCCTGTGAATATCATGTAAATCGAATAAGGAAGCCTGTAAATAACATGTAAATCGAATAAGGGAGCCTGTAAATAACATGTAAATCGAATAAGGGAGCCTGTAAATAACATGTAAATCGAATAAAGGAGCCTGTGAATATCATGTAAATCGGATAAGGGAGCTTGTAAATAACATGTAAATCGAATAAGGGAGTCTGTAAAATAACATGTAAATCGAATAAAGGAGCCTGTGAATATCATGTAAATCGAATAAAGGAACCTGTGAATATCATGTAAATCGAATAAGGGAGCCTGTAAATAACATGTCAATCGAATAAGGGAGCCTGTAAATAACATGTAAATCGAATAAAGGAGCCTGTGAATATCATGTAAATCGAATAAAGGAGCCTGTGAATATCATGTAAATCGAATAAAGGAGCCTGTGAATATCATGTAAATCGAATAAGGGAGCCTGTAAATATCATTTTAATCGAACGAGGGAACCAAATCGAGCCAGCTCGCTTGTTTACCATCATGTAAATTAATGCGAACATTCATAGGCAAAGTAAACATACACGACTCATTAAAAAGCTGCTTTTCAATTGTTTTATTTTAACTCCCTTGATCCTAATATAACACGCTTTTTCAACTGTTCAAGATTCTTTGTTTCTGCTTTTCATTATTCCTTTCAAAGAGCTACATGTACACTGTACAGTGTACATTAACTGCAGCTTTGGTATGTTTCCTGCAATAGCTTGGCCATGGGATGCTCTTGCTCTTGAAGCCTGCGAAACAAAACAAAAAACAGCTGCAGTGAGCAAAGTCTGTCTTGTAGTAGTCTGCCTAACACTAAAGGCAACTGTCCTTTGCGTCCATGTTTTTATCAAAAGAAAAGTGGGCAGCACACAGCAGCTGATCTTGCTTTTAATTACTAGGCCAGTTTCATCTGATACAAGTCGTGTTAGAACAGACTTCATCAGGGATTTTGAACAAGATTATGTGAGGAACTTATTTTATACACACCATTTACATTTCAACATCACATACAAGTACCATAGACAACAATCAGAATTATTGTCATTTACAGTAGGTGTTTGAAAGTCTCACAATCTTGTGACAGCATGTTATCAGATCTTTGAGTGATCACATTCATACTGATTGCAGATTGTAGCTTCAGTTCAGCAAGTGCCAGCATTTTGTCAGATCTTTAATTCCATTTTGGCATAATTATATTCATAAGCTGCAGGTACCTGGCCTATTAATTAAAGGAGAAATGCTAAATTAACCCTTGATAAATTTTAAATTCTGCACTGACATAGGATAATAAGAACATCAATAATTTACGGAGATGATTGGATTATGGCCTAAGTGTAATGCCATACGAAAAAAAAAGCAAGGGTCCAACCGACGAACAGGATTAATCTTGCGGTAGCGGAGTCGGTGGCAGAATATCTCGAAGAAACTGGAAAACCACTGGAATGACCACTTGTCAGGGTTTTTCTGCCGGTACGGGGACGCCGGCGTTTATCCTTTGTAACCTTCCCTGGTGAGAATCTGAAGGATCTTTAAGGATCCTTAAAAATCTGCATGAGGATCTGTGAGGTTTATACTGAGGATCTTAATAAAGATCTTTGAGGATCTTTTAAGTTATTGAATCTCGGCTAAGCAAATTTTCAAAGCGTTTCTCTGAGAAAAATAGTTCGACCATCCAACAGGCTTTTAAAAAGGCTTGCCGCAAGAACTATGCATGTAAGATGAAAGGAAATCAGTAATAAATGTACCACGTCTTAATGAATATTTGTCAGATGAATGGAGTTAGTTTCTAGAGAAACTGTGGTGCTGTGTCGGTGGGGGGATGAAACACGAGAATTTAGTTTTATCAACTGAGTCGATAAGGTAAATTGACAATCGTAAAAAGATTCAAATAGCTGACGTTTCGAGCTAGCGCTCCAAACGTCAGCTATTCGAATCTTTTTACGGTGGTCAGTTTACCTTATCGACTCAGTCGATAAAACTAAATTCTTGTGATTTGTCAGATGAGCTTGCTTCAAACTCGGACGATGAGAAAAGAATGTACCAAGCTGAAAGGAGGGCAGAGAGGAAGATTACAAAGGATAAATGCCGGTGTCCCCGTCCTGGCAGAAAAACCCAGACAAGTGGTCATTCCAGTGTTTTTCCAGTTTCTATAAAACATTCTGCCACCAACTCCGCTACCCGCAAGGAGATTAACCCTGTTCGTCGGTTGGGCCCTTGCTTCAAGAAAAGAATTCAACTCCTTTTCCAATACTAGCTTTGTTTTTTTTTCTTCGTTTATGGTGTCACACTCAGGCCATAATCTGGTGTCACACTCAGTCCATAATCCAATTATCTCCGTGAATATTGTTGTTCATATTATCCTATGTTAGTGCAGAATTTAAAATTTATCGGACAGGTTAATTTAACATTTCTCCTTTAATTAATAGGCCAGGTACCTGCAGCCTAATAGAATTATGCCAAAATGGCATTAAAGATCTGACAAAATGCTGTCATTTGCTGAACTGAAGCTGCAATCTGCAATCAGTATAAATGTGGTCACTCAAAGACCTGATAACATGCTATCACCTGCCTGTGCATAACTAGATTTTACATTATGAAAAACCTGGTGGAAACTACATGTAAAGCTCGTTTTAATAACAATTTAAAGGAAAAGAATACCATAAAATCCTAGTTATACATGTTGGCCCTGGGCTTATACAAATTTTTAAGAGTTTATACACAACTGTAGGATGGTAAGCTCAAAATATTGTGATACAGCACTTCAATTATTTCAGTCAGTTTATGTTCTTTACATGCATGTAAAGAATTGTTGTGGAGATGTGGAAGCTTACATGTACATCCAGATAACTGGGAGAATTTTGTGGGCCTATAACCGGGTGGGCTTATACATTACATGTAACCAGGATTTTAAGTTTACAATAAACATGAGTATGGAAAATCCAGTGACAAGTAATGGACTTTAAATCAAAGGTTTCCTATTAATGCAGTGATCACAATCCAATTTCTCTGGAGAATATCAATAAAACACAGCCACGAGTTTCTGAGAATGAAGAACTGATAAAAAAAAAAACAATCACCAGGGGACAATGAATAAAATGATGGTCTCTCAATAAACACCTGGTTCAAATTTTTCTGGGTTAACAAGACCAAGTTTTAAAACAAAGATCAGGGACATTTAACTAAAGAAAATACACAATGCACCATAATTTAGGTCAGTTTATCAGATTTCACCATGAATGCTTGGCAGGGTAAATTAATTATGTCTACATCAAAAGAAAACAACACCAAATTATGTTATTCCATAGAGTAGTCAACTAAAACACTGATTTTAGATCAGACCTAAGGATCCCATTTGAATAATGTTTGGTACTGCAGCATAATATTAACACATTGTACATGTACATGTAGGTGCCCATGTCAGTTACTTAGGTACCAAATTACTACCAGGCTCCTGTTAGAAAACAGCCTTAATGTGTATGGACATATAACATCAATTATTCTCTTACCATAAAAAGCTCTCCTTGAATCTCTTTGAATGATACCATTTCTAACTAGAGAAGAGAAATCACAAAATTAAATATGCTATGTATTTCAAATTGAGAAAATATGAAGCATATACTCCCACATCACTGCTACATTAAATATATTATTATCCTCAGAGCCACTATTTAATATTACATGTACTTGGTCAGTGAATAGATGGGTATGGTCAATGTGAATAATATACATGAACATTGTCTCAAGAATAAAAACTGACTTGAAAATGCAGTTTAAAAAAGGAGGATTTTACCATCTTCCCAGCATGCATTGCAAGTAAACTATATTATCAAATGACGGTGACATGCAAGCGGCTCATTTTACACAGACGCTGCTGAGGTTGGAGGTCAGTTGGTCATAGCAGAAATATTTCAATAAGTATTAACCTATTTATTCTATTCACCTTTACAGAATATTAATATTTTCCCATTTCGGGTTATGTTTACAGTTTGATTTAAGGTTGCTTAAATTCCCAGATGGGCCAAAATCCTCGAACAGCATCGCATGTTAGACACTTGAAATCTCTTCACAGATTCATGGAATCAATAAACCTTCTTGCCATTTCAAAACAATGCTGGCTTAAATTAGAAGAAATATCTGTATATTATATTTGCTTGCCTTCAGTTTGACTTGCATTTGTATTGAATCTAACACCGGTGAACAGAGCTGGTGAAATAATTCCCGCTAATAAAAATATAAAACAACAGCTACTCAGCTCATCTACTCGGCATGCAACTGACCTGCTGCGTTTGTTTATGGTTACGTTGCTTTTAGTTCAAAATCGACCCTCGCTTTTCTCACAATTCTGAATTTTCTATGGTATGAGCATTAATCATTCAGTTTTATTTCATCTTACTGTAGATTTTGCTGTGACCAACATAAAACTCTAATCAGAAGTCATTCACAGGAATTTTACCCAAAGCATGCTGGAATGACGGTATAATATCCTCCTTATAGTGTACATGTACCTTTTAGTTTCAAGACAGAACAATGTACAGCTCTTATATAAATATTATTTTGCTTTTGTCTCGGTGCATATTCACACTCTAAAATACTACGAACAACAATACAAGTAATAATAGTGTAAAGAGAATTTCTGTGAACCCAAAATTGCCTAGCTTGCACTTTATACTGATACTTAAATTTTCAAGTTACGCTGTTATGTAAACCTACACCACTGCACATGTGTTAGAAAAACAACCTCATCTCTCTCCACAGTTACATGTACATCTGGTTATTTATTACTCAGCATGTGTTGCTTTTAACTGATTAGAATATTTGATTTCACATTGGGAGCTTAAAAAGAATGATGCAATCCATTCACAATTACAGTGTATGTACATTATTTTAGAATGTGCAGAAAGAGGTGACGAATATTTTTTAACTTTTAATACTCCATAGTACAATGTACAAAGTGTCAATCCCACTCATCAAGACCAACAGGGTTTTTATGTAAGGTTACTGTCTTTAAGTGATCAACCAAGTTACAATCTTGGATGTTATAAAATTCGGACTGAAGATTGCAGACTGGCATAAGTGCATATTAGTATCAAGTGTAGTCTGCTGACTGGGTATAAAATGCAGACTAAGACCAAAACTGTCACTTCATCCTAATTTATGACTTAATCTATCAAGCAATCTGCTGCAAAACTGTCCTTCTAGGCCTTCGAGTCTACTCAGATGTCTCATATTTTCTTCTTTCTGACAGTATTCCATTTTCCACAATCACACAGGATAAATGTGATCACCTTCACATCTTTAATCTGTAATGTTATGAAAATGAATTGTATGGAAAACCTATCAGAGATAGGTACTCAGAGATAGTCAGCACACAGCTGCACACCACTGTAGGCACTAAGAAATAGTTTTGGTCTTACAACTGTATATTAATGTATCAGCATTTTATACTGTATGGAGTCCAAAATCTAAAGTAGCTATAATGATTTTTATATATTACACAACATAGCATTTGACGGCACAAATAAGCAACAGGTCAAATATGCCATGTTATTACACTTGTCTGACCATAGGCTAACAACAACAAACAACAACTTTATTTGTACTCCACATTGATTTACATTATATAAAAACTACTGTTAAATATAGAGAGAGTACAGGCTGCCCATAAAGGAAAAGGGAAAACATTAAAAAAAAATTCAAAAAAATAAATGTGGGAAAGATGATTGTTGTAGTAATGATAGGTGAACTATATAAAAAATTACATGTTCATGTACAACAAACAATTTAATCAGTGGAAAGTTGTGTAATGGGGCTGGGCATTTTTACTCATCAGTTTTTATTTTTTCTCACCTGATTTGTAAAAATACAAAGCTGCATTACACAACTTTTCGCTGAATTATAACCTCTATTGATACTGACCAGTCACAATACAATCTGCATATTTAAGCTTAATTTATACTTAAAGGGAGGGTTTCATGGTTCGGCACACGTGCAAGCTATGATGTAACCCATTTAACTTCACTTTTTACACCAATCAGAAGTGAATAAATAACTCTGGTGGGAAATTTGCCCATGAAAATGCCACAGTCAGTCAGCTGATTGAATGGATGATTACACATACATACTGTACCCATGTGAGCCATGAAAGCCACCAGAACCTAGAATAGATCCTTCCGGTCAAAGGTTTTATTCAATGTTGACTTTGTCGGTGTAATCCATTGAAATTTTCTGTGAATTTTGGTCATCCTTCACTTTGTTTGGACTAATTATAGTATGTCATTATTGAAGTAAATGTGAGTGTTTTTTTAACTGATAAAATTGGTAAGAAAGCAAATAAAGCATTTTAATCTGTGTACATTCGTTGAACTGTGAAACCATCCCTTTAATGCTGTTGTTTTAAATACTTAATATTTCTCAGAGTTATACATGTGCGCTTAATACAAAACTGTATTTAAGCTTAATGTACAGTATCATTGGACAGTTTGAAACGTTCAAGGCATTTCCAGGTAAAGGCAACTGCCATGAAAACAAGGCCCCTTCACGTATTGAAAAGCTTTGCAGGTATAAACGTACATGTAAATATTAACGAGTGTTCATGTATTGATTGACCTGTGTTGTTGTAACTCTCTATAAAATTTAAGCTTACCCTAATGTACATTTGTCAAAACTGATCTTTTTCGATTTATTTTCTATCAAGTTGTGCCAGTTTAAAGTGAAGTATATCCCACCATTTTTGTGAAACTAAACTGATTTGAGTATTTACATGTAGCTTTCGAAAATCAATTGAATTTGAACAAACATTGTCACATTTCAGTTAAGCTTTACTTTAGTCTTACATCTGCTTACATGTAGATTCATGCCAGAAATGCACGCATGGTTGACAGTACAAATCAAATCGAAACGCTCCCCAGCGGTAAAAACATACCTGCAAAGATGCGTGGATTCTTCTTCATTCTTTTAAGGCGTTTTGTATTGATATTTCCACTGATTAAAGCCGTTTTAAGGCCCAAAGCCTCGCCTGAAGTCAAACTCGACCGTTGAAAATATCCCGCCTTCGCCGCCTTCGGGTCAGCGGCCTTCATTATTCAGCGGTAGATGCGTCATTTATAGGGAGATAGATTGTACCCTTTCATACCCTCCCAGTTTCCAAGGAGTCACTGAGGAGAATCCAGCTTCTGCTTATGTTATTTCGCTCCTAGAATAACTGAAAATTTTATTGTTATATTTCCCCAGGATCCTCATAAAGGGTAAAACATTTTCAGGTGCTCACGGGATACCCATTTACTCAATCCACTGAAACTGAACATCTGGAATAGACTACGCAACTTTTACGAATCTTTCTTTGAAATTTAAATTTGGACTATTTGATTATATCATTTTTGACTTTATCAATGCTGGAACAATTTCAATAAGGGGACTGGACTTGTTTTACGTGAGAGTTCTGACGCGTGTCACGCGTAACGCATCACATGCGCGACATCATTTTCAAGGAAATTCTGCGTACTTTTATAATATTTCGGCAAGCTATTCTACCAATACCGAACGCTAAGTAATCTTGACGTTGGCTCTGTCTGTTGTTGCATTTCCCGAATGCTGCCAGCAATCAACAATATGCCCGAGTGCACGCTCTTGAAAAGCGCTTCTTTTACAGGGATTTATCGATTGAGGTGCGGGATTGTGGAAAATTGGTTCTATTCTTTTCAATTCTTTTTAGAACGAGGCATTGAGACAATGAACTCTATTCTTATTCAATGAGATGCAAATTAGTATATTCCAATTTTCTGCAATCCCGCACCTTGGAGGATTTATCAGTCTCGATACTTTCATTTACACGACTTTTAAAGGGTTACATGAATGTTACACTGGTGTCTAGAGTCTCCCTTTTTCAATGACATGGTGTTTGATAAGTATGTAGTTTAAGCTTTAAATAGTAAAGAAGGGCATCATCGGTGAAAGTTGTAAGTTTCGATGAAATCCGATGGTATGGTGGAAGTCCTATGTAATTTATCAGTGTTAATGTATTTCACAGCCTCCTATTTCCATTTACCTTCAATAACATGGTGCAGGTGGATTTCATTGTTTCAACGGCACCCGTATTTTAGCGTGAGTTTTTAGAATCTTCATAACTCGAGCCGTTAGAGGAAACTTAAAACAGTTAACGAATAATCGTAAAAGAGTGAAGCAGGGGAAACTGACTTTAATTCTAGTTATCGAGAAGTTCGATACTGATACTCTCACTGTAAACAGTTTCAATACTGAGCCCTCCTTTTCTCACTTACGTAAATCATTATTTAGTTACTATTTACGGTACATTTACATGATCCATTGAAACATGTAAATTAAATTTACAGGGTTCTCGAATCCCCCTTCAGTCTGGTAAACCATTTACATGATATTTACAGGATGTTTCGGAAAATTTACATGTCTTATATACTGTAAATCTATCGAAAACAATTTACATGTTATTTACATGTTCGGCAAATTATAACCTTAGAAAATGACACTGTAAATGGCAATTTACAGTACATTTACATGATCCATTGAAACATGTAAATTTCTTGTAAATTTTAATTTACAAAGCATTAACATGTAAATTATAATTTACAAATCATGTAAATCCAAATTTACATGTTGTAAATCCAAATTTACATGACTTGTAAATTTTCAACTTTTCCAGTGACTATTAATGATATACACTGTAAGCAACCTGTAAGGAACTGCGTGAGTTACAACTGCCAGTTCCAAAGTTTGTCAAGTTCGAAGGTATAACGAAGCGAACAAAAAAGAATGAAAGATTGTAAACGGTAGGTAATGTGGTTATGAGAGTCTCTGCTATTTAAAATGAGTTTTACCTGCATGTGACACTCCGGGTGTGGCTCCTTGCAGTATCCACACTCTATGAGCCTCCACTCGCACGTGATCGTCACGTGTTGCTCCAGATCTTTCCTTTTTAAAGTCTCGTGACAATTTTTATTGGTACAGGAAACAACTTTGGAAAGGCAAGTTTTCAAATGGGCCTGTTAGAAAGAATAATAATTCTCATATTTCGTGTGCTAATAAAAGGTGTGGAAAATGGTAGGTTATTAAGCTCGGTCATGTTTTGAAAATAAACTGAAAAGAGGAAAAAAATTCACTTTCTCTGGCTAATCGAGACAAACTCAAAACGTCTACTGTGATGACATCATCAAGCTTAACATTTACCATATTTCTTTTTTCACCACACGCGACTTTCTCATATTACTGATCAGTAGTCATGCTGGATGTGTATCACATATGAAACTAGTAAATCACCAAGCTTGTTACTAGTCCCCATGCAGCTCAGTGGTTAGAGCGTCTTACCGGTGTACGGAAGGTCATGGGTTCGACTCAACTCCCATCTGGAACTGAGATTTTCCTTGAAGTCCCGTATGCTCGCGAGAAACTGAATGCAGTTAGCTTTGAATAATATTTGTGTTTCAGTTTTTACCTCTTTGTTCCTCAGTTCACCGGTCCAGTCGCAATCTTCACTTGGACATTTGATTGCAAAGGAAAGAATTTTTCTTCCTGTTGCTTTGTCAGGAAATACATCCTAAAAATCAAAGAGAGAAAGTCATCATTCTACCACAACTTGAGTACTCAAGACATAATTAAGTTAACATGCTATAGAACTTTTTTTGCTTGAAGTGCTTAAGATTTGCCGGAGTAAGAACAAGATTTGATCTCGGTAAGGCGTCCGAAAGGAATCTTTGTTTGGCCTTCTGATTGAATACATAGATTGAGTATTGTGTCCTGCGTCAAACGAAGAACGTAAGCTTGCCGTTTTTGGTCTACCTCGAAATCGGTACAAGTTCTTAATTCACTAAATAGATAACAGATATACAAGAAAACGACTATCTAGAATATGTTATTTAAGAAAATGTTACCGATCAAGTGTGCTTGTTTTTGTGAACACGTTATACCCCTTTCCGGTGTGAGCCACTTCTTATTTTTTCCTTGTTGTTTGTACGAGTCATTTTACATGGGACCTGCCCACGACAGAAAAAAACTATAAATATATTCAGTTCATTAATTAATTAATTCATTCATTCATTCATTCGTTCACTCATTTATTCGTTCGTCATTCGTTCGTTTATTGATTGATTGATTAATTCGTTAATTCATTCATTCATTTAGATCAATCAGCAATACATAAGTAAAAAGACAATAAATGACAGTGATCTACCCTTTCTTGGTTCAGGTCCTCCCTATCTGCAGGGCATGTGAAGGGCTGGGCTTGAACTTCCTGTCTGTTTATTGACGTTCAAGTGACCGTAAACAAATAAATAAATAAATAAATAAATAAATAAACTCGTCAATTTACTTACTTTACAAAGTTTAGTCACAAACCAAACCGAATGTTTCATGGTATCTTCTGATTGGTATCTTAGTTTCCAATTGGTATCATGTTATATTTCCTGATTGTTGTAAGTAGATCGTGCATGTTAAAGTCGTTTGAACACTTCGTTCAGTTCGTCATTTTCGAACTGACGCACACGAACAAAAGAAACCAAGTTGTTCACAGTTCTTTTGCAATCATTTTTTTAAAGATGCTGGCTGGATGTTGAAATTGTTTAAAGTTACAGAGTACATTCAGATCCACCATTGTCTTGAAATTTGTTTTTGGGGGACAAAATAAAGGTCTCAGAATGATCTTTCTTTCAAAAAAAAAACATTACGGTATTACGGTATCGTAGAAAATTCGATAATCCATTATATTAAAAAATAAGAGGTATATTTAGATAGCCAGCTAAATAAGCTTTAATTTGGTTACCGATTTAGGTATCTTAAGAGTAATTTCGAGATGCTAGTGCTGTTATAATGGAGGCACGCGGGAGGTATACTGTAGCTTTAGGCCCCGTCCACACGTATCCGTTTTCGTTTGAAAACGCAAAAGTTTCTTTCCGTTTTTCAAAATCTCTCCGTCCAAACGTAGCGTTTTCGAATCGTTTTTGCCTGTCCACACACACGTATACGCAAAAACGACTGAAACCAACGCTTCAAATGCCTCTAAAGAGCATGCGCACCACTGAGCTTAGCCGAGCCTGCGAGTTTGTGGCTTTTCATCGCTTTTTATCGCTTTCCTCGTTACCCTTGTCGAGCGGTGGAGCGGCTGACTGAAGCAAACGCATGCACAGTGGACTGAATTCGACCTCTTGACGTCATCGTTTTCGAAAAGTACCGTTTTCAGGTGTCCACACGAGACACCGTTTTCAAAAGTTTCCACTTTGGAAAGCGTTTTCGAAAGTTTCCGTTTTCGGTGACCGTTTTCGTCGGATACGTGTGGACGGGAAGCGAAAACAGAAAAAAACTTTTGCGTTTTCAAACGAAAACGGATGTGGACGGGGCCTTAAACGGCCTCCACATAACATCATTTTCGGTTCCAACATTCTATCAACATTCGCTCGACATATTTTGACTGGTTGTTGAACAAATGTTGAAACTGTTTAAGTCAGAGGGCCTGAAGTCAGATCAAACACGAATAGAAATCATTGCAACCCGATAATAGAATACTGAATCTTGTGGAATTGGGTGCTTGTCTGAAAGTCAAGTTTGTGCAAACCACTTTTTGCGACCCACGTCTTATTTAAACTATAGGGAAGATATAAATGACGTCACTAATTGTTATTAATGTGCCAACCAGAGCCTTATTGGCTGCCGAAACAAAGGTTCTTTTGTTCCAGTGGCTGGCACATTTGAATAACAAAAAGAATGTTTGTAAACAGATATCATCCAATTATTCCAAGTGTTTAACTTGACTGCTGACGCGTGAAATTTGTAGCCAAGCGCTCTTATCGAAAATAAATGAACGTAATTTATGTATTGGGTTCTTCGACTTTTGAAAGTTCATCGTCGGAACTATTGCCTCTTTAGTCGCTGACTGGCCCGAATACAACGCCAGTATCGATACAAATACAAATCCGTTTAATTTATTTCATTCAAACGTCGAACTTATTTCAGCAAAGTTTAAGTTCGACATTTCAATAGCTGGATAGCAACGAGTAATTGTAATGTTACGAAATGTTTGTGACTGAATTAGCATGAAAATTCAGAAATATTTCTATTCTTATAACTTTAAAAAAAAAAAATACTGCAACAACGCTGTTTTATGCTGGTAAGCTGCATTAATCGCAGTAGATTGAAGATAATCAACAATCAACTTTCGGATGTAGAATTCTAAGAATCTGTCAACAAACCACATTTGAAAACTTTTAATCTTTGTTTAAAATTTTGCTCACCAACGATACCGTAACCGATCGCGCGATCACAGCGATTAAACTAAGATTAGTCTTATTCAGGAATAGCATTAAACAGAACAATCAAAAAACAAATCCCTATAAAATCGAAAATTTAGGGCCAAAGAAAGACGAAATATTATTGATAAATATTATTATTCAGAATGTGACCAATCCCAATGGACAACTCCCTTTACCGCTATTAACTGCGTCTGTATGACTAAACTGACGTTATCTAAACGCTCGAGATGTACATATATATGCGACGATTAGTTCTTTTTTTCTCAACATAAAATCCAGAGTTGAAAGACAACGCTTTGGTCTTATAAATTGGCCAACTGAATTGAGGCAACCGTTGTCTGTTTATACTACGAAGGACTCAAGTGTGGATGACTATCGAAGTGAGGTATTAACAAGATGTCCGTCCTGTTGAAATGAGGTACCTATCGAAGTGTTCGCGAAGAGATAGTGTTGAGTTTCAAATTGACAAAGTTTAAACTAAAGTTACAAAATCTATAACTCATGAACATAATGCGCACCTTCTCAAATGTTCCTCGAGGCATTCTTTGCAAAACCTGTGTCCGCACCTCGTAAGAACTGGCTCCTTCAGCGGCAAATGACAAATTAAACATTGACAATCATCTTCAACTTCACTCACAAACTCCTCATCATGACCTGAAGGTAACCGATTGCGTGGCGCTTCCGCCATTTTGTAAAACCAGCCTACACAGTTCGCCGCTGTTATTTCGAAAGTGAAACCTTTGGGGTCAAATTTGCGCAAATGACCTCGTATATAATCGCCAACTGATTTTCCATTTACGTCAGCCGTGATTGTGTGACCTATCTTCCTATCTCACGCAACGTCGTTGGAACGTTTTACTCTCATGAGCTCTAAAAAGTCTTGCATCGTAGCAAACAAACGGGAAGAAAGACCCGTGTTGAAGCAATTTCGTCACTAGAACAAACAAATAACTTGCTATTGTGTCTGTTTTGTGTTTTAACACCCGAATTCTTACTTTTCCATAAACAAAAATATAATTTAGGCCTGAATCGAGCCTGAAGTTTGACTTGGCAGGCTACAATTACACGGTACCGGACGAATTTTCGGAGGGTTGTCCAATACACACAATTCTGATATGATTAAAAAATATTCCCTTTTTAAAACGAATTGGCTTATTTTCATGCGACTTGACCCCCCCCCCCCCCCCCCCCCCCTTGTTTTGGACTAATTTACATAAGAAAATCGCTTCATATTTGGGGTAACTTATGTGGGTTCTTTGACCTACTTTTTGCCAGTTTTCAGCGTCTTTTTTATTTATTTTGATAATTTGAGATTCGTTCAAACTGTATTCACATGATGAGTGATTTAGGATTGATTTCATGTTTTTGGCGAGCCGGCAAATTTTCGTCTCGTGTGGCTGTGGCGGATTCGCAAATTTTAAGCCTTTTTCAAACGGCATTTTCTCAAATCTGTGTGGATAGAATTTCAAATCAAAACGGTTTTGGCACAGTCCATTTATTACTGTTTAATGTTCAGTAAGATTTAGATTGGGACCTACGAATCCTTTTGGAAGATTGACCATTATATTTGGCTTAAATCGGCAAAATCAGAACATGTTTTCGTGCCACTTTTAACCCGTGAATACGCGCATGCGTAATGAACGGGTTATCGGTAACGGCGGCTAAATGCACTCACTCACTTACTCGATCTATCACTCAGATGTAAACTTTTTCCTCATATCTACGTTGAAATAACAAAATTTGACCTCGGCAATTAGTCAAATCCTTGGTATCGCAGCAGGCAAAATCAGAACATGTTTTCGTGCCACTTTTAACCCGTGAATACGCGCATGCGTAATGAACGGGTTATCGGTAACGGCGGCTAAATGCACTCACTCACTTACTCGATCTATCACTCAGATGTAAACTTTTTCCTCATATCTACGTTGAAATAACAAAATTTGACCTCGGCAATTAGTCAAATCCTTGGTATCGCAGTGCACAAGTGAAAGGACGATAGAGCCGGAGGCAAGTGAAGGACGTGAGTTCGAATCTCGGCCAGGACGGATTTTTTTCTTTCTTTTTTTCTTCGAACTGAAAGTAGCTGGTGTTTTTTTTTTTTGTTTGTTTGCAGGTAGAGGTGAATTTAAATAAATCCATATTACTTCGTGGCACTGATATACTGATTATCATTTGTCCTTATAATCAGATTAGAATTTTTTTAAAGGTGGCCCCCAACAGTTTCCAGCACTTTCCAAGACTTAGATTTTGATGGGTCATAAAAACCACTCTTTATCAGTTAATGATACAATCATGATATCAAACGAATGCCCAATGATTGGTGAACGCGTTGTTATCATTTTTGTGACACATTATGTTACTACAGCAACAGTATATTGGCTAAAAACACCCTAAATTTTACATCCGATTTGGCGGAAAACACTGTTTAATGATCATGAATGTAATCATGGATGACACGAATCGTGAAATGTTTTCGGAAATAGAGTATTTTCACTCACGTGGTCTGCAGCTATGCTAATTTATTTGAACAAAACAAAGTGTTTGCATTAGGAAAGAGTTCAATCCCCACAGGATTAGCTTGGGACACCAATATGGCCGCCGTTTTATTGTTTTGGGACACCAACATGGCCGCCGTGACGTCATGTGAAAACACTCCATATTGCCGCTTGTCTTACAATCTCCACCTCAAACAGGTTTAGTAATTCAGCACTTTATTTTAAGAAGAGAACGTCGACGCCGACTTCAAATGCGCTTTTTCCAGAGCATGCAATTTTTCTTTTAATATATTAATTAACCCCCATTTACACTACAGAAAAAATCGGCAAGGCAAGGATGAAAATTGGCAAGGGAATACGACTGCATGTTCAATTTGAAAAAAAAAAAGGTCCCTAAAATACCTTTTCACTCAATCAGCTTAATTGATTAGTTGAAATTCATATTCTAATAAGCAGTTTCTTTGAAAAACGTTTTAGGATAAAAACTAACGATAAAAAATGACCATGGTTTCAACCCCTCTGAGGTCATTTTTAAGTTTAAAATGAAAGTGATTGAAATTAGCATATATGAGTCAGTAAAAAATTGAGACATAAGACTCTGCGCTATACAAATAACTTTGCGCGGATATATTTATAATTCTTATAATTAATAATAATTATAATTAACAATTTTAATAATTATAATTCTTTTATTCTTTAGTTTTTAACATATTCTGATTGTCTCAATTAAGTCCTTTGTAATTTTTGTCACTTGTAGTTTGTAACGCTTAGTGCTTACGTATTTTATTTCATTCAACATTCTCATGCCCACGACAGTAAATAAAAGCTAACCAATTTGAATCAGTGCTTGACCCTAAATACTATAGCACTGATTTACAGTATTTAGAGTTAAGCACTGATTCAAATTGATCAGCTTTTATTTACTATTTAGGGTGAGAACAATGTTCGGATAAATACTCCTGCCGACGTTTACACGGATACCGATTGTAATACTTTGGGCTGGTTATTCATCTTGTCTCAAGCCATTTGGCTACGCCTTACAAAATGGAATTTAGACGCTCAACTTCCACACAGATAAAAATAGTTTCATTTATAAGATAGCGTCTAGATTTCAACCGCTCGTGCGTGATGAATTTGCAGAACCCGAATGCAGTATTCCGCTCTCTTGATTCTGAAGGTTTAGAATAACAACGACTTAAGTTTGCATTCTTTCTTGGAATACTAGACATCTGCACATTTCTCCTCAGATATTTAATTGGCTGCTGGTCAATAAGAGTGATTGTTACCTTCTGGTTAAAAGGCCAGGGTAATATGTCATCGTATTCACCCTTCAGAAGACAAACAAATATGGACAAGTGGGTATTGCGTCCGTCATTCAGCCCATTAGGGTGGAATTCTACACACATCCTATAGCCGTATGGACCGCTATGGAACGGATCACTGCAGTAAAACGTCTTAGAGTCGTCCTTAGCTTTCTGTAGAGCGTCATCGATTTGGGTAAATTTCCAGATAAACTTATTACTGATGTTAATTTCAGTGGATAGCTCATGTGGATACCCGTGCATTGGGTTTACATTAGGAATCTCTTGTTGTCTTTGCTCGTCCACGTTTACACTTTCATCTTCCGTCATGTCTGGCAGTCGTTCGTACCCAGAAGTTATTAGTCGACGCCCGGGACGCAATAACCGCGTCGTTGGCTGCGGAAATGGCGGCGCCGTCGGCTTAAGTAACGTTGGTAACTTAACGCTCCGAGACGCAGCGGCTTGTGACTCGGCCCCAATCCGTATTGATGTGCTCGAAAGCTCTCCAAGCCTTCGCTTTACATCGTCGATTTCATGTTGTAATCCTTCTACGATTCTGCGAGTATTTTCAATCAGTTCATTATGTTCTTGATTCCTTCTATTGACAGTAGTCTCAAGTTGTTTCAACTTTGTATTTGTCTTAGAAATCTCAAGCGTGCTTGTTGTCGTGAGTGATGCTTCCAATGCGTCCAGTCGTCTTATTTTATTGACAATTTCATCTTGTAGTGCTTCCATATTGTTATTTCTAGCCGCTGCATCTTCTAGCTCTTCAAGTCTTTCATTTGTGATAATGGATTCATTCTGCATGACTTGCAGCTTTTCACAAGCCAAGTTTAAGTGTGCTTCGATGTTGAATTGTAAATGTCGCTCGAGAGCATTTCTGGGAACCTAGAAAAAGAGAAACTTGGTCATTAAGAATATTTCTTTCCAACTGGGGATCACCTGACATACCCTTGCTAAAATTATGGGAAACATTATACTGCAAGAAGAATACCAATGATGAAAAACCGCTAGTGAAAATTTCACACTAGGCTACTGCCAATTTTATGCCGGTTGCGATGTTTAAAAAGGATGCCATGGTTCATGGTTTCTCCGTTGAAAGACATCTAAACGTTGCACTCTTAGCCATTTCTTTTCACTGTTAACAGACAATTTGAGTACCTAACACTATGATTGCATTTAGTTCTGGAAATATTATACCTGTTCAAAAAATGACTACGAGCACGGAGTACCACCAAACTAAAACACTTAACTGTAGACCAACTTACCGTAACCTGGCATCCAACATGCGCGTATGAACAACTCACTTCAGTAAGACCACACTCTCTTTCGAGGTGACTGTTCAACTAAATAAATTAAAAATCATTGGTTAAGAGTATTATTAATGAGCATTGTGTCTGATTATGAGATTATGAGCATTGTGTCTGATTAGCATGAACTCAGTTCTGGCTAGGAAAGAGTGAAATGATATTTTCGTTAAAACGAATTTATTTTCCAGATTAACTGACGGTCATTTTCTTAAGCGAATCCATTGCAGCCTGTCTTAAAGCCTTTTGACACGTCATGCGGGTGTCAATCACCGTAGCATGTCATCCAACATAATGCCATTACAATCACTACTGCTACTCCCTGGATTGATTGGAAGACTATACACCACAGATGACTAGCATTTTGTTGAGTAGTTCCTCAAACAGCATTCGGTACTCATTTACACATTTGTAGGCAGTTGAGGGCCAAGGTTCTTGTCTAAGTACACAAGGAGGAGGGAGGGTAAGAGGGATGGGAAAGAGGGGGGGGATCGTATCATGAGACTGTCAGCATTCTCCTCCACCCATAATGCAGTGTATCGTGTACCTCATTTCTGGGAATATTATCTTGACCGCACATCTGAGAGCAGGTGCAAGGAAATCGTTGGCAGTTGTTAAAGTGTTCCTGGAATAAAAATAAAGTCTTTTACCAACCATATTGTCCATGGCAACATAGATTACATGTTTCTTTTTTACAGGGCCGATGGTTAGGTGCGTTATATAAAGCATCGTGCATTGCATAAACTTATTATTTGAAACAGGCATTTCTCGAACTCTGATATAAGCGACCATCTCCCGTCTTCCGGTGGTCGCGTAAGAAAGGTCATCTGTTCTGTGATTGTACTAAGCAGACAGTACCTTTAAATAGCTTAGAGAGTTTTGTATTATGTTTTCCTCACACGTCTCTACAGTAAACAGCGGGGTCGATGATTTTCGATGAGACCATTACGCCTGGCTATAACATGCTGATGGCTGTCCATGGCTGCGCATGCGTAAGGTACAGGCCATATCGCGGAGATATGTCGTGTGACCATTGCTTTCAAATAGTTTATTTAGTAAAGTGAAAACCGTTGTCATGCAAGTTAAGAATTGTTACCAAATAAATACCTCTTCTAGACACCAAACATAGTTTTGCCGGCAGTGCTGGCAGGAAATTACCCTTTGGGGGCACACTTCATTCAGATGACGTTGAAGATCGCTTCTTAACATTGTGACGTCACACTCCTCATTAGTACATCGCACCCGTACAAAGAAACAGCTATTTTCGTGTGCCTTAAAAGAACAGAAAATAGGCAGATTATGAAGAGAAGTTGGCGAGGAAGAAAAAAGGAGGAAAGGAAAAAATCGTTTACCTCAACATTTCTCAATTCACCAATCCATTGGCAGCCATCGTTTTCATTAGGACATTTAACGCGATAGTCCAGAATTTTTCTTTCACTAGCCCTATCGGGAAATATATCCTGTTTAAAAAAATTGGAAAGTTAATTCGCAATTTCAATATAAACCTTATGGCTCTAATAGCAGTAATTTAAATTCTCTCAAGCTTTGATTTGGCTACCTGATATCCGTCTATCTATAATTTGGCATTAAAAGAAGATATGGAAAAGAGAGGTGTAGTTTATACAACGATTTTTAAATTAAAAGCATTTCATCCAAGAGTATAACTACCTCAGTTTCAAGAGTTCGTCTATCAATAGGGCATTCTGGCGTTCTACAAAAACAAAATACAATAAATACCTTTAGTGACAAGTTTTTGTATAGTTATGTATTGAGTCGACAGCTGAGCTGTAAATATGTAAATATATATTTTTGTAATCAAATGTGATGTTACCGAAATTTCGCAGAAGTTGAATAGAAGATATTAAACATTTTAAAAACACGACACAACGTTTGAGTTTTTAAGACATGCTTCGGATACTTTATTATCCATCGTCAGTTCAACGATGTTAACAAAAATAATTTTTAAAAATGTATATTATAGAGTTCATAACAAAGAAATGCTAATTATAAATTGAAGAAATACACATCTGTGAAAATATTACCTAATACTTAAGGGATACAACGAAATTAGCGGAATACAAATAACGTGATACGGATATAAATCTGTGAAAATAGTCAAGTCGATTCAAGCTTTTGTAGCTTTTTTAGTTGTATTTTCAAGTCTTTGTAAACAAGGGGGAGTTTGTCTTTATGTCATTGTTTGGTGAGGTCAAACAACTTACTTGTTAAAATGATACTCACTTTTTTTCTTACGTATATACAATTCGATTCGATTCGATTAGGTGACTAGAAACACATGTAGCCGTACCTGTACATGTTGTGGGTTTGTCAAGAGCATCGGAATATTCAAGAAGATTATTGTACCTTATACAGCTCATAAACCGAAAAGGAATTGAACAAAGGCCTTTGAGCGATTAAAATATCACCCCGTAGATTTCATTTCCGCCGACTTTCCTAGAATTGCCTCCTTAAGTCATAGACATAGAATATAACATAGACCATATCAGTGGGAACTATTACAGAATCTTTTCTTCAGCGAAGTCTGCCGAATAAATTGTATACTCGTTTGAGCTCGTTTTTGTTCGCAATTATCATTTTAAGTGAAAAAGCAGCCATTTTCCAGACAAGATGTCAGAAAGGTATATCATGTCGTCCTTGAATTGCACAAGACGTGTCCTCACAGTTTTTAACAGCTTGCTAACATAACAACGAATGCCTATCATGCGCACACTAAAGAATTGGGCGAGTATGGGTGTACGCTGGCTATCTTTATACATACCCGTTACATGTAGCATTGAGTACACTGACTACATTATCAGTATTTCGAAACATAAGTCAACTGAGCCGATTCATAAATCGAACCATCACCGAAACACAGACGTTCCGCCAAACGTTTTAACTGCTGTGTTCACTCTGAAATTGTAGTGATTGGGGAGCTTTAGAGTTCAGTACGAGAACGAGATTGAGTATGACTACGACTTGCAAATGTTAAGCCACTCACGTTCCCAGAACCCAGTAAATAAGAAGACTCTGGGTGACAAATTGGTGCAATAAATGATTATCTAAAGCACTCGAGATAGGTTTGAAAAGTTGTATTCGCACTCAATCTCGTACTCGTAGTCCGATCTAAGTCCTCTAAGTAACGTTTTCTCGCGAATTTGCCAAACTGATGCAGTTAACGGAAGGGTAATTTGCATGGCGGCTTATTTATCTTTCAGTTTGCGATTAATGAATATGGGTCGAATATCATACTGAGAATTGCAGATCAGGTAATAGCGTTACCTTTTCATGGCTTCTTCCAAGCAAAAGCGGCAAAACCGATGGCCGCATATCGTCTGAACAGGCTCTTTCATAGGACTGCTACATATTGGGCAAATATCTTCTTCTGCGACCGATGAAACAAATGTGTAGTCGTAGGCAGACAACATGTCGGACTCTCTAAGATGGCGGAAATACTTCCTGATATACGTGCTGCCGTAAACTCAGTTCTTTTGCCGATGACCGGCCAAATTCAATCTACGTAATCGTTCGGATTATATGAGGTGCAGAAGCTGGAATTTTCTGCACTGCAAAATAAAATGTTATCGAAGAAATGTAAGTCTATTGTCAAAGGATCCACAGATGATATTTAGAATATTAAATTCTCGGAAATGCATGACCTCTCAGCTAAAGCTGACTGACTTCTGTCATGGGCATGACAGGATTAAGTAACCATGACGGATAGACAAGGATAACGCAGCTAGCAAACGTTTTTACTAATGTGATTCATGATTTCCTTAATTTATATTAAAGTGGTTTGGGGTCCTTGATGTATTGATGCAACATTATGTTGCTAGTTAACAACCATTGGGATATCTTTGATATCACTTACAAGCCCAAACATTAGAAAATTACTAACATCAAAAGTTGCCATAGTAACGTTATTAGCAAAAAATAACAAACTAGAATATCGGCAAAACCACAGCGACAAACCAATGAAAAGTGCCGGATATTTAAAAACCTTGAAATAGCATAGATATAGCATAGGTAAAAACGGCAGACTGATCCTTAGGGCAAAGAGAAGAGTTTGAGACGAAAGTGAAATAAACAAACAAACAGTTGAATATATTTTCCCGATATTTCGGTTTGCAAAACAAACCTACTGGACCGTTCAACTGTCTGTATTTTTTATTTCACTTCTGTCTCAATCTCTTCTCTTTGCCGTAAAGGATCAGTTTGCCGTTTTTATCTATAATTATTAAATAACACCCTTAATAATAGGTTTAAATAACAAAAAAAATATCCAGGCATCCACTGCAAAAACTCAAAATCGTGTTCGGTGATTCGTGTTTTACCACTGAATATTCGGCAAAAGCAACCCGATATATCGATACGACAGTCAAAGCTCTCTTAACAGACACTCAAGCGAACAGCTCTACTTACGGCCGCCTTGACAAAACCCCGTTTGAATTCTCCAGACACTTTTTTCCTGCTTCTCGAGGGTGTCCGCTTACGGGAACTTCGACTGTATTTGCAAAGTTTATACGCTTTGTACTTTTGGACTGCAGTCAACTCTTTCAAATCCGACATCCCTGTAAGGCCGACGCCTCTCCAAGGCGCACCCCTATAAGGCAGAAACTCATGTAAGATGGACACTTCTCTTATTATATAAGGCACATACCCTGTAAAGCAGATACCCCTGTAAGGCGGACAACTCTCTAAGGCGGACACCCTGTAAGGCAGACACCCCTGTAAGGTGGACATCCCTATAAGGCAGACACTCATGTAAGGTGGACACCTCTCTAAGGTAGACACTCATGTAAGGTGGACACCTCTTTAAGGCAGACACCCCTGTAAGGTGGACACCCATTTATAGCGGACACTTCTCTCAAAGCGGACACCCCTTAAGGTGCATTCCTCTCTATTGCGGAAACCCATTTATAGCAGACACCTCTCTCGAAGCGGAAACCCGTGCAAGGCGCATTCCCCTCTATTGCAGGCACCCCTTTAAGGCGGACACCCATTCATAGCGGACACCTCTTGCAGCGGACACGCCTGTAAGACGCATTCCTCTCTATTGTGGACACCCCCTTTTAGGTCGACACCTTTCTAAGGCGTCGGTGGTTGCCTAGAGCTGATGAATCGGCAAACAGTTTTAAAAACCTTGCCGCCTAAATTTTTGAAGCAATCCCTTCTCCCTGACTTTACCTCTGGATAAAATTCGATTAAATGATTTAAAGAACAGCGATTTTGTGCTAAAAGACACAAAAGCGTATTTTTTTTTACCACTACGGTACTCGTATCTTCTAAGTACAAATCTTAAAGCTTTCTAAGTAATATAAATAAAGTTTCCCTACCTAAAGGGGCATTATAAAATCTCTGTAAATTGACGCAAACGGCGTCTCATAAAATGTCTGTAAATTCACGCAAACGGGGACTATAAAATCTCTGTAAATTGACGCAAACGGGGCATCATAAAATCTTCGAAATTGACGCAAACGCCGCAATATAAAATCTCTTCAAATTGACGCAAACGGGGCATTATAAAATCTCTGTAAATTGACGCAAATGTGACATTATAAAATCTCTGTAAATTGACGCAAACGGGGCACTATAAAATCTCTGTAAATTGACGCAAGCGGAGCATTATAAAATCTCTGTAAATTGACGGAAAAGAGTAAAACTGACTAATTGTTTTTAGTAAAGAAGGCATTTCACTCGATATTTGAGTTAGTTTACTTAAAATTTAACTTAAATATTTAATCCAACATAGTGAGTTGAAACAACTCCTTAGTCTGAGAAAATCAAGTGAAAGTCACTTTTACTCAAACATACAATTTAAAACTTACCCACCGCAGTGAGTCAGTGCTTCTCACTCAAATTCAAAATACAGTCGAACCTCCCGTAAGCGACCACCCAAAATGTCAAGCCTAGGTGGTCGCTTACAGGAGGTGGTCGCTTGCGAGAGTTCAGACCATATTGGTTCAAATTTTGCCTTATTAGCATATGGTAACTGCAGAGACTTATCCCATGTGCCAATGCCCATCTAAACCCATGTAATAACTTTTAGTAGTCACAAAAATATTTAAGCTTTCCAAAATATTTATTCAGAGTTTCATGGTTCGCTTCTGTTAATTTACCTAATAAGGCGAATGGAACAAGTCTCGCGATAATTACAAATTGAATCTTTAATGTTGTCTAGACGTTAAGGGGAACTGAACATAAACTAATAAGGATTGGATTGCTAGCTTTAAATTTGACAGCCCTTTTATATTACTGGTGATTTACATGTTAACAAGCGTAAAAAACTGTACATTAACCCTTTAACACCCAAATTTCCACCAAAAAGACCTTTTTTCAGGTTACAAATGCCATTTTATGGCCATTACCTAACCAAATTGAGGTAACAGTCAAAAACATCGTTTACAGCTCGGAAACTAAACCCTCCTACCATTTGTAGAAGAATTCGAGAATTTGAGTTCGGCATAGGTTTTGAACGAGAAAAACAGGACTTGTCTTGAGGAATGCGATAATGTTACAACACCTCATTATCCAATTTCCGCTCTTTTATTTGTCAAGTAACTTCAATTCAAGTGGTCGCTTACGGGAGGTTAAAAACAAAAGAAAATTTCAAACTTTTAGCTCTAAAAATGGTCGCGGTCGCTTACGAGAGGTGGTCGCTTACAAGAGGTTCCAAATATAGTTAATTGACTTGGAAACTTTTGGTATTTTGGAAAACTGGTCGCTGAGGAGAGGTGGTCGCTTACGAGAGGTGGTCGCAACCGGAGGTTCGACTGTACTTAGTTATTATACATAATGAAGTGCAGGCGGCAGTATACATTTTTAACTTTACATTCATTTAGTGTTTTGATTTATGTTCTGTGACATTAAATCATGCTGTAACACTACGTTTGCAGCTGTGGTATTGGAGGCTGAAAGGATAATGATTTTCTACTTGCCGAGGTCGGTAATAGAATACTGTAAAGCTTTATCATAAATAATTATTTTAATTTTGTGTGATTTGATTTTGGCAAGATAAAGGAATTTGAGACATCCAGAGGGTCTGAGTTTTTCAGGTCTGAGTTTGAGACACCCAAAGGGTCAAATTTATTGTGGGTTCTGAGTTTTTGAGACACATCATTTTAATTCTTAACTTTTAGTATAGTAGATCCACATCAGCCCTTTGGCTGCCTTTTATGCAACCTACTTATCAAATAAAGTATGTATGCATGTATGTATGTATGTATGTATGTATGAATGTATGTATGTATGTATGTATCAATGTATGTATGTATTAAGAAAATTAATATAAAATAACCAAATACTTTTTTAAAAAAACTGGCTAGAATGTTCACCTGTGCACCGCGTAGTTCTCCAATCCATTGACAACCAGTTTTTTTGCTGGGGCACTTGACTTTCAAGTCCAATATTGTTCTCTCAATGGCCAGGTCAGGATATATATCCTACAACATTTGAACATCAACAGACTAGACTGTATTATGATGTTATATATCAAACACGAGGATATCCAAACACATAGAAGTGGGTTGAAAAACAAGGGGGAGGGAGGGGAGGGGAGTAATATATCAAACACGAAGAAGAGTGTTCCATCAAGATGTCCAAACACAGAGAAGTGGGTTGAAAAACAAGGGGAGGGGGGAGGGGAGGGGAGTAATATATCAAACACGAGGAAGAGTGTTCCATCAGGATATCCAAACACAGAGAAGTGGGTTGAAAAACGAGGCGCAGCTGAGTTTTTTTTAACCCACTTCGATCATAAAATGCAGGAAAAACGAAGGAATAAAATCGCCAAAATCTATGCTAATTGAGACCGGGTATCCAAACCTCCTTCACGGTTGTGATTTCCTTTGTGTTCTCGTCATGGATTATAAAGAAAATTTATCTCCTCCTGTGAGGGCGAAAAGTTCCAAAAAAAGTTGCGTGAGATAGGTAAAACAATCGGCGGCGTAAATGTAAAATCAGTCGGCGATTATATACAAGGTCACTTGTCACAGTGTCACAAATTAGCCCCCAAAGGTTTAAAAAGAGCATGTTGCGACTTTTTTGGTGACCAACGTGACAATCGTAATGATGGCAAAAAATTGGGTGACATTTGCCTCTAATTTTTTAACTCGTCCCCAGACCCCCAATTTGACCCTTAAAATCACTGTGAAAACGCCATTTTTAAAGGGAAAATCAAAATTTCGCCCTTTTATGAATTACTTTTCGGAAATCCACACTCGGATTCCAGTAATTTGGTTATTATTCTATCTGGAAACGTTAAAATATTTTAATAACTTCAAAAAAAGTCCCGTCATTTTGACCTTGAAGTGACCAATGTCAAGTAAAGGCTTATATGAAGTTCAACCGCGCGGTCATCACTTTTAGCGGTATAACTCATTTTAATAGGCAACATCCGTCTTGAAGTAAAATATCAAACACGAGTAAAAGTGTTTCATCAGGATATCACAGATGTCTAAAATGTTGAATAGTTACTCGTTTCATTCAGTCATCGTTCCTGCAAACCACGTTTACTATTGAATGTTTTGTAAATAAAGACTGTACCACAATGAAGCCAGTGATTCGACTAAGTCTTATATATACGTGAACATTAGTAATGTAAGCAGGGTTGTAGGCGACGCTGTCGTGACACTTCAGTAAACGCTGTTTTACCGGAAGTGAGAGTAGCCGGAAGTCACTAAACAGGAAGTGTAAATGGCAAAGCTATAAATCGGAAGTGCACAATTTAAAGTATGCGTGCATAAATTTGCATGTAAAATCGTGACACGAAGAAAAACGGAGGGCGAATTTTAACTCATGCCGCTTCGCGCATGAGTAATTAAGATCGGGTTTTCAAAAACCACTCGAGGAAAAAACAAGGTAAAATTTATCCGCCCATGTGACGTTCCAACAAAGTTGCGTGAGATATGTCACATACGAAGTCACTTGCGCAAATTTGACCCACAGAGGTTTCGCTTTCGAAATACTCCGGTGGTGGACTGTACAGACTGGTTTTACAGTATGGCGGAAGCGCCAAACAATCGCTTACCTTCAGGTCATGATGAGGAGTTTGTGTGTGAAGTTGAAGATGATTTCCACTGTTTGATCTGTCATTTGCCGTTGAAGGAGCCTGTTCTTACGAGATGCGGACACAGGTTTTGTAAAGAATGCCTCGAGGAACATTTGAGAAGGTTCGTCTAGATCATATATTTATGAATTCTAAATTTTGTAATTTTAGTTCAAAACTTTGTGATGTCACCTTATAATGAAAGTCATCTCCTTGCGAATACTTGGATAGGACAGCGTTTTTAACTCTAGCTCTATTTGGGCGAAACTAACTGTTGTATATTCACCACGAGCTCTTATATTTAGATAAGATCAGTTTACATGCAGTTATGTCGGTTCACTCGGTTGTGGCATATTTAATTGTAAATGATGCTGTCGATTGCTCCTTTACCGGATAATAATTTTTATCAATAATATTTCGTCTTTACTTGGCCTTAAATTTTCCATGTGAGGGATTTCTGTGATGTTCTGTGTATACTTCTCCGGTATAAGATCAGTTTCCTTATGATCGCCAAGATCGATCGAGCGCCCTAGCACTGTGATCGCGCGATAGGTTTTCATCGTTGGTGAGCTTAACTTGAAACGAATTATCAAAATCGACGCATTTTTATGTGGGTCTATACTGGCGACCCCACAAACTTTTTAGCTTTAACTCTTATCGTGTTAAAATAAAGGTTTTATGTGTTATGTTTAATATGCCAGTCGATTAGAACATGTTTTTTGGGGCCGATCCTAGTGCATAATTATGTCTTCCAGCGCTTGTCATTGGCTACAAATTTTACGCGTGAGCAGTCATGCTCAACGGACACCGTTGCGCCGAAATAATAAAATTTCGCTCACCTTACTTCCATGTAATATCGTCAAATATACAACTTAATCGAAAAGATTCTATAGAGCAAAACAGAAGCGGGATTGCAAGGATGGAAGCGGATTACAGTTCATCAAATTTCATTTCGTGACAGGCGGTCAAGAAATTAAAATTAACCGTTATTTTGTTTTTTTACTCATACGCATAGCGGCATGAGTCAAGGTTTCGGTAAGGTTTCCTTGTTTCCATTTTTAGCTTTCGTCCCGCTTTTTGTAGTCACAAATTGCCTTGTTTTTAAAGTTTCCCGTATCCCGCGGGAGGACTTTCACTGGTCTGATTGGTTGACATGCGACCTCGTGATTTTGCCGTGCCCGTAATCACGTTCTTGTTTTCAAAATAGCCGAGTCAAGCCACTGGCATTTGGTCTTCACCGGAAAAGAAATTACATTTTTCGATCGGAATTTATGTTGATATCAATTTGTGATTGAATTTTTCTGTGTGTTGTCGCTAGATTTAGAGAAATGCTTATAAAACGTGTTTAAATTCAGTTGTAAATTCAATTGTAATAAATGATATCTGATAATATGTAAACAAAACAAGACTTACATGTCACGCAAAATTCGTTGAGAGGGAAGGGTTGCGTGACCCAGTTAAAATAAACCATAAAACGTTCTTATGCAAGCACATGAGTACAGGCTACCAGCTAGCCTCTTGTTAAATAATATTTCTTTATTTTCATCGTTTTTGGCGATTATTTTCTTCCCATTTCAAGATAATAAAGTAATCCATCATTATTTGCATTTATTTAAAGGTCACAAAGATGTTCACTTATTTTAGAAAATGGTCACACCCACTCAGCCAATCAGTGCCCAGTATTTGTGTGCTCCATATCCCATAAACTGTCTTAAATTATGTAAAGAGGCGGGGGCTTTGAAGCCCAGGGAAATTGTGGGGTAAAATAACTACTCATTAGTAAAGCTCTATATAGAACATACTAATGAATTCTTTTGTTTTCCTTTGTCTAAAAGCCTAATTAGTATGCTCTATATATACCTCGATTTTTGAAAAGGGTGTCGCCCTAAGTTACCTTACCTTTTATCTCTAAAACCCCCAATATAAAAACTAAAGACTGTTGCTAGTCTTTTTTTCTCTCGCCCTCACCCTCGCTCCCTTTCCTTCTTCAGGGTTCTATCTAGGATTTATCGTTTGGGGGAGAAGTCCCGAGAGGCCGAAGGCCACGAGCTTCATAGGGGGGTCCGGGGGCATGCCTTCCCCCCCCGGAAATTTTTTTGAAATGAATATGCGCTGAGATACGATCTGGTGACTCCAGGACATCATTTGACAACTGGCCAGCAGTTTGTAATACTCCATGTTCCTTGTCATATAGTGTCCTTAGACAGGGAATATTTACTGGATGATTTTTCCGATATAGTTACTTATATACTGATAACAATATTTTTTTTCGGGGGGAAGCTGGGCGTTTTGGGGGAGGGAATCTTCTACCCCTCAAATACCCTAGATAGAACCCTGCTCTTCTCTCTCTTCTCTGTGATTTTCGGGCTGATCGGGGTCATAAAAAAACCTTGTTTGGGCTAGTTGTAGTGAAATTGCTGTAATTTTCGTTGACCACCTTTTCAAAAATTCAGATATATATAGAGCATACTAATGAGAAAATAGAGCATACTAATGAGTATATAGAGTATACTAATGAATCACAAGCTGCTAATTTAAACAAAAACAACTTGCAGTTACAACAATGACAATTTTATTTGAAGTTTTCGCTTTACATAACTTAAGCAAGAGATTAATCACCAAAATAACAAAACCAAATTCGACTTAACAATTTTTAGGAAAAATTAAATGAAAGACTGGTCTCACCGTGCTTATACATGTAACAAGAGATGTGGTTGCTGATATTGTAAGCCAGAAATTTTTATCTCTTCCACGGGGGTGGTGCCCAAATCAACGGACTTATACTCATCTCCAAGGGTTTCAATTTGTATGTTTCGGAATTCAGCCCAGGCTCGATAGACGTTTACTGCCCACGCAGTACTTTGTCAAGTTTTCTTTGGAATTCTGTCCCTTTTCCTTTGCTCAATTTCGTTCACTGTGGTAGGCTTTTGGAAACGTGCACATTTATCGTATTCATCCCCCAAGCACTCGGATATGTCTACGATCTCAAAAGCAATTAAATCTTGATTGGCAAGGACGGCCTCAAGTTCCTCGAGCTCTGCATACTGGCTCATAGCCGGGGGAA
Source organism: Cladopsammia gracilis (assembly GCA_022457155.1). Taxonomy (NCBI): domain Eukaryota; kingdom Metazoa; phylum Cnidaria; class Anthozoa; order Scleractinia; family Dendrophylliidae; genus Cladopsammia; species Cladopsammia gracilis. The sequence goes on along the minus strand of JAJGOT010000053.1, from coordinate 106,571 downwards.
AATGAGCCATCAAAACAACAAAGAATAAACAAAACTACAAAGAAAGAAAAGTATTGTTATTCGTAAAATTCTACCAATATTACGGCGACATCCAAAACAAAATAACAACGTGATTCCCAAGTGTGAATGACACAATTTAAATACGCTCATAAATACAATCTGCATAAAATATGGTTTATTCGCGGATATGACCATATTCTAAGATGGTTAGACAATGAACGCTCGTGTCCTATGGGATATAGCGCCTCTCGCATTAGATAGAAGTGCCACTCAGACTACGCCCTCGTGGCCTTCTATCCGTATGATCCAGGCACTGTATCCCATACAACACTCGCGTTCATTGTCTAACCCTTACATATTTCACTGCTTTTCACTGCACGTGCTTTGCGCCCCTATTACTGAATCTCTAGAGAATTTTTACATACTTTTTAAGTTGGTTTGAGAATCGGGGATGGTTGTTTCCCCAACCTCCTCCCACTCGGCAACGTTGGCTTATTTCCACAATTTCACTCCCATTCTATGGCTTTTGCAAAATCTTTTCTCTCATATCTTAAAGGGGAGGTGTAAGGGGATTTGTGTCATTTCGAAAAACAAAAAATGCTTTTGCATTAACATAAACCGAAAAATAATGGTCTGGTGGTGTGACAAATTACCACAATATTTACCAAATTAACCTGCGATGAGTATCTGTAGTCGAAGACGGACCGGGTCTGAATGAATTGCAACTAACCTTATTTTTTTTTAAAGTTCCCTCATTTTCGCCTCCAAAATGGGCGACAACAGACCATGATTTCTTCCTCTTTCAAGAATAGTTGATTTTTATCCCATGGTGTTTTAGTGTTATTTTGTAAATAAGTAAAGGTGTTGTAGCTTGGTTTTCACCAAAAAAGGTTAAAATCCCCGTGGTACTTCCCCTTTGATAAGCGTAAGTCACAGACTGCCTTTTAAATTTGTGTTTCAACACACTTTCAACACCGGCCTTCAATAATTAGGAGGTCAGCAGATACCAAAGCTGGCCTGATTAAGTAAATTGGCCAGGCTTGTTTATTTATCTATTAATTAATTAATTATTTATTATCAATCTATTTATCTATGTATCTGCCATTTAGTCATTTATTTACTTAGTTATTTACTTTTTTATTTATTTATAACCACAGGCAGGAAGTTCAAGCCCAACCTTTAACTTGCCCCGCAGATAGGGAGGGCCTGGACCGAGTACGGGTAAATTACTATTTCATTTATTATCTATTTATTTTTATCTTCTTGATCTGAATAAAATTAATAAATCATTGCATTCATACATTCTATGTCAAAAGACTGGAAAGAAGCGAAGTGTTGATAAAATTATCACACTGCAGGGTTATCACATTTTCACGAATTATTTAAAATGTAAAGAAGAAAGACTCACAAACTCAACTACTAACGCTTAGCTAACATTGTAGATTGGATTGATTGTTTTCTTGTAATTTTTGCTGTTAGGTGAGTTAAAGTATGTTAAAAGCTTATGTAACAACTCAACTTGTATCTCTTTCACAGAAGACCGCATACGGCAAGATTACATTCTCCTTTTGCCGTAGCCGCTATAACCAATCTCTGTAATGTTGTGATGTAAGACTGCCAAGCAAAATTCGTTTCGGACGCCTTGAATGTATCAAATCTTATTTTAACTACGGCTAATAAATTTTAAACGCTTTTTCTAATTGTAATATTTAGCTGTGTAATATTGTAGTATAATTATAATTCATAAAATGTTATAATTGAAGGGCTCCCTGCAAGAACGTCCTAAGTGCGTTTTTGGTAACTTTTACTAAAATTGTATGTTTAAGGCCCCTAAAAGCACAGTTTTGTCAAATTAATGATTTATTATTGTTAAGGTACTTAAAACAGCCCCAAAATGGGGAAGAAAATCCACATCTTTGAGAAAATGTTTTGGGCCTCTATATATGAGACCCTATGGCCCCCAGGGGCCATAGGGCCAGGACACCCTATGTATCTTTTCAAAAATAAAAGTTATTATGTTCAAAGATAGAGCATTTGTTGACCTGGTTTAAATCCTTACAGTCATATTTACATGATCCAGTCATAATTTGGCAAGTGAGTCCCTTCCAAGATTTCAGTGAAAATTTCCCAAAAACGCACTTAGGACGTTATTGCAGGGAGCCCTTCAATTATATTTTGTTGTGAAAGAAATAAAGCACAAAACGTCTTAGGAAATGAACTGTCTTGTCTGCTTAAGTTTGTTGAGGAATAATGATTTTTCTCCTTGTTTTATTTTAGGACGTATTTCCTGACAAACCAACAGGAAGGAAAATTCTTTCGTTTGCAATCAAATGTCCAAGTGAAGATTGCGACTGGACCGGTGAACTGAGGAACAAAGAGGTAAAAGCCGAAACACAAATACTGTATTATGGACAGTTAATTGTATTCAGTTTCTCGCGAACATGCGGGACTTCAAGAAAAAATATCTGTCTCTGATGGGAGTCGAGTCGAACCCATGACCTCCCGTACACCGTTGGGACGCTCTAACCACTAAGCTGCATGGGGACTAGTAACGAGCTTGGTGATTTACTCGGTTCATATGTAACGCATGTCCTGTATGGTAGTACTCAGAAATGTCAAGAAAGTCGTGTGTGGTGATAAAAGAAAGATTGTGATGATGATAATGATGATGATGATGATCATATCATCGCAGTAAACTGTTCTGAGTTTGTCTCAAGAATGCGAGGCAAAGTGAACATTTTTTCCTCTTTTTAGTTGATTTTCAGAACATGACAGAGCTTACTGGCACACGAAACATGATAATTTTTTATTGTTTCTATTTAAATAGGTCCACTTGGAACGTTGCCCTTCCAAAGTCGTTTCCTGCACCAACATGAATTGTCACATGGCTTTGAAAAGGAAAGATCTGGAGCAACACGTGACGATCACGTGCGAGTGGAGGATCATAAATTGTGAACACTGCAGAGAGCCACAGCCAGAGTGTCACATGCAGGTAAAATTAATTTAGAATAATTATTACACAGCAAGACTCTTATAACCACATTACGTATCGTTTGCAATGTTTTAATGTCCACAAGCTTTTATAACAGTTGTTAGAAAAACAGCGCCATTTTTTGTTCGCTTTGTTATAATGATAATAACTACAGTCGAACCTGTATATAACGGCCACCCTCGGGACTTAAGGAACTGGCCGCTTAATACAGGTGGCCGCTTAATACAGGATCACTAAAAATACTCAGTTAGCTGCGTTCGTGATTTTGTTCTGTACTTCAGCACATTGCGGACATCTGGAAAGCGTTAACGATACTAAACGGCTGATTATCAGCTTACAGTAGCTTTGCGCATGTTATTTCTTTATAGTGACGATGGATCGCATTTTAAACACAATACACTGTAAAAATTGACTAGTTAAAATAACCAATTAAAATTGTTGCCAAATGCATCTGAGAGAACCCATTTTTTTTAGTCACTTTGACCCGTTTTAAATGGTTTAAAATGACTGATTTCTTTTGGTTTGAAATAACTTATTATTATGAGTTAAAATAACTATTGATTGGTTATTTTGACTTTTCTTTTTAGTTGTTATTACTTCAATATTTATGTTGATTTAACTATTAATAATAGTAGTTTTAACCAGTTTATTTTTAGTTAGAATAACCAATATCTTTGGTTAAATTAACTTAATTCATTTGGTTGCTAACCATTGAAATTTGTTAATTTAACTATTTAAAAAAGTACCCGGGGTGCATCTGAGACAACCCATTTTTTTTAGTTACTTTTTGTTATTTTGACTAAAAAAAATGGGTTAAAAAAACTGTTATTTTAACCCAAAATAATAAGTAGATTTAACCCCTTCAGAAAGTTAAAACAACACTTTAAAAAGGATCATATTGACAAACAGTTTTGGTCATGTCTTTATTAAACTTACCGTCAAATGTACATTTCTATGGAGTAACTTCACAATGAAAATGTTTTTTTTTTCAGAAAACTTTTCTTTCTATTTCATTTGCTTATATTCGTATAAACTATAAAAGAGCTATATTTCACTGTCTACATGAATGCATACTTGACTGAAAAACAAAATGTTTTACAATTTCATTTTGTTGGCTATCATATATGGTGGCTTTCTTAGCTCTCTTTCACTTATATTCGCCCGTTCGTTGCCGGTCGATCCTCATGCATGATGTCTCAATTTGAACCATCTTGATATAAGGATGTCACGCTCTTTGCCGGAACTCCTTAAACCTGCATGATAGTAATAAAACCTACGTATAAGCAAGTGCTTTTCCTTGGCTTACAAATTACACATTTTAGGAAAAGCAGTTTTAACAAACGACTAACGGTTAATGAAGAACACAACAACGAAAAACGACAATATCTGTAGTTTAGATCACTTTAGTAGTCAGGTAAAGAGTGGTAAACAAGTTATGAAACAAATGGTGCTAAACTTTCCAAAATACTCTCATAGATTAGCACTCTAAATGGTGATTTGGACTGAATAAGGTTCTTTCGAAATGTTAGCCAATAAACGAAGAAGTATCAACTTCTATTAATCAGCAGTGAGCCCAAGCAAGGCTGCCATACAGACAACCTCAGCAAGGAAATTGCCAGGAGGCAAGCACTTGTCTTGCCTTGACAAAACTACGGCCCACAATAAACTGACAGAAGTGAACTTTCCTTTGCTGGCCATTATTCAACATAATCTGTACGATGAAAAGTAACTTACAACTATTTTATTATTTAAATTACACGAGTTAGACAGGTAAGTTCGGGTAAAAAGGACCGTTTTTTGCGCTCTAATGTTTTTCTTTTTTGTCATGCCATAAAATTTGGTCTACTCACAGTTTGTACAGTAGCAGCGAGTGTTTGCTTCAGTTCTGAAAAAAGAAACACAATTAGCAAATTTCCCATTTCTTTATTTTCCTCCTACTCATAACGACGTATCTGACAGAATTGTTTTAGCGAGGACCTTAAACAAACAATCTTATATTTATTATCTACTTATGCATCATTAATTATTGACCTGAGTTTTAAAACTCAATTTGAATTAAAGTTACTTTATCTTCAAAAATACGAGTACAAAAGCAAACTAGAATTCTCGTTAAAACAATACACAAATTAATCATAATGATCGGAGAACGTTTTATTAAACTCAGCTGTGGCAAAAGTAATATTTGTAAACTGTGACTGAGACAATTGTTGATTAAGTCAGCTTTCAATTGATATCTGATCCATTTGGGTCAAAAGGAGAAGTGTCAACTTCTATTAAGCAGGATGAGCCCAAGCAAGGCTGCCATTACAGACAACCTCAGCAAGGAAATTGCCAGTAGGCAAGCACATGTCTTGCCTTGACAAAACTACGGCCCCGAGCTTACAAAAGTGAACTTTCCTTTGCTGTTGTCAGTTGAATTTCGGTTTATTCAATTTTAATATTCAATTTTATGGAAATTGGTTTTAAATGACAGACAGCTCATGTGCCGATTTCCGCTACAAGCGAAGTGATAACGCATGGCATGCGTGATAGTCTTAAACAAAGGCGATTCATGTCGGTTTAATTTACGCGGGCAACGCTTTATCATTCAAATAAAAACGCAAAACTGTACCGATATGTCGCACATAAAATGGTCGGTTTTATTGGAAACATGCTCATATTTGGTTTGGTTAGAGATGCACACACAAAAAGATATTTGGTACGGACATCGCGTGGCGCGGCATGAAAGTTTTGGCGGGAAGATTCTATTTCAACGGCATCTTGGATTAGATATAGAATTGAAGTCGTTGCATATAAAATAATCATGATTCTGCGAATGATAATAGCTCCGTCTTGTGATGTTTGAAACGTGAAATTGAGATAGTTGAAAGAAGGGTTTGTGCTACTTTTATAGTTACATGATTGTATTTTATTTGCGGCACTTACCTGTTACTACGCCGACCGCGACCATGGCTAACAACATGAAGGTCTGTTCTAGGCCAGAGTGGATTTCAGTTCTAGATTTTCTTCAGCTTTCTGACGAATTCGGCCAGGCGAGTTTAGTCGTACTTGCCGTGAAAAAAAAAACTGAAACAAGAAGAAACGAAAAACATAAGCTTGCACAAAAGACCAGACCAAACAGCGGCATTTGTAAACCCTTGTTCGATTCAGTTCTCGTTTCTCCACTCTAAAATAAGAAATTCAAAAAAGCAACTGACAAGAAAGAGTCACAGTTCAAAGTCGCACTTACTCTTATATGAATTTTCCATGGCTCTGAACTCCATGTGCGACTGGAACAGCAAAGTTCTTGGCTGGATCATTTCAAAACGAACCATTCCGGCCCGCGCGCTGTGTTGAACTGAATTGAATTGAGCTATTGTTTTATGTCAACTTCTATCAGACCGCGAAAACGTCACCACTATTGTATAGGCGGATTCCTTGCATACTGCAATAACCGTGTTTGACAAACTGCCAGCTCATATATAAAGTAAACAAATATATAAATTCCTTGATAAAAAGTTTTTAATCCCAAAGGAAGTGTGACTTGAAATAAAACAGTCAGTACATCAAGCAATCCCACGACAGACATTACCAGTAATCATGATTCTATGAATCAAGAATTAGTTCGACTAATTCGTATAAATTTAAATCAATTGCTGTAACAATTATAGTCATATTACCCCGAATTGGTTAATATAACTTTGATGAATTAGTTAATTTTGCCCTGACCTAGAATTATAGTTAATAAAATGCAGTATCAAGATGAGTTTACGTGACTCGTTGTCGAATCAAAGCGCTTTTACAGAACACCTTTATTTAAGACTAATTGTTTCACTTTGTCTTGAGTAGAGGGTTGTTAGAAGTTTTTACAATGGTGTTTTTTAAATAGTTGTTTCAACCACGTAATAATAGTTAAAATGTCAGTTTGACATATGGCATCAGCTGTTACTGAAATAATTAAGTCTAACTGACTGAAACTAATACAGTACGTCAAAGCAACTATTCATTCAAGATTATTCTGACCTTTTTTCTTTAGTTAATATTTTCGCCTCTTAAGAATGGTCAAAATGACCATCATGGTAACTGATTGTAACTAATACAATAAGTCAAAACAACTACTCATTCAAGGTTATTCTGACCTTTTTTCTTAAGTTAATATTTTCGCCTCTTAATATATTATAACTGATTGTAACTAATACAGTAAGTCAAAACAACTATTCATTCCAGGTTATTCTGACCTTTTTTCTTTAGTTAATATTTTCGCCTCTTAAGAATGGTCAAAATGACCATTCTTATTAGTCACGACCAATCATATTGGTTATTTTAACTAGTCCATGTTTATGACTAATATAAATGGTAAAAATAACCTTTCATAAAAGTTATTTTAACTGTTTTCTTTTGTTGACAATTTTGACTATTAAGAACGGTTAAAATGACCATTATTTTTAGTTACAACTAATTAAAATAGTTATTTTAACTAGTCCATTTTTACAGTGTAAAATACCGCATAAAATGGCATGTGGCTTAGTTTCCGTTCAAGGGTGGCCGCTTAATACAGGTAAAAATAACAAAGAAAGACAAACATGGGACTGCTACAGGGTGGCCGCGGCCGCTTAATAGAGGTGGCCGCCTAATACAGGTAACAAATACAGCGTTTGTATGAGCGAAAAATCGGGACTTTGAAAACTGGCCGCTTAATAGAGGGTGGTCGCTTAATACAGGGCCGTTATATACAGGTTCGACTGTATGTGCAAAACCATTACATTACTAACACCTTCGAACTTGACAAACTTTGTGAACTGACAGGTGTAACTCACGCAGTCCCTTACAGGTTGCTTATGTCATTAATAGTTCCGCATGCGCTGTAGCTGCGAAGAACTTCTACATGAGAGGTGAACAATTCGTATTTATTTTTGCAGAAGCATATTGAAAAGTGCAACAAGTTCCCACTAGCTTGTCCCAACAGCTGTGATGATTTAATTCCCAGAGAAATGGTAACTGAATTTCGTATTTTCTTTTATCTTGAATACTGGAAGTAAACGTTTAGCTGACGTTATACAGTTATGATACTTGCTTACAAAAACCTTACTGGACAATGTGACGCACACGGCCCCCATTTTATGGGTTTCTGTATATGGCCTATGCCAAACTCCTAACTTAAGTGATCAGGGGGCTTTCCTTTGTCAGGACTCTCCACCTCGATCAAATTTGCAATTTTGAAACTACAATCAAGGTCCCAGTCAGCGCACCTCTTAGAAACAAGCTTCACTACGACTAAGTAACTTTCCCAAGGCAAATACAAATTACAAATTAATTTTAATTGAAGAAGCAAAAGAAACGACTACATGGTAAAAGCACTGACGAAGCCAAAGAAATGAGCATGAAGGGCATAGCGGCCGAGGCACCTTTAATGTTTATGAAATAGTATTGCAAAAGACGTGCACATTCAACGCTGTCGACGTTGTGATGCGACCACGCGATATCTAATTGGCGAGATGGCACTAGGAAATCCTTTGTATTTAACAGGGAGCTATCTTTTGACTCTTAATTGTAAAAGGGTGTCTGATCTAAGAGAGTAACCATCCCTCCATATAAACAGGCCCTGTTTTTCAGTGGTTTGTTTGAGTAGGCAGACCTGAACTTTTCCTGCAGATAATTTAAGTCACTCATAGCACTCGTTAGTCAGCTACTCATTGTTGTTTTGTCACGTTGCCACATAATCACTTAGCTTAGTCAGTTCTGTCTCCGTTTTGATTTTGTTTTACAGATTCCAAATCACATTGAAAACGACTGTCCGCTGACCTTAGTTTCCTGCCCGTATGTTCAGATGGGATGCAACAAAAAGGTTTGTGCCTTTATTACATCAAACTGTGGTATCGTCATCCAATAACGTCTTTGATTGGGTTTGAAATTTCATCAACCCACCCGTATATACAGGCACGCGATGGTTCTACCACTGATTCCGCCTGCCTTAACTGTTATTTAAAGCTGCCAAAACAAACTTTATGTACTGTTTAAAAAACGAGCAGTAGTGTTTTATCAGGTTTAAAAATCTCGGTTTCGCTCAACTGTATAGACCTCTTTCATAATGGCGGCCGATTTATTTATTCTTTTGCATGTATATCAATCAGCCTTAGTGGGCTCGTTTGCAAAATTCAAAAGAATGAGGCCAGTGAGGCTAATTAGCATATATATAAAGAATAAATATATCGGCCGCCATTATGAAAGGTTAACACTCGTTAACATCTCATAAACGGACCTTGGACACCTTATGAGGTTTTACACAACGTAGTATTTTTAGCGGAGCACTTGCCAGGCCGAAGGCCTGGCTGCGCAGCCCCATACTCATAGAAACAGAACCTATGCCCTTCATTTTTCATGGTCATGGCTGGCGGAATGTTTCGCGGGCGCGCGTGTGCCCTCCGTCCGCGGGCGTGCGTGTGCCCTCCGCTGTCGCACAGGACCGGACTGCACAGGACTAGCTCGCGGGCGCGTATGACGTCGCAAAATATGCGCGTACGACGTCATGTTGAAACCAAAGCGAGGCTTTGTTTTTCGCGCAGTTACACGGCCGAATGTCACGTCAGCTAGAAAAACGCTTTGATGTTTTGCTGTGAATTTACTAAGCGGAGAAAACCGTTTAACTTAAAGGCGTTATTTCCCTGAATATTTAGCGGTTTGCTACTCGAGACAAGGATACTAATTAAGCGATACTTAGAAGCCGCTTTAGTGGAAAAAGACGAGCTTTCATGGATAAAATCTTGCTTCGAGGAACTTCATGTATTACGTTTTTATCAAATGCGGGAGACTGGTTTGTTTTCTACGGATTTCAGAACCAGAAGCGGAGATTTGAATTTCCAAGCAAGCGAGGGACATAAAGGTAAAACAGATTACAGTTTTCGATGAGAATTTATGTTGATATCAATCTGTGAGTGACTTTTTATTGGTGTTATTGTTAGTTTTGGAGAATTGATTTTAAAACGTGCTTAAATTCAGTTGTATCGATCTCTTGAATTTCATCGAAGAAAGCTTGAACTCGATGAGCTATAATTAAATGGTACGCGTTTTGCTTTTAAATGTAAACTAATGGAGATTTGAATAAATTTTTTCGAAAGAAGATTGTGTTGTCCATTTTTATGTGTTTGTTCATTCATTAGATAGTTTGAAAAGCGATTTTATGTAAACAAAACAAGACTTTGATTTTATAGTACAGTTCTATCTTCACTCGCATCGCCTTATGCAAATATGTTTGTGTATTTTTGCAATTTTTGATTTTCAAATCAGTTTCTCGGGCAATTTTTGACAAACAAAAACTGTATTTTATTCGGAAACTAGTGGTACTAGTTATTCTAGACAGAGAAAAGTTGTTTTTGTGAACTTTTGTACGGTCTATAAAAATGTACTGTGCAGACGGTCGCGTAATACTGTTTTTGAGAATTGCTAAAATTGAAAATAGGCCGTTCGTCAATCTTAATTCTTGTGCTTCCAACCTTTCACCTTAGTTAAGTTTCACCTTAGTTAAGCTTGTTCAAAGTGCGACGCTGTTAGGCTTGGGCTATCTATATATATATTATCGTTTTACCGTAGTACTGACGTACACGAGAACAGAACCCCATTTTATTGGGCAGAGAACTGAGAGAACAGAGATCCAGCTAAGCAAAGAGTAGCGTTTTGGGGTTTAGCATTGATCTGCTGTGCTTAGGGTTAAGCACTGATTTGAAAACGGTTAGCTTTCATTTATTGTTATGGGTAACTCTATAAATATGTTAAAAATTACATCTCCCGGCAGCTAATCCACGTTGGTATAGTGGATAAGGATATAAGTTATGAAGCAAACGACTCGGGTTCGAGGCATATACTTTACTGATCTTTTTTTCTAATTTTAGTCTAAGTGTGAAATAGGTTTTACTTCATGTAACTTAAAGTGAAAAGGAAAGGTCCGTTTGAGAGATGTTAACGAGTGTTAACCATTATGAAAGAGGTGTGTTAAGCCAAGAACAGAACTACTTGATAGACAAACATGGCCGCCAACACGAGGAATGGTCACGTGAACACCAATCGATGGGAAAGCTTAATACTTCATGTAAGCGCACTCGTTACATCTCCTTTCCTTAGTTTCAGCAAACACAAAATGTTAGAAAATATTACTATTCCTTATGGCATCACCATCATCTAATTTCGGCAATTCCTGCGTGTTTTGATCATAGTAATGTTTCTGTTTCTGCTTCCCCATCTTAATCTTCTCTGGTACATTAGTAATCACATTCGGCTCTAGCAATGTCTTGGCTACTGGGAGACGAGTGCGTGTTCGCCTGCCATACAGTAGCTGGGTAGGTGAAGCATGCATGCCTTCAGTATGTGTGTTACGCCATTCAAAGGATCACGTTTGTCTTCACGGGCTTTCGTCAACAAGGACGAGCAGGACTTCACTGCATTTTCAACACGACCGTTCCTGGTAAGAGCTTGACGTAATGTGATGAAAGTTCTATTCTTTACTGAAGGACTTCAAGTCTTCACTGTTGAAAGGCGGTCCGTTGTCACTAATTACTGTCATAGGGATGCCATGTATGGCAAACCAGGTCTTTAAAACCATAATGACACGATTACTGTAGTGTGTCTCAAATCTTGTACCTCAGTCAAAATAACCAGAGTAGTAGTCAACGGTTAACAGGAAAGCCTGCCTCTCAAGTTTTAACAAATCAACCCCGACTTTCTCCCATGGTAAACTGGGCACGTCATGGGGTCTGCAATGGTTCTTTGCATTGTTCAGGCCGATAAATGTTACAAATACCACATTTCGATAGGTAATCCTTGAGCTGCACCATGATCCCGGGCCAGTAAAAAATATCACGAGCACGACGCAGTGTCCCTTCGACCCCAATATGTCAGGACGTTCACCAGCAGGTATCACTAAACGATGATCCTTGTATACCAACCCGTCTTTTGTGGTCAGCTCATCCGAGTAGCAGATACAGTCAGTTCTTCATCATGTTTGATCTGGTCCAACTCAAAGGCAAATAGTCACCCCTTAATTGAACGGACATGGGACTTTCTCAACTGTTCGCCCCCACATATGTTCGACTTAAATTGTCAGCCAAGAACATGACTGACAAGGACATAGGTCATAGGTCATATTTCTGAAAACGGAGTCGCATGCGTTGAAGGCGCTTTAGGAGGTGTGAATGGGTTTCTTGAGTATGGTTTCCAAAGGTTTATGGTCTGATTGGACAACTACGTCACTTATTTCAAAGATGTACTCATCGAATTTCTCACATGCAAAGACCATTGCTAGTAGCTCCTTTTCGATTTGAGCATAGTTTTGTTCAGTAGGGGTCATCACACGGGAACTGTAAGCCACTGGACGCCATTCTTGCAACATAACGGTTCCAAGTCCGGTCTGGGAAGCTACGCACTGGATGGCTACTGGGTTGCTCACATCATAGTAGGCAAGCACTGGTGCAGCAACGATCATTTCTTTGACGCGGTTAAAGTATCTGCATGAGCAGGTAGCCAGAACCATTCCGCATCATGACTTTCAGGGAGTTTTCTTAAGACGTCTGTTTCGTCCGACAAGCGTGGCAGAAATTTTGCCAAATAGTTCACCATGCCAATGTTACGAGAGACTTTTCCAATGTTCTTAAAACAGTCAAAAGTAAAGTTCGTTTAAAAATATTACATAAGCTAAAGCATGTCTAGTAAACAATAGTTCTCTTATGATGTATTCAAACTGAAACGTGTACATTCGTACAGCCGGCTAAAGCCTGGTTTCCAAATAATCGCAACGATCGCAACGATCGCAGCGATCATTACGATCGTTGCGATTGCGATCGCATAGATAGAAATTTTTCTATCTCTGCGATCGCAATCGCAACGGATCGCAACGATCACAACGATCGCAACGTTTTGGTTTCCATATGATTGCAAGGGTCGCAAGAATCGCAGCGATCGTCGATCGTAACGATCGCTGCGATCGTTGCGATTATATGGAAACCAGGCTTAACCTCCGCCACGTGCGTTTTCAATAGCTGAGTTTCGTGAAAAGAATATTTAAAGTGCTACTGCGATCAAATTTTGATTTTGATTTTTTTACATTTTCGTGTACAATTAGACTTTCTTACTCATCTTGCCAAATTTCAATCCATTACGAACATAACTTGGTTTCTCCGCCAGCTTCAAAAGGTGGCTTGCTCACCGCTAGCATTCTGGATACCCAATCAGTGGGCTGGTCGACGTTTGCTATGACATCGTCAGCTGCCATTTCTTCAAGCTTCCTCTGCACTTGCTCGGTCATAGCCACGGGTAAACGTCGTGGTGGATGGACCACAGAGTTGATGGTATTGTCAGTTATAATGCTACACTTGCGATCCAGCTTTCCAAGGCCTTCAAACACATCAGCATACTCTTCTAGTAAGGGGTCTTTATCTGTCTTCAGCACATTTATGCGTGGATCTCGGTCGCAATCAAGGATCTTTATCAGGTTCACTTCTAACATAGTCTCCTTAGACAGTACTGGATCATAGCCATGACTCTAGACTACACTGGCTTGTATCTTCTGTGTTTGTTCTTTACGGGTTACATACAGGGTTGCTTTGCTCTCAGTGGATTGTTCACATCCATTAGCCGAAATCATAACTGACTTTGCTCGAATATCAAGAAAGTTTAAGTCCAGATCTCCGGTCACATTCTTGTAGACATCCAAAGGAAATAGGTTGCATTCGGCCCCAGTGACCATAAAGAAAGCCACTTCACGGCCTGTGATAACCTCAGCATCCTTTGACACGTCGAGGATCACCATCTCACAGCCATCATGGCCCACAACATCTGCAGTACTCAAATAGAACCGGTCCTGAACAGTAAACACCTTACTTTTGGCTGGGCACTTGACTACAAAATGATTCTGCACAGGTCTGTCCCTATGCTGGACAGTTGCGTCTTTCATGATTCTTTCCACAGAATCTACAATCTCTGATTCTGTTATCGTTCACGACCCGACTGTCATCAGAATGCTCTTTCTCTTTCAGTTGGACAGCGTTTAACCCAGATTCAGTAGTCATAACTTTAATTTGATCAGCTGTGGCTTCCCTGGCTTAATTCTGTCATATGTTGATCAACTGTCAGATTCCCGCTCATCTCGAGTAAAGAACAGAAAATACTCTTTAAGACGGGCGCAATCTTCTTCTCATCGCCTTCCGAGGCCCAAGTGAAAGTATGAAACACCTTGTTTGCTTCTTTCCCGATTACCGCCAACATTGTCGCTACTTGGCATAATTCTTTCTCTTTATCCAGCTTTCCAATTCTTACAAGCAGAGACCCAAGTTCGCCAGTTTGAAGCCGTCGAGCCATAGTTGAGCTCGAGAATTTGAAAATTTGAAGGGGAGGAATTTGAAAATTTTCCATTAAATTAGCGTATGTCGAGGGTCGCTGCTCGTTGCTTGTTTCTGTCATAAATCTGGCGATTTCAGTCCCTCGCAAAATTTCGGTGCTCTTGGCGTCTGAGTTCGTAGGACCTCTGACACCATGCAACGATAAGTAAACAGGCACTCAGGTACCAAAACATCAACTGTATTAAGCCAAGAACAGAACTACTTGATAGACAAACATGGCCGACAACACGAGGAATAGTCACGTAGTACCAATCGGTGGGAAAGCTAAATACTTCATGTAAGCGGCTCGTTAAATGTGCCACATAATATACTGACCGGCTTCGACGAAGTGAGCATGGCTTTCCGGCTCCTGTCGAAAGTTTTAGGATTTTAAAGTTCTGAGGAAAATACAATATACTGAAAAATGCTATACCAAAGTTGACAGGTACAGTGAATAAAAGTACCGACAAGTTTTTCAGTGGCAGAGAACGAGTAGAAATAAACAGCTTGCATCTCTGAACCACTCGCTTACCTACCAATTTACACGTGGGTCCTGGTATCATTCAAATAACGGCTTACCTGCTGAACTGTTGGCTGCTTATTTTGTTGGAGACGGTTCCAAATAGAATGGCAAAAGGCTAGATATTGTAAAACAGTACTTACAAAAATATTAAAGTCATTGTTTGTTGTACTAAGAATCCTGAATAAGTTGTAATAAGAATCCTGAATAAGTATTACCCATATATATATGACATCTTTCGTTGGCTCAGGCAGGTATATATATATATGCAAACGGTGTATATATATATATATACACCTGTTTGCAAAAAGATGACATTTTTAAAAAATAGAAATATATATATAGCTATTGTGTTCGCATCACAAATGTGGTGACAGGCGGTAGATACCTTTTCAATACCTTTACAATACCCTTTACAATTTACAATTTACAATTTACAATTTACAATTTACAATTTACAATTTACAATTTACAATTTACAATACCCTTTACAATACCCTTTGCCAAGTGTTCATTACAGCAGGCGTCTGTTAATCTGCACCATTGTTCACGGAAAACATTATTGAATAATTTTACAGATTAAATCATTCAATGCCTGAATATAAACATTTAACTAACATTCAACCCCACTTTCCCTCGGGACTGAAATCAAATCCCTCTCCGGGCTTTTCAGAATGACCATGGATTACCAGGTATAAATGTCATGCAAGCGATCAATTTGACGTCTGTGATAGGCTCATGTGCTTATGAATTATTAATGAGTATTTCAAACATACGAAATTTGTTGCTTCAGCAGTTCAGATAAATATGCGTTTTTATTAGTGTACTTGTCTTTTTTCTGTAGGTTCGTAGGAAAAGCGTACCATCCCATCTTCAACTCACCATAGGAGAGCACCTGGACTTTGCTTGTGTAACGTTAAACGACACACAACTTCAGTTAAATGAAACTGAAGTTCAGTTAAATGAAACACAAACTCAGTTAAGTGAAACCCAGGATCAGTTAAGTAACACTCAAGAGACTACAAAAAACTTGGAAGAGAAAGTGGCGGCACTCCAGAGGAAGTTAGAACTGAAAGGTAAAACGTTCCAGGATCAGTTAAGTAGCACTCAAGAGACAACAACGAACCTGGAAGAGAAAGTGGCGGCACTCCAGAGGCAGTTAGAAGGAAAAACGGAACGTTCGACCCAGGATCAGTTAAGTAACGCACAGAAGACAACAAGGAACTTGGAAGAGAAAGTGGCGGCACTCCAGAGGCAGTTAGAACTGAAAGAGAAAAAGGAACGTTCAACTCAGGATCAGTTAAGTAACACTCAAGAGACAACAAGGAACTTGGAAGGGAAAGTGGCGGCACTCCAGAGGCAGTTAGAAGGAAAAACGGAACGTTCAACCCAGGAACAGTTAAGTAACACTCAAGAGACAGCAAAGAACTTGGAAGAGAAAGTGGCGGCACTCCGGATGCAGTTAGAACTGAAAGAAAAAACGGAACGTTCAACCCAGGATCAGTTAAGTAACACTCAGAAGACAACAAAAAACTTGGAAGAGAAAGTAGAGGCACTCCAAAGACAATTGGAACTGAAAGGAAAAACGGAACTTTCAACCCAGGGTCAGTTAAGTAACACTCAGGAGACATCAAGAAACGTGGAAGTGAAAGTAGCGGCACTCCAGAGGCAGTTAGAAGGAAAAACGGAACGTTCGATCCAGGATCAGTTAAGTAAAACTCAGGAGACAACAAAAAACTTGGAAGAGAAAGTGGCGGCACTCCAGAGGAAGTTAGAAGGAAAAACGGAACGTTCAACTCAGGATCAGTTAAGTACAATTCAAGAGACAACAACGAACTTGCAAGAGAAAGTGGAGGCACTCCAAAGACAATTGGAACTGAAAGAAAAAACGGAACGTTCAACCCAGGGTCAGTTAAGTAACACTCAGGAGACATCAAGAAACGTGGAAGTGAAAGTAGCGGCACTCCAGAGGCAGTTAGAAGGAAAAACGGAACGTTCGATCCAAGATCAGTTAAGTAACACTCACGAGACATCAAGAAACGTTGAAGGGAAGGTGGCGGCACTCCAGAGGCAGTTAGAAGGAAAAACGGAACGTTCAACCCAGGATCAGTTAAGTATCCCTCAGGAGACAACAGGAAACGTGGAAGGGAAAGAAGCGGCACTCCAGAGGCAGTTAGGAGGAAAAATGGAACGTTCAATCCAGGATCAGTTAAGTAAAACTCAGGAGACAACAAAAAACTTGGAAGAGAAAGTGGCGGCACTCCAGAAGCAGTTGGAACTGAATAAAATATCGGAACGTTTACCCCAGGATCAGTTCATTATCACCCAGGAGACAACAAGAAACTTAGAAGAAAAAGTGGCGGCACTCCAGAGGCAGTTAGAACTGAAAGAAAAAAACGAACGTTCAACTCAGGATCAGTTAAGTAACACTCAAGAGACAACAAGAAACTTGGAAGAGAAAGTGGCGGCACTCCAGAGGCAGTTGGAAGGAAAAACGGAACGTTCAACCAAGGATCAGTTAAGTAACACTCAAGAGACAACAAGAAACTTGGAAGAGAAAGTGGCGGCACTCCAGAGGCAGTTGGAAGGAAAAACGGAACGTTCAACTCAGGATCAGTTAAGTACAATTCAAGAGACAACAACGAACTTGCAAGAGAAAGTGGAGGCACTCCAAAGACAATTGGAACTGAAAGAAAAAACGGAACGTTCAACCCAGGGTCAGTTAAGTAACACTCAGGAGACATCAAGAAACGTGGAAGTGAAAGTAGCGGCACTCCAGAGGCAGTTAGAAGGAAAAACGGAACGTTCGATCCAAGATCAGTTAAGTAACACTCACGAGACATCAAGAAACGTTGAAGGGAAGGTGGCGGCACTCCAGAGGCAGTTAGAAGGAAAAACGGAACGTTCAACCCAGGATCAGTTAAGTATCCCTCAGGAGACAACAGGAAACGTGGAAGGGAAAGAAGCGGCACTCCAGAGGCAGTTAGGAGGAAAAATGGAACGTTCAATCCAAGATCAGTTAAGTAAAACTCAGGAGACAACAAAAAAATTGGAAGAGAAAGTGGCGGCACTCCAGAAGCAGTTGGAACTGAATAAAATATCGGAACATTTACCCCAGGATCAGTTCATTATCACCCAGGAGACAACAAGAAACTTAGAAGAAAAAGTGGCGGCACTCCAGAGGCAGTTAGAACTGAAAGAAAAAAACGAACGTTCAACTCAGGATCAGTTAAGTAACACTCAAGAGACAACAAGAAACTTGGAAGAGAAAGTGGCGGCACTCCAGAGGCAGTTGGAAGGAAAAACGGAACGTTCAACCAAGGATCAGTTAAGTAACACTCAAGAGACAACAAGAAACTTGGAAGAGAAAGTGGCGGCACTCCAGAGGCAGTTGGAAGGAAAAACGGAACGTTCAACCCAGGATCAGTTAAGTAACACTCAAGAGACAGCAAGGAACTTTGAGGGTAAGGTGGCGTCACTCCGGAGGCAGTTAGAAAGAAAAACTGAACGTTCAACCCAGGATCAGTTAAGTAACACTCAGGAGACAGCAGAGAACTTGGAAGAGAAAGTGGCGTCACTCCAGAGGCAGTTGGAACTGAAAGAAAAAATGGAACGTTCAACCCAGGATCAGTTAATTAACACTCAAGAAACAACAATGAAACTGGAGGAGAAAGTTGAGGTACTTCAGAGGCAGTTAGAAATGAAAGCGATTGCGGGTAATGAAAATAATAACACGCGGTTTATTTGGAAGATTAGCAAGTTTAGTGAAATTTTGAAGCAAGCGAAAGGAGAAATTAAGCAAGCAATAGAAAGTGATCCTTTCTGCACAGAAGGTTCTGGCTACAGATTACAAGTGATATTTTATCCTAATGGCTCCCGGCTGCGTTCCTGGAATCATTACCTCTCGGTCGCCATCGTTGTAATGGAAGGTGAATATGATGCCTTGTTACCCTGGCCTTTCAACAAGAAAGTGACTTTTACGCTGATTGATCAACAGGAAGATCCAGAAAAACGGGAAAACGTTGTACGTTATTTAAGTCCTAACATGGGTAATCAAGATTTATTCCTTAAAAGACCCAATGGAGAAGAGAAACCTTCGGGCTGCATACTTCACTTCATATCTCACAAGAACCTAGACACAAGGCGCTACATTGTAGATGAAACTCTGTTTCTTCAGGTCGAGATTGGTCCGCCATGATGCCCAGTGATTTGCCCACTTCGTTCTTGTTCGAGTATTGACTACATATAATTATGATTTTCAATCCTCAGTCAGAGAATTTAGAGACTTAAAAAAGCAAGGATAACCTTTTTAATCTTACTGTCTTTCTAAATTTCGTCAGTGTATATTGGCAAGCGAGCGGTACCAGGTCGTGTCGGATTTGTCTAAAATATTTTGTAAGTTTTTGTAGTGATTTCAATTTGATGAACAATTAGCACTTAAAAACAGGAGAAACTAGTTATTTCTCAGTCAGTTACATAAGGGTCGAATGATTCCCTTTTTTGTGGGGGGGGGGAGGTGGAAATCGCATGATATTTTAACTTTTATACTACATTTTTTGCAGTGTTTTGGCAAGTATTAGTAGCGGACTGTCTCCATTTTGTTTATATTGTGTAAGTAATGTTGTGATTTCAGTTTGAAAACTAAAAAGTCAGCAAAAACAGAACAACCCAGGTATTGCTGAGTCAGTTACATAAAAGTCGTAGATTTTCTTTTTCTTTTCTTTTTTGGGAGGGGACGGGGGCTGTTTGAACTAAGATGGCGGGGTCAATGTGCCATTTTGTGCGCAACATTTGTTTTCACCCTTTTTATGTCATTCACGATTTGTGACCGTGAATGGGAAAACGTACACTAATGCTTTTCCGTAAAACGGGTAAAAATAAACGGATTGTAAGCGGATAATAAACGGCGAATTCAAGCGTTTAAACGGTCTCGGAAACCGTTTAAACGGATAGCTAAAAGTATTAAACGGTTGAACAAAATCCAAAAACGGATAGCTTAAAACGTTAAACGGTGGAATAAAATTTTAAACGGATAGGTTGAACAAAATCATTAAACGGATAGCTTAAACGTTTAAACGGTTGAACAAAATCATTAAACGGATAGCTTAAACGTTAAACTGTTGAACAAAATCATTAAACGGGTAGCTTAAAACGTTTAAACGGTTGAACAAAAACGTTAAACGCAAACGACTGCGAGCTGGGACAATAATTAAGTTTATTTCTATTAAAGATTCCGTATCTCATGTCGCTGTTCCAGACATTCAAGGATCAAGGGGACTATTCTTGAATCGCTGTTATCCAAAAGGGACTTAACTGATTTGGACTTGTTTGATTTGTTTGTTTGTGTTCGAGAAAAAAATGTAAGCTTATTAATCGGGCTGGCTTGTTGCCAAGCCAGCGCGATTTATAAAATGAGTGAGTGTCGGAATTTCGTGGTCACTTATTGACACGTCGGGGGGGGGGAGGGCTGCCATATGAAAATGACGGGGGTGCGCTTTTAGAATTTCGTTAGATGGGCACGGCTGAAAAGAAGTTTTATCCCTAAGAGCTTACTAATTGTAAATTTTATATGGAAGTCTTCCCCCCCCCCGGATTTTGGAGATTTGAGAGTAGATAAGTTAGTAGGTGGTGTAGGAGAAGTAAATGGGGATGTGCGTAGGCTAATAAATTGATTAAAAGGTTGTTTGTGTAAAGGGTATTTTTTATAGCGGTGTGGGAGGAAAGGATGAAAGGTGAATCGTTTTGTGAGCGTTTAAAGAGGTTTTAAAAAACACGTATTTCTAGTAGTTGGTATTAATAGATTAAAAAGGGTGAAACCCGTACGAAAAATTATGGCCTGACATAGCGAGAATCCGGCATGATTCTGGCCATAAAGTGATTTTTGCGGCGTGCATTGAACGAGACAAAGCGAGACACCAAATTTGTCTCGCTTTACGCCTAAACGAGCCATTCTTCTCGGTCTTGTCTCGGCGATAATCTGGCTAGCATTTAGCGTGATTGAGCGAGACTGTTTTGATCCGATTTGTGATACGCAACAAGACATTTGTCAGGCTGTACTCTGGGCGACAATTGAACGTGACAGAGCAAGACATTTTAGAATGCGTATATTTGGGCTAACTCGAGCACTAACCAAATTCACTACAAGCAATTCGAAAAATACATTGGCAAATAATTTTTCCAGTCTAATGACTTTCCTAAAATATCTTAGGCATGGGTCGCACTCGGCAAAGTTTGGTGTGAAATTGGTCACTTTGAGGTTAAAATCTGTCATCGGGGGATATTTCTTAATGCGACCCAGACTTTTTCCGGTTCGCAAAAACTTTGAAAATCGGCCAACAAACATCAAAGACGCCGTAGTGCTTGGGTGGGGCAGGCAGATTTCAGAAAACTCTGGCTAAACAATAGCTATCACAGCGGTAACTGTCATCGCTTATCAGTCAATGACAATTGAGCAAAACATTAAGCGCGCCAGATTTGCTTCAGTTCGCGCTTTCTTTACCATGCACGGACGTGGATTTTACAATTATTACAACCCGTCGCAGTTCCCCGTTTTTCTCGGTGGCAACGCGGAATATTCCCAGTATTCATATCCTCACAGAGCAATTTATAGTCCTGGAGGGGCGACAGATGAGACCCAAGCGAGCCCTTCGCAGAATTTCTCTGCATCGTCGTCTCCAGAACTCGTCGAACTCAACGGAACAAGCTCATCGTCTTCTTCTGTTGAGGAACGACGGGTATACGCTAGATGGACAAACGATGAGGAGAAAATGTTAATAAGGTTGTGGGCCGAGAATATTTGACCGGCTTGAAAGCAAGGATGCCCGAAAAGCGTGGGACGACATCGCGAAAACAATGAATGAGAAATTCGGTACGAAGAGATCCACAGACAAGTATCAGAAGAAAATGAAGTACATAGTCGATCGGTACAAACAGTCTAAAGACTGGAATAGTAAGCAATCCGGCGGAAATCTAAAGAAGTCAGCCCATTACGACGACATCGCCGAAGTTCTGGGCTGTCGCGATATAGTAACCCTCCAAAATGTGAAAGAAGCGGGGATAGCCTGTGAACAGGCTTCTTTTTGGGGAATTGGGTTAGGTTAAAATCGGCGAGCGAAGTGAGGACTGGGTAAGATGCAGAGGAATTCTGCGAAGGGCTCGCTTGGGTCTCAGCTGTCGCCCCTCCAGGACTATAAATTGCTCTGTGAGGATATGAATACTGGGAATATTCCGCGTTGCCACCAAGAAAAACGGGGAACTGCGACGGGTTGTAATAATTGTAAAATCCACGTATTTTAACCTAACCCAATTCCCCAAAAAGAAGCCGCCTGTTCACAGGCTAAAGCGGGGAGTGTGTCTGGGGAAACATCGTCATCACCGCGTTCACCGCCTGGCTCAGCACTGTTGCAAAAAGGAAGCAAGAACTGCAAGGAAGAAGACAAAGAAGAGGGAAAGAGGGGAAGAGAACGACAATGAGGACAGAAGAATGTTCAGATATCTGCCTTTTCAGGCTTGGAGACTCAACGTGCTGACATGAATTTATTTGTTACTAATTTTTCTCGAATGCAAGAGCAGCAAGTCACGACCAGGAATGCCTTGGTAGGCGCTCTGAGCAAGTTCCCAGAAAAGCAATAACCTTAACCTGAACATCTTATTGAACATTTTCTTGAACACTGAACATTTTATCGAACATTTTAGTGAATATATTTAGTGGATATTTTTACTCAGTTTCCGTTTACGTGGGTATAAAAAAATATTTTTTACATTAAGGCCACAATGTTAATTTACAAACTTTTCGATTGAATAGCATTGAATATTTCACGATAAAAAATATTGTTCAATTTTGGCGTTGCGCGGCGTTGCATTACAGACAAATTATATTTTAACAGTAACAACAGATTAAAAAAATCACGTAAAAGTGTTCTTAATTGCATTCAAAATGTTCATCTTTTTATAAAAAAAATAGTGTTTTCCTTTTTGAAGCCAAGTTCTGACAACACGTGGTTAAACGCGTATCTGGTCTACTTCAGTTGTGCAGAGTGTCATCACTGACATTTTCCCCCACCCAGTGCGACCCTAATAGCTTGATGCTAAATTTTGCTTTCCGGTTGCAGTTTCGAATTTTTGTGTTTTTTTTTTACTCAGCAAATTCGGTAACTTTTCCCAAGTACGTGCATTTTGCAGCTCTATAAGTCCCTTGGGACTAAATTGACTAAATTGTTTACCTTTTGTTCAAGATGTGATTGGCTAGTTCGCGGTGGCATGTTTGCCTGAGGTTTTGCGTTATTCGGTTACTCCGACACATTTTTCTAAACTCAAAAAAAGGGTCTCGATTCTGCAGAGAAGAGAGTTTCTACACTAGATAGAGCAGCGTAAATTAGTGGAAAGCTTTCTGCTTTGTAATACCTGCAGAATTTGGGATTTGATCATTTGCAATCTGATATTTCAACGAATTATGCTGATGGAGCCGCTTCCAATAACCAAGCGTAGACTTCTGCCGTTAGGATCTCTAGTCTGTTGGGAAAAAAGACTAATGGTTTATTTGATAACATAACGCCCCGAAGAGTGAGAAGATAGAATTTGAGGTGAGCAATTACATTGTACATGGAACATTAATGAAACGTGATTTTCTTCTATCGATCATTGTTCTTTTAGTGATAGGATTTTCTGCTAAAAGCATAATCAATTTTGAATGACGCAGGCTGGAAATCTTGGGATAAACTACGGCTCGAGTTAGGATCCGAGTTAGGATCCGAGTTAGGATCCCACCTGAGGATCCTTCCAAAAACATCCAGCCGGGTGTGGCATGCGCCACACTCGTTGGCTCATCCCTTAGTTTTATTGCATTTTACCAGGTGTGGGATGCCCCACACTTGTTGGCTCATCCATTACCGGCGGGGTGTGTTGCTGCCACCCCCGTTATATTACCTTTGCAGGGTGTGTCGCTGCCACCCTTAGTATAGTCCAGGGTGCACCCAACAACCTTGGTCCCATTTACTGCCAAAACATTGTGTGGTTCTCTTGTGTATTTACTTATAAGCGGGAAAGTTGTTAACTTTGTGACGGGAGACTTTTCCAATATTCTTAAAACAGTCAAAAGTAAAGTTCGTTTAAAATATCACATAAGCCAAAAGCATAGTCTAGTAAACAATAGTATCAAATAATGTATTCAAGTAGGCAGATGTACAACTTGTACGCGTTTCTAGCTCTCACCACGTGCGTTTTCTATAGCTTAAGTATATGAAAAGAACATTTAAGTAGTAATCTCCGTGACCCATCAGAAAAAACCTCAGAGGTCATTGTTAGAGCTGCTTACGGAAGCAAAGTCCTTCTGCTCTCGTAAATTTTTAATGTAGTTTCTTTCAAGGGGAGTGTTCTAGGTTGTCACTCAACATTGGTAACAATGTAGAACGTTAACGTGTCCTTGAACTTTCAATAGATCTTTTGTCCTCGTGAGCAGAAACGTGTACACGTTGAGGTACTTTAACAATAGAGGAACATGTGCCTTTGTGCCCTCGGCACTATATAAGTAAGTCATTTTGTAAACATTAGTCGGTTAGCATCAAGGTTACTATCAGGGTTGACATTCAGGTTACGTTCAAGGCTGCCTAGAGCCAGGTTAAGATCAAGGTTAGATCCTGAGTCAGAATAAACCTACGTTGGCTGAAGTTTTGACTGTTTTCCCGTTGTCCTGAGAAGTCCTCGCTAGTAGATTCCGTGTACCAAGGTTGTGACGAGCCTTATCTCCGCTGCAAGCGTGGTTGCTCAGAGCTAAGTTTCCCCGCGTAAAGTCATTTTCACTCAGAAGAAATCGTTCAAGTTTACAGTTCCCATTCCGGCCAAAGTAGGCAAAACTTATCGTCACAACTTGACTCTGTGCTAATCCGGGTTGCTTCACGCGTTCTCGAATGACCTAATGTTTGCGTTTGTTTTCAGTTTGCGATTAATGAATCATCATACTGAGAATTGTAGATCAGGTAATAGCGTTACTACCCTAGGTGCCAGAGGTTTTTATTTTTTAATGAAAATAGCGAGTTTGAGCGGCGACGCCGCGACAACGAGGCGCAACGCGCCGAGAAAAAATAATCTCGCGAGCTTCTTCTAACCGTTTATGTGGTTAATTTCGCCCATGATATTTAACTAATCAATGACATCAATGTAATCAATGAGTAATCAATGGGTAATCAATGAGTAATCAATTGATTACTCATCGAGTATTGCCAATACTCAATGAGTAGTCAATGACTAATCAATGACCCACAAAATTTTTGGTCATTGATTAGTCATTGATGTCATTGATAAGTCATTGATTTGCATGAAAAGAGGTGTTGACAGGCCAGATATGACTCATAAGCTCGTGATAACGTGGAACGCGACTTTTAGAGTTTTGCTCTAGCAAGTATATCCCCCGGGATATCCCCCAAGTATTTTCTTTTTTGTATGAGATAAGGGGAGGCTCTTTATATATTTCTCTTAGCAATGGTTGGTTCTGAATTAAATGTCATTTGCTCATTAGATGTTTTTTAAGATTAGGCAGCGCCGTGTGGTACGTTGTTACGAAAGGCAGAATTCTTTTTCGCACGTTCTCCTTTTGCTGCAAAGATGACTTCCGTTCATTGAATTTTACCTCGGGAAATTATTTTCTCAATGAGATTGTGAGTGTAGCCTCTAGCACGAAGGCGTGCTTTGAAGTTGTTGATAGCGGAGAACTTGCCAGGCCGAAGGCCTGGCTGCGCAGCTCCATACTCATAGAACCTACGCCGTGATTTTTCATGGTCATGGCTAGCGGAATGTTTCGCGGGCGCGTTGTCTGCCCGCCGAACGCCCGCCCGTGTTGGACAACATCCGGGATCTTAGCAATTTTGTTTTTCGCGCGGCCACACAGCCGTGAGCTCGGTAAACACTTTAGTTGTTTTCTTGTGCCTAGCGGAGAATTAAACTCGTTATTTTCCTGCATTTTTTCGCGGTTTGCTACTCAAGACAGGGATACTAATTAAGGTATACTCAGAAGCCGCTTTAGTGGAAAAAGACGAGCCTTCAGGGATAAAATCTTGCTTCGAGGAACTTCGTGTATTACGTTTTTATCAATGCGGGAGATGATTTCAGAACCAGAAGCGGAGATTTGAATTTCCAAGCAAGCGAGGAACTTAAAGGTAAAACAGATTACAGTTTTCGATGAGAATTTATGTTGATATCAATCTGTGAGTGACTTGTTATTAGTGTTATTGTTAGTTTTGGCGAATTAATTTTAAAACGTGCCTAAATTTAGTTGTATCGATCTCTTGAATTTCATCGAAGAAAGCTTGAACTCGATGAGCTATAATTACATGGTACGCGTTTTGCTTTTAAACGTAAACTAATGGAGATTTGAATAATTTTTTTCGAAAGAAGATTGTGTTGTCCATTTTTATGTGTTAGTTCATTCATTAGATAGATTGAAAAGCGATTTTATGTAAACAAAACAAGACTTGATTTTATAGTACAGTTCTATCTTCACTCGCATCGCCTTATGCAAATATGTTTGTGTATTTTTGCAATTTTTGATTTTCAAATCAGTTTCTCGGGCAATTTTTGACAAACATAAACTGTATTTTATTCGGAAACTAGTGGTACTATTTATTCTAGACAAATAAAAGTTGTTTTTGTGAACTTTTGTACGGTCTATAAAAATGTACTGTGCAGACGGTCGCGTAATACTGTTTTTGAGAATTGCTAAAATTGAAAATAACCCGTTCGTCAATCTTAATTCTTGTGCTTCTAACCTTTCACCTTAGTTAAGTTTCACCTTAGTTAAGCTTGTTCAAAGTGCGACGCTGTTAGGCTTGGGCTATCTATATATATTATTCTCACTGAATGATTTCGCTGAGGAATTTGTTTTTTAAAAGTCTCAGGGCTTCACCTTTTCTGACCCCTGGTGGGTGGCAGAAAGTGAAATGGGTGTACTGGAAGGTCTCTGTTGGTTTAAAATGAGTAATCAATGACATCAATGAGTAATCAATGACCCACAAATTTTGGGGGTTCGATTAATCATTGATTACTCATTGAGTATTGGCAATACTCAATGATTAATCAATTGATTACCCATTGATTACTCATTGATGTCATTGATCATTGATTAGTTATGCCTGGTATTTAGAGAACGGACCTCTGGATCCAGGGTGTAGCGTTACCTTTTCATGGCCTCTTCCGATCTCTTCCAAGCAGAAGCGGCAAAACCGATGGCCGCATTTTGTTTGAACAGGCTCTTTCATCGGACTGCTGCATATTGGGCAAATATCTTCTTCTGCGACCGGAGAAACAAATGTGTAGTCGAAGGCAGACAGCATGTCGGACTCTCTAAAATGGCGGAAATACTTCCTGATCTTCGTGCTGCCGTAAACTGTTTTATTGCTGATGACCGGCCAAATTCAATCTACGCAATCGTTCGGATTATATGAGGTGCAGAAGCTGGAATTTTCTGCATTGCAAAATAAAATGTTATCGAAGAAATGTAGGTCTATTGTCAAAGTATCCACAGATGATATTTAGAATATTAAAGCTAAAGCTGACTGACTTCTGTCATGGGCATGACATTTAACATGATTTAAAGGATTAAGTAACCATGACGGAAAGGAAAGGAATTACAAAGCAATTCATGCCAACGGCGGCCTGGCCCTTCCACATTATCTCATGAAACTTAGAAGACATTTAAGGAACTCTAGTCAGAACAAGCTTATCGAACTATTACCAAATAGTGAGACCTATAGGAACAGTTATTTTTGTAGAACTGTCAAGGACTGCAACGCACTACCAAATGAACTTGTAAACATTGAGTCCGCTGATCAGTTCAAAAAAGCATTATTCGACTATTTTAGTCAGTGATTTCTAATTTTATTTTTAAATAATGTATCGTACGATACCCATTTAATTATTGTTATTATTACTTTTAATTTTTAAATTATGTCTTGCGTGATGGTCGCCTCTTGCAGGACTATGAAATTTTGAATAAAGATTGAATAATAAAAACTTAACGACTGGTCCCGAGAGAAACAGTGAATTTTGTTTCCCGAGAATCTCGATGTTTCCCATCGGGATTTGAGGGAAACAAAATTCCCTGTTTTCCGAGGGATCAGTCATTAAGTGGTTTGTTATACAGAAACACAAAAAAAATACACAACACAAGACAGTTTGAAAAACGCGCCGAGCACTCGATCCATCATAATCATGCCACCTTTTGTCACGGTCTGATCACGTGCGCTAGCGGGTAACAGTGCAATGTTGCCCGCTTTCGCAAATGTTGCCCTTTCAGCGCAATTGGCGGGAAACAGTTTGTTTGTTAGATGTCATGTGACGATGAATCAACCAATCAACGCGCGCGTTGTATTGACAAAATCTCCAGCTATATAACAAACGTTTTTACTATGCGATTCATGATTTCCTTAATTTATATTAAAATGGTTTTGGATCCTTGATGCATTGATACAACATTATGTTGCTAGTTAACAACCATTGGGATATCTTTGATATCACTTACAAGCCCAAACATTAGAAAACAAGAGGCTACCAGTAGCCATTACTCATGCGCAAGAAAGTTTTATGGTTTATTTTGAACGTGTCACGCACCGCTACCACCTCAACGAATTTTGCGTAACACACACTGCACCATCAGTCAAGACACGGGGAAGACACGTTGATTAAAGCTACCATTTTTTCTGTACTCGCTTTGAATATTTAATTTATTGATTCCCGTTCAAACCCGCATTATAGTCTAATACTTCCCAAACCGTGAATTATTTCTATTACATTGGGCATTGCAGTGGGTTATTCCAGAAAGAACCCCCCCCCCCCCCCCCCCACCCCACCGACGGATGGCAAGATTGTTTCGTTTCATGCAAATTTCGTGTGGAATGTAATTCGATCGCGCGCTCCACAATATTTGTTCTAAAGGTCAAAACATATTTCCTTGAAAGAAAATGTCATTCCCTTGAATAAAAGAGTCAAACGCTCAACAGAATTCATTGATTTTCTGTTTCCGGAAGGCTTGGCGATTTATTTAGCCTAATTGCAGCGAGGAGCGCTAGGGTCTGCGAATTATATTAGTCTCAAGAGCAAAACGCGTTAAATTATCGCATCGAGGAAGCTCTCGGCAACGCAAGCAAATCAAACAATTTCTCGTGCGGCCGATATTTCGCAAAAATTCTCACTGATAACAGAAATAAACAGTCCATGAAATGTTTCTTACAAAGTAAATGGACATTCAAAAGTGTTATTTTCTTCACCGTAGTTTTCCAGGAATGCTTGAAAATTCTTAGTAAAGTCTGCCGCTTCGAGCTTCGAGTATGAATTCTGTAGGAACACATGTCTCGCTTTGTGCCGGGCTTTGTGTCTCGCTTTGTGATCCTCACAGGACGATTCCATCGCTTTCAGCTCTGTAACCGCCACTTCAAAGGCATACAAATCGTCTTAAGGACTCTTTCTTTCCATTTCGAAGTCTTCAAAGGCATGTTTACATTTTGGTAATAGAAAATGAACGTCTGAAAAATTGAAGTGTAGAGCACAGAAGAGGCCATATTTGTTTGAATCTGAAAGTCTTCTCTGAGTGACAAACCGATTCTCTCTAGTCCCCCCTAAAACCCAGACATGTGCTCGGTAGACGGATTCTGATTGGTTTAACCTTCCTGAAGCCTTTTATAACAATAGGGGGCAAAAATAACTTTCTAGGGGAGGCAGGGGCGAGTTCGCGTACACTAAACGTGATTACGGGCACGCCACCCGGCACGCCGAAATCACGAGGTCGCGTGTCAACCAATCAGACCAGTGAAAGTCGTCCCGCGGGATACGGGAAACTTTAAAAAAACAAGGCAATTTGTGACTACAAAAAGCGGGACAAAAGCTAAAAATAGAAACAAAAACCTTACCGAAACCTTGACTCATGCCGCTATGCGCATGAGTAATTACTAACATCAAAGGTTGCCATAGTAACGTTATTAGCAAAAAAAATAAAAAAACTAGAATAACGGCAAAACCACAGCGACAAACCAATATAGAGTGCCGAATCTTTAAAAACCTTGAAATAGCATAGGTGTAGCATAGGTAAAAACGGCAAACTGATCATTACGGCAAAGAAGACAGAAGTGGAACAAAAAAAAAACAGTTGAATATATTTGCCCGATATTTCAAAAAACAAACCTTCTACGGGGGCAAGAAAACAAAAATGAATACAGATATAAAAGGACCGTTCAATTGTCTGTTTTTTTTTTATTTCACTTCTGTTTCAATCTCTTCTCCTTGCCGTAAGGATCAGTTTGCCGTTTTTATCTATAATTATTAAATAACACCCATAATATATAATAGGTTTAAATAACAAAAGTATAATGAGGCATCCACTGCAAAAACTCAAAAACGTGTTCGGTGATTCGTGTTTTACCACTGAATATTCGGCAAAAGCAACCCGACAATGTCATACCGATGTACAGTCAAAGCTCTCTTAACAGATACTCAAGCGAACAGCTCTACTTACGGCCGCCTTGACAAAACCCCGTTTAAATTCCCCTCTTACGAGAATCATTCCCGTAAGCGGCCAGCTCCATTTACGGACATTTTTTTTCTGCTTCTCGAGGGTGTCCGCTTACGGGAACTTGGACTGTATTTGCAAAGTTTATAAGCTTGTACTGCAGTCAACTCTCTCAAATCCGACACCCCTGTAAGGCGGACGCCTCTCCAAGGCGGACACCCCTATAATAAGGCAGACACTCATTTAAGGCGGACACTTCTCTAAGGTAGACACCCTGTAATGCGGACACCCCTGTAAGGTGGACACCCATTAATAGCGGACACCTCTCAAAATAGAACCAAACTCTGCAAAGGACCACAAACTATAATGCTGTAAACGATACGTAGGATCTACGAAAGACCTCATCAGCCAAAAAATGAACAAACATAAACGACAAATCAGCCTTGCAGTTTGTCGTTTATGTTTGTTCATTTTTTGGCTGATAAGGTCTTTCGTAGATCCTACGTATCGTTTACAGCATTATCGTTTGTGGTCCTTTGCAGATTTTGGTTCTATTTTCATATTTTTTTGGGACCGTAGGTCATTTATTGATCCGATATGCTGGTTCTCTTTCAGCATGGTTTTGTCCATGCGTTTGAATGTTTACATTGGCTTGCTATGTACATTCAGTTTTTGCGAGACACCATTGTGACATCTTCGGACGGCTTGTTCCCCGCAACACGTGATGTGGCACGCGTGATACGGGTGACAAGTTGGTTCCAAGGTACGGAACTTGATATTGTGTACGGGTCATTGTGCAATCTATTTACGACTGCTTTCTAGTGTAGTCGTTCTTAGTTTGTTACAAGCTACACCGCGCTGACGAGCCCCGAGGAGGGCGAAACAGCTGTCCGCGGTTGCTACCCTGCTTTATCGGTTTCTGTCGTATTGGTGTCTCGCAAAATCTACCTTTTTACGTAGTCAGATCAGCCTTGCAGTTTGTCGTTTATACTTCTCTTAAAGCGGACACCCCTTAAGGTGCATTCCACTCTATTGCGGAAACCCATTTGTAGCAGATACCTCTCTCGAAGCGGACACCCGTGCAAGGCGCATTCCTCTCTATTGCGGACACCCCCTTAAGGCCGACACCCATTCATAGCGGACACCTCTCTTGAAGCAGACACGCCTGTAAGGCACATTCCTCTCTATTGTGGACACCCCCTTAAAGGTCGACACCTATCACAGGCGTTAATACGGTGGCTGCCTAGAGCTGATGAATCGGCAAACAGTTTTAAAAACCTTCCCACCTAAATTTTTGAAGCAATCCCTTATCTCCCTGACTTTACCTCTATATTTAATACGATTAAATGATTTAAAGGACAGCGATTTAGTGCTAAAAGACACAAAAGCGTATTTTTTTACCACTAAAGGGTACTCGCAACTTCTAAGTACAAATCTTAAAGCTTTCTAAGTACAGTTTAAAACCAATAAATATGGCCCGGCCCACAGTGCGATATTGCACGCAATTTTGTATTGAATCGACGATGCTGATTTCCCTTTCGTAAACGGTCGATGCCATTTTTAACGGTCGATGCCATCATTAGCATTCATTAGTAACCAAGCCTTTTGAAATGGTCGATGCTATTTCTCTCTAGTTTATGCCTGGATTGGGACGGAAGTAGGCTATCATTATTAGATAAAATTGGGCCTAAATAAAGCGATTATTGGATCTAAGCTAGATTCGCGGTTAGGTAAGATTTAAGGTTAGGGTGACCCATTATTGACATATATTAAGAAAAGCACCTTTTATAACAGGCCATTTCCGAGTTGCCTTTAGCCTCTCTATCAAAGCGAGGCTAGGTGCGAAACCTTTCATATGCAAATAAAACTTATTTGCATGTGAATGAAAACTCATTTTCATATGAAAGGTTTCGCACCTAGCCTCGCTTTGATAGAGAGGCTAAAGGCAACTCGGAAATGGCCTATTACATTTTTCTTGGGTTTGCCGGATCAACCCAGTGGTTTAGTGGTAAAGGAGAGATGTTAAGAGGTTCCGGGTTCGATTCTAGGTAATTAATTGCATTTTTTTTTTCTGATAGAAAAAATAATACTAAAATTGGTGACAGACAATCTCAGACAATGGCCGTTTTTATACTAGAGACGCATTATCCGTCCAGACGAATTATGCGTCTGTCATGTTATGCGTCTAGTGTAAAGACGGGACGAACAACTTGAGACGCATTATCCGTCTGGACGAATTATGCGTCTGTCATGTTATGCGTCTAGTATAAAGACGGGACGAAGAACTTGAGACGCATTATCCGTCTGGACGAACTTGGGCAAACATTTGTAGTTCGTCTGGACGGGCACAAGACGCATTATCCGTCCAGACGAATTATCTTTCAAAATGCGTCGTTCAAGACGCATTTCGAAAGATAATTCGTCTGGATGGATAATGCGTCTTGTGCCCGTCTTTATACTAGAGACGCATAACCAGACGAACTACAAATGTTTGCCCAAGTTCGTCCAGACGGATAATGCGTCTCTAGTATAAAAAAGGCCAATCTTAGACAGACCTTTTCATTCATCTGCTACACATGCGCTTGCCACTCTTAAGTGGGTTCTATTAGAAAAAAAGGCGTTTTCAGAGAAGATGTATTTGTGTATAAATGTTTAAATGGGCTTGTTGAGCATGATATGAAGTTCATAAGACAGCAAGAACAACATGATTATAATACAAGAATTAAGCTAAATCTCAGACTTCCAAGTGTCAAAAGGAACTGGGGCAAACAAAGGACTGCATATTATGCTATTAAGGATTTTAACTCCCTTAGCCAAACAATCAAACAATCCGTGAATCTGAATAATTTTAAACGTGATCTTTTTAAACTTTAAATTTGTAATTTAAAAAATTGAATAAATGTTGTGTACATTTTAATAGTTTTTTATATATTTTAGCTTTTAACGTCTTCGCGAATTGTGTGTGTTTTGAATTTTTTTCTTAATTTTGTGAGATCCTTTTTATCTCGTTAATGTGCATGCCCATTAAACGAGATTTCGGAATCAGTAACCTAAAAACGGGTAAAAAGTTGTTAACAAAGGTTTCTTTGTTAAATTTTGTGTACTTTTGTCCGGGGGGGGGTTCTTCTTTCTTCTTTATAGAAGCTATATTAGGGCATTGAGGATATGGTTGGTTAAACCGGTTAGGATTTCAAGAACGGCGTCACATACTGGCACTATAATTTTTGGGGAGCACCCCCGGACCTATTGTTAATTTCCCTAGGGTATTGGGATGTCAGAACTTGTCATGACCTTGCCATATCTTACATTTCGTCACCGCAAAGGTATTAAAGTTCTTATTAAGTTTCTATATCTCACGTTACCTATCAGTGTTTGTTCTATTTTGGTATATTGAATAATTGCTATTACGGTTTTATTATGCAATAGTATGGGAAAGACGTCATAGTTTTGTTGATTTAGCTACTGTGCACAAGGAAATTTTGCAGATTGTCGGAGTGAATTTGTTTTGCGGGAGGAAATTTTTGCGGGTCGAGACAGCTAAAATTTTTGTTTGCCGATTTCTGGTCAAGTATAAATAAAATCCAAGGCATCGGTACGATTAAACTGCAATTTTACTCCCTGATCGGAGGTTTGTATAGTTCTTATAGTTGTGGTTGCTGTTGTGGCTTCAATATGAACATAAACAACGAGACAACTAGTGAGTGAATTATTGTACGTTATTGTAAAAACGTATCAGTATAATGATGACAGTCTCTGGTTCTTTTGAGGACGTGTCTGGAGTTGAATCGGGAATGCAGATGACTGTTGTGCCGGTCGCCTCGGAGTTATGAGAGCAATATGTTTGTTCACTGTTTAAAAGTTCCTGTTAAACCGATATACATCATTAAAACAAGTAATTTTTTCTGCGGGAGTATATTTCTGCGGTGGAAAATTTAATACAAAATAAAATAATACTGAATTATAATGCAACAACGGACAACCTTGTCTAACTCCCCGTTCGAGCGAAAAGGCCGACGAGAGCTATCCATTGTTTATAACGCACGAGGTAATGTTGGTGTAAACAATTTTGTGCAATTGTTTTAGTGATCCTGTAGTTCATATAACGTACACACGAACGTTGGAGGAAAAGTTTTTTTCAAGTTATATTTTCCTATCTGCTTAAGCTTTATGCTTTTTGTTTCCTGTGTGGATGTGCCGGAGAACTCATCGCGTGACAGATTGTTTCTTATCTGGCAGTTATTGTTTCTGTGGTTTTAAGCAATGCTATGAGGTCATCGCTTAATAGATTGTCTACACATGTTAAATAAAAAAAAAATAAACGCGACTTTTTGCACGGGAATATGACCAAAAAGAGATTGCGGGATTTCCCCCTCTGATAAAATAGAAGTTCATTTGCGGGTGAACATTTTAATTTCTTTTAGGTACAGGTTGCAACTGAATTGATTGAAAATTCTAAAAATTGGCAGGAATGTTTTGCGGCACCTTGTGTACTCAAGACGACTAACCCCGAGGAGCGAATTTTAAAGTCGCTTACCAAGTGACAACCGGAAATATCGTGAAAAGAAAAAATGGTAAGAATGTTCTGCTATACCTTGTCTACCCGGGACGACCAACAGCCAGGAGCGATTTCTCATGTCGCTTAGCGAATGCCAAAGGGAAATCTCGTGAAAAGAGTTGATTTTCCAACTCGCCTAAAGTCGACTCGCTTAAAGTTAAGCAAGTCAGCTTTTCGCGCTCGACGAAGCTAGGAAATCTCACCCTGTACGTTTGTTCGCTTTTTGAGTTTTATAGGTGACATTGTGCGTGTATCTTTGTCCGCTTTTTGAATGGTTATTAAATGTTGACGTGTCATGATTATGGAATAGTATGTAAGAGAGGTGTATGTCACCGCAAAGGTATTAAAGTTCTTATTAAGTTTCGATATCTCACGTTACCTATCAGTGTTTGTTCTATTTTGGTATATTGAATAATTGCTATTACGGTTTTATTATGCAATAATATGGGAAAGACGTCATAGTTTTGTTGATTTAGCTACTGTGCACAAGGAAATTTTGCAGATTGTCGGAGTGAATTTGTTTTGCGGGAGGAAATTTTTGCGGGTCGAGACAGCTAAAATTTTTGTTTGCCGATTTCTGGTCAAGTATAAATAAAATCCAAGGCATCGGTACGATTAAACTGCAATTTTACTCCCTGATCGGAGGTTTGTATAGTTCTTATAGTTGTGGTTGCTGTTGTGGCTTTAATATGAACATAAACAACGAGACAACTAGTGAGTGAATTATTGTACGTTATTGTAAAAACGTATCAGTATAATGATGACAGTCTCTGGTTCTTTTGAGGACGTGTCTGGAGTTGAATCGGGAATGCAGATGACTGTTGTGCCGGTCGCCTCGGAGTTATGAGAGCAATATGTTTGTTCACTGTTTAAAAGTTCCTGTTAAGCCGATATACGTCATTAAAACAAGTAATTTTTTCTGCGGTGGAAAATTTAATACAAAATAAAATAATACTGAATTATAATGCAACAACGGACAACCTTGTCTAACTCCCCGTTCGAGCGAAAAGGCCGACGAGAGCTATCCATTGTTTATAACGCACGAGGTAATGTTGGTGTAAACAATTTTGTGCAATTGTTTTAGTGATCCTGTAGTTCATATAACGTACACACGAACGTTGGAGGAAATGTTTTTTTTTCAAGTTATATTCAAGAATGGTGTGCGGAAAGGCCTTATTTTTTCTCCCCTTGAGCCCCACGCTCCCCTCGCGCTTCGCTCTCGCCTGCCGCGCTCACCTGAAACGATTAAAAAAATAACGCCTGTTCTGCTCCGCGCTCCCCTCAATCTATTGAGATCTCTTCAATTCCTTCGAAACAAAACACTCCCACATGAAGAAATGTTTTATCACAATTATTGTCACACAACAACTGATATATACTAAAACCAAAAAATATTAAGACTTTTTACAAGAATTAACTTCAAATAGCAATAAAATACAAACCAATTCATTTCTAAAATTTAAAATGATCCATTTAATCCCTAATAGTTAGGAAACAGATGACACCACAACAGTGTTAAATCATTCCTTCAACAACCATTGACAACTACCTAATTTTTACTCCATTTAACAGAAAGAGACATATCGCCAATCTAAAACCGGAAAACGTAGATATTTCGGCCCACCCACAACTAAACAAGTTTCAACAAAATATTATACATCATACAACATTTAATAACCAATCTTAAACAATTTGTCAATATTGCTAACGTTTACATTTAAACGCTCTTTCGGACAACCCTCGACCTTCAAGACGATTTACGCCAGCTAGAAATTTGGCAACGAAAATGGCAGATGGAGTTTAACCCGTCAAAGTGTAAGATCATGTGCATCACGACTATGAGGAATCCACCACCTAAACGAGATTACGTATTTTGCGGTGAAATACTAGAGGAACTCCAATCCTACCCCTACCTGGGAGTTGTACTTGACCAGAAAATGAGATGGTCCCCACACATCACAAATGTCACCTCCAAGGCAAATAAAGTACTAGGACTGATCAAACGAAATCTTTGGAATTGTCCTCAAGACGTGAAAGAGATTGCTTATAAGTCCCTTGTGAGGCCAAAACTCCTGTACGCTTGCGCAGCATGGGACCCATATTACAAGAAAGATATAGAAACTATAGAAAGAGTGCAAAGAAAAGCAGCCCGTTTTTGTACAGGTCAATACGATCGAACGGCAAGTGTCACAAGCATGCTTCAAGACCTGAAATGGGACACACTTGAAACAATAAGAAGGAGATCAAGGCTTACTACTATGTACAAAATGTGCCATGGTTACTTAGACGGTAACTGGGATCAATACTTAATTCCTAACAGTGAGAGAAGAACGAGGGGTAGTCATGATCTCAAATTTTGTGTTCCTAGGGCAAATAAGAACATTTTAAAGTTTTCTTTTTTCCCAAGAACAATCATCGATTGGAACAATCTCTCTGCCGAAACCGTTTTAAGTAAATCTATTGATGCTTTTAAAACTCGCCTACCTTAATTTGACTACTTAGATTTTTATATATATCCGATTTTTAGTTATTTTTATTTAATTCGATTTTTCTTATATTTTATTTATAGTTGGCGTGATATCCCATGGATTTTGCCGACTTAATGAATGTAAATGTAAGTGTAAAACCCATCTCTTTAAATCGTAATTCATCTTCATTTTCTTTCAACTTACCAATTAAACGTTATCCTTATAAAAACACAGACCTAGGCATTGTCTTATCAAACATATTAATCAAAATATAAAAGGTATCTCCACAATACAATGTTGTTACTTAAAACGATGTACACCTTTTCAGTTCAAAAACAAAAGAGAGTAATCACCCATTTTACCCGTCAAGCTGTAAATCTAATAATTAGACAAATTCGCAAACAACTGCACGAAAAAGTGCTTTCCAAACACTACAAACAATGTCTCTCTTGAATACCAAAAATAAAACAATAAAGTAAAACCTAAATGTTTTAACAATTTACACATTCTGCAATTTCTTACGACAAAAAATAATGCGAAAACGTTATTATAGCGTCTCACAGTAAGCCCATTGACTAACTATAACACGCCATATGTGCAATCTGAATCTTCATCTTTCACGCAATCGGCTCACCCTTTTATCTCGCAAATAGACATACGCTGTTCTCACGACTAACCAGCACCACAGCTACCCTTGGCTACAAGTATAAACGTAATGCAACTTCACCACACTTCGAACATAAATTCGCCTTTCGCGCTCCATCATAGTCCGTCATTTAATGTGAAGGCCGACGGGAGACAGCGGGGATGACAGGACCATACTGCCGACAATTAAAGATAACGCCTATTGAGAGTTTGAAACCCCTTTTAACTCCCAATTCAGTCGCACACTACAGTTTTAGAATTTCTAAGCATCACAAAACCAAAATTACCAAAAACGATACCCTAGTTAACGACTGAGCGTGACCTCAAAAACCCTAACTTATCGTCCGGCACATATCTATATTGTGTACAAAACGAACTCCCCCCTCCCCCCGGAATATAACTGCAACGCTGCGGTGACCAAAACTTACGACATTCTGTTCTAAATCACGCTAAACCATTCTACAAAGATCCAAGTCTTCTGCAATAATCACCACGAACTAAATTCTACCTTAAATTAAGTTGACGTCTTTCTATAAACTACATTTACCTCCATTGTCACACATGGCGTTATTGCGTCCGCTCTGCCGGCCATTTAGTGTTTTCAACACCTTGACCGGTTACCGGCCATATAGCCACAGCGTTCCAAAACACTAAATGGCCGGCAGTTCTATATTCTCAGTAAATTTCACGAAATCGAAAAATTCCGGCTAATCTAAACTATCATATGTCGATTTAGAAAAGTCAAGCGATCCTGAAATGCTTTATAGATCTCAAGTCTAGTGTTTGGTTTACGCTGGGCTCAGAAGACGAAACCATGTTTTGTGACACTTGGAACTTTTTTCAGCTCGACTGCAAAAACATGGTTTCGTGGGTGATATAGAAATCCCACAAAACCGGCTTGTTTGATCAGGACCACGACATATCATAGTTCAGAATGGCTGGATTTTTTCGATTTTGTGAAATTTACTGAAAATATAGAACTGCCGGCTATTTAGTGTTTTGAAAACCTTGACCGGCAGTCGAGCTGAAAAAAGTTCTAAGTGTCACAAAACGTGGTTTTGTCTTTTGAGCCCAGCGTATAAAACCAAACACTAGACTTGAGATCTATAAAGCATTTCAGGATCGCTTGACTTTTCTTAATCGACATATGATAGTTTAGATTAGCCGGAATTTTTCGATTTTGTGAAATTTACTGAGAATATAGAACTGCCGGCCATTTAGTGTTTTGAAAACCTTGACCGGCAGTCGAGCTGAAAAAAAATCCAAGTGTCGCAAAACATGGTTTCGTCTTCTGAGCCCAGCGTAAACCAAACACTAGACTTGAGATCTATAAAGCCAAGGTTCTCAAACATAACGAACTTACTTGAAGGCAGATAACCATCAATACGCGTGTCTCAGTTGAAAATTCCTTTCAGATCGATTTTAACGTTGCATTAAAGACTCCAAATGTGAAACATCTTCTTGTTAATATTCGTTTACACCAATTTAGTTATTGTTATCGCTGGATTCACGCTGTTCTTGTTACAAAACGCATTCGTAACAAAGCATTACGTCACTAAGTTTACAGCTGATGGAAGGAGTGAGCAAGTGAGTGACTCATTTGCATATCTGTCGTCGTTACCGATAACCCGTTCATTACGCATGCGCGTATATTCACGGGTTAAAAAGGACAGAGATCACATCCGAAAATCTGGATTCAGATTCGTGGATTTGAAATCCAGCAAATCCAGGATTCGAAAATCCGTATTCGGATTCACAGAACAGAACACGCCCTTAAACTCTACCCTGGCTCCAGAGACCCGTTCACTAAATATCAAGAAAGAAAGAAACCGTATCATCGGTTTATAGTGACCCATTGCACTTCATCCAGAAGATCAAACTTGAGTTTGGTGGACGTCAATCAAAGGAAACCCGTTAACGTTGTTGGTTTTTTTTTTAAATTCCGACTAGATTTCGAACTATTTTACCAGAAAAGGAAAAACAGAAATTTTAAAACAACCTAAATCGAGGTAAGTTATAGTTTTAAAGGGAAGATTTCATTCCAACATGATGAAAAATTGGCGCCTACTATTCATGCATCATTGAGTTTGCAAATCATCACGTGCGGTGAAATTTCAAAGTTTTGTTTAAAAAATACGGTTGCTGTGAACGGCAGCTTTTCTTTTTAAGGTGGCTAGACTGGTTTTTTGGCGACACAACATAACAACTTTGAACGGCTGATACTTCACTGTCTGAGCTCGGTGACGTAAGCTGCTTCACGTACATATACTAGAAATAAAGGTTAGATGAAATGGACTTTCCAAAAAAGTACATTTGATTAACATCGGTGTTACTATAACATCGAACTGATGACGTCATTGTTTTTGCATATTAGTAATTTTCTCAACATCTAGACCTAAACTTTTAAAACGACTGTATGCCGCTTATAGACGGTCTGGATGTAAGTCTTCAAAACTGCAAAGTTTGAAAAAATTATATGAGAGCGTTTTCGAATAAAATTGGGTTAAATATTTTCCATCAAAAATGTAAAGATTTGCATTACTTTCTGTTAATTCGTCGATGCCAGCGTTTCCCGGGCAAATTGAAACAATATTATCACCATACATTATTCATGTGTCATAAAACTACATCCCTTGAAGGTTTCATCCTGTTTGCTTTACTATATTTCAGTTGATGTGATCAGAAGCAAAGTCTTAAATGTGCTCATTATACTCACAGAAGTAGAACTTTTGTTTGGGAAGCGTTTATTGAAAAACTAGTGGATTAATTTTTTAAAAAAATCTTTTGATCGAAAGTTTAACGTGTAATGCACTCTCTCTGTAAATTTCTGGTGGATTGAATCATTTTAAGGGCGCGAAATAAAATTGAAAGTATAGGGTCTTTTTCATTCGTCTTCCAAAGTTTTATTGCCGTATTATTTGTTGACAGCTGGTTAATTTCAGGACCTTCTCTTTTGTCTTGTGCTTTGTTTGCTTGAAATCCTGCCATAATTCAAAATAAAATTAACGGCTTTTCTTTGATTGACGTCCACTAAAACTCATCTTTAATACGCCTCTTGAAACTCACGGTATTTAGACTCTCGAATGGATAAAAAGTATGCCAATTATCACTCGAGTAAAATTCTAAAGTAACTACTAAAAAAACCTGGTCCTTTATTTTTGGGTTGCGTTGATACAAACGTTTTTATTTTTTTGTGGCTTCTAGTGCTAGGATCATTCTAGCACTAGGATTATCTGAGCGCAACATGTTTTCTGCTTTCAGTTTACATGCGAAGGGTTGCATTTGGCCCTAGCGCTAGGATCATCCTAGTTCCATGTAAACGGCCTCGGGAGTCCCAGGGTTCAGATACCACGCAGCTCTTTACAACCTCTTATTTCATTGGACCTGGATGTCACGCAGCTCTATTGTTTTTAGGGTTAGGGTCCATTGTTGTGTTGTTTGTTCTATTATTTTCTCAACAAATCAAAGAAGACCTTGTAAGAGCTGCGTACTGTCCCCCAGGGTTTGTTATTGTCGCCCGCCGTCTTGCTTTGCAACCGCGCCGAACTCAAAGGAACTGGGGACATCCTGCCGAATTTTTCATGTAAACCAAATGATCAAGTTGATCCTGGAAGCCACATTTATGCATGTGAACCAAATGAACTTTCTAGGATCATCCTAGCACTAGGATCATCCTCTTTCCTCTTTCCACACAAATGGGGCCTAAAAGTGATAGTAAAATATTTACGTTTACCTGTCTACAATCACTCAGAAAATTAATAAATATGTTTTTAATATTAACGCTATTTGAGATAAATCACATATTTTAAATACTTCAAATTTACTACTAATTTTAAAATAATGTAAGTTAACAATAACTTTTCTTCCGTATCACTTTTTCCTAAATATAAACTGCGCTCTCCTGGAAAAGAGCCGTGCATTAGATACTGCATCAAATATCAAGTAATCTTAAAACAGTAACCAATGCAGACATTTGTGTTTGCATGACATCACTGATGTTTTTTTTTTTTTCTTGTTATTTATTTTTTCATTTTTATAGACGATTCTTTGCTGGTTTACAATCATTACTTCATTAGCATATGTGCTTAATTCTTTAATCGAGCAACAAACCAAAAACAAAAACAATTCTGAATATTATAACTGAATATAACTCAAAATTTTACAAAGAATGTATGGCTCATTAGCGCCTTTACAACCCAACAATTTTGCGGGTTTTGATAGCTTATATAAATATTTCCTTAAACATTACACGAGAAGAACTAAAAAAACAGGCCGTGACGGAACCAAGGTCCTACTACCATTTGTGACGTCATCCCTTTTTTATGATAAAAGATGTCTTTTGTACCTAACTCAAGCAGAAGGGAGACAAAAAACAAAACAACAACGAACAAACAACAATTTTATTTCATTATTAATATAACAATATTTTCAACATTGACAACCTGCGGTTAGCATAGTTAATCGAGGCGGGTTA
Organism: Cladopsammia gracilis; assembly: GCA_022457155.1. Classification (NCBI taxonomy): domain Eukaryota; kingdom Metazoa; phylum Cnidaria; class Anthozoa; order Scleractinia; family Dendrophylliidae; genus Cladopsammia; species Cladopsammia gracilis. The sequence goes on along the minus strand of JAJGOT010000053.1, from coordinate 64,085 downwards.
TCAAAAATAAGAACAAAAATTAACATTAGCTCATAGTAACATGACTGAAATTAACATTAGCTCCTAGTAATATGACTGAAAGGAAAAAAATATTATATATATTATGGTTTACATAATATCGTAGATTTCAGTTATAGCTACGTACTGCTTCACTATTTTATTCAACAAAGTAGGCGAGTCAACATAACTGTCTTCGGCGTCGAAAATTCGAAAGAGGAGATCTCGAATTGTTTGTTTAAAAGCAGTTCTCGGTAGTCTACGTATTTCAAGCGGAAGGCAATTCCATACTTTTGCTCCAAAAATTGCAATAGAATTACTCAGCTGGTTCGTGCGCGAATACTTGATATAAAAATTATCCGACGTAGAGCCCTGGTATTGTGTGAGTGAATTGAATTATTAACACCTGATAAAGTTATTTCAGATATTTTCATGGGCAGAGTTTTTTGAGATATCGCACATGAGATTCCACACTGTCTCAAAGTACAGCAAATTTACAGGTAAAATGTTTGCAGAAACAAACAAAGGGACTGCATGAGCCCTGGGGTTAGAAAAATGCATTATACGTAAAGCACGTTTTTGAAGCACTAATATTTTATTGAAATGTGATTGTGGAGCCTGACCCCAGACAACCAGACCATATGACAAATAAGGAAACATGAAAGACTGATAAATGCTATGTAGGGTATGAAATGGAACGAAATGTCTCAAACGAGCTATAACTCCAATGACTTTGTTAAGTTTGGATGCTATGTAATCAATATTGAAAAAGTGCCCAAATGTGAATTGGGCCAGATATACACGCGAAAGACCTATCAGATTTGACTGGCAAAATCGAAGGAAAATCTGATCTTCCTGCCACTTGCCACTTCTTTTAAAAACATTTCACCTTCTTCAGCGTTTTCTGGGAAACTTCTACTTCATAAAATAAAAAAGCCTAGTAAAGGCCAGCAGGAGGAAAAAAAGTGGAATAAGAACGAAAAAGAACGGGGAGTGGAACGAAAGAAAAAAAGTCAAGCTTCTGGTATTTTTCTCGTTCAAAAACTCTCAAAATTTTGATTTCTGTGCATGCCCAAAACCAAAGGTCGATTTATTTGACCCAAACGAAAAGGAAACTTAGTTTTCATGTTACAAACAACGTTTTGGACAGTTTGATAGCAATATGCCTCACAGCAATCAAAAAACGGCATTGATGACTTCAAATTGCTGTTTTCTGCAAATTCTCTAGGAGTCAATGGGTTAACTAGATCTTTCAGCTTTTGAAGTCAATCAGTATTTTGCATGATGTGTGTGTGTGTGTGTGTGTGTGTGTGTGTGTGTGTGTGTGTGTTTAGAGAGAGAGAGAGAGTGTGTGTGTGTGCGTTAAAGTACCGCAACGGTCATACACGCACGACTGAATGTTTTTCCCATCGTTATTCTTTCATCCTATGGCTGCATTTTAAATATTTGGTCGAGTTTTATAAGCAGTATACCTTTGGGCTTGTCTTTATGAGAGAGAAGTTTCCGTGAATTTATTATAGTGATGTATCAAAACCATTGTATCAGTTGATGCACTTTGAATACTTACAGAATACCTAAAGAAATTATAGTAAAATCATTGTTTATGCATACAGTGTTCAATAGGATACCGATGAGCTTAATATTAACTCAAATGAAATGTCACACAAAAGCCTCAGGAAGCCCACACAGTCGGAGCTTAAACCGGTATTTGTGGCAGGAAGCAACTTGTTAGGCAACCTTGTCGGTGGTAGCCATTTATGCACCTAGGTGGAGAGACAACGTGAAGCAAAGTTTATTGTTTAAGGGGACAGTGTCCGGGCTGAAATATCGTGTTTTCATGATTATAGCAAGATGCTTACTTGAAGCTTGCACTATTATCTTGAAATAGGAAGAAAAAAATCACCAAAAGTGATGAACGCAAAAAAAAAATATATGAACAGAGACAAAATGTCGACTAAAATTCCACCAGAATGGAAGCTTTGATTTTTTAACCGCCTGTTACAAAAATAAAATTGATAAACTGTAATCCACTTCAATCCTTGTAATCCTGTACTTTTTCTCCGCACAACTGCTTCAATCTGTTTTACTGTATAGAATATTTGTGGCATTGGTGGCATTTGGCGATATAACATGGAGAACAAGCTAGAAAACATAATTTCCTTATTTTGGCGGATAGCGCCCCTTTAAGGAAATAACACGACTGCAGAGACCAGGCCTTCAACCACAGACCTTCAGTTAAAAGTCCAACGTGCTAACCACCGGGCCTCTACGTGTTTTTCGAGCCTGTTTGCAAAATCTGTGGACTGATTTAATTACGATTCGTTGAATATCTCTTCAGGTTGGAAACAATTCGGGATCCGGGCTCCAAAGAAGAATTGTCAGGGTTCCAGAGCCCCCTCCCCCCTTATTTTGGGACCCTGACAGGAGAAAAGTCTCTCACAGAGTGTATGCGTGACACGAGAGTTCCCTTCCCCGTGCGACAACAGAAATAAGTTCAGCACCACCCTGACCCTAAGCGCAAAGGAGTATCAAATTCATTTTATCCGCCCATGACACTCGAGCAAGTTGTCTTTTGTCTGGCTAGTGTGAAATATGGCGGACGCTCGAGCAGTTCCGTCGCTTGGAGGGCTGGATGAGGAGTTTGTGAATTCCATCGAAGACGACTTGCAATGTGCAATCTGTCAGTTGCCACTGAAAGATCCAATGCTGACGAAATGTGGCCACAGGTTTTGCAGAAAGTGCCTTGATGAACACTTTAGAAGGTTGGCATTCCTTTCTTCAATTACGCGAATTTAAGAATACTACTGTTTTTGTTTTCAGTGGCAGTACAACTTACTCCGATATAACTACAACTGAGCTATTCTAAGTGAACGAGGACCGTAAAGTTGTATATTGTCGTCTTAACCATGTAATAACTTTACTTACAAGAGCTTTCTGTTATCCCGTGAACTGACTGCTTCACTTACTTGTAGAATTAGTGCAGTTCTGGCTTCTTATCCTGTCAAGTTCGTTACTCAAGGGCTACACAATAAATAATTTATGAATGCCTTTCAAAAAGAATAACAATGTGCAATTTTCCAGTTACCATGCAGGGCTTGCAATTGCAGTGGCTTGCAATTGCTCGGCCAGTACTAGTTTGGCCACTTAAGAACGGCTTCAGAGCTAGGGCCGCCTCCTTTCGGTTCGTAGCAGACCTGATTAGTGCCTGATCATTATAACAATTAAGATTTATCTGTAGCATACAGGTCCATTTCGATTTTACGCTAACCACGCCGATAAATGAACTAATTCTCAGTGGAGTGAATGAATGACCACAAATTCCAAGAGGAATCTTGATGCCAGTGCACGCAGTATGAAATATAAGCTTATATGCATATTTGGTAACGTGTGGAAAAATTAATGCTTGAATCCACGAAACATGAAATGTTGTTTCCGTGATCCAGTCGTAGTTTGAACTAACCATCTAGAAATTTCATATATACGACTTCATTTTATGGTGAGATGCAGATTTAACAAGCTCAGCGCTAGATAAAGAGTGAGTCCTAGTTGCTATCATGCAACTGAGTTGCGGTGCATGCAGCAGCAGAGCTTCTGGGCAGGTGTAACTGTAGTTGATAAGCGTACATATTGGTGCGAAGCTTCAAAGGACAAAATTTTGTCCGGACTTGGTGAATTGACTTCACCGTTTCCCGACTTTCTTATTCATAAATACGGCTTATGTGTGAGCACAAAGCTAGTTCATTTCTGAGAAAAACAAGAACACGATTGAACTCCTGACCTCGAAGGCTGCACGCCAGGCGTTACGCTTTGCTGACTTTTTATATATAATCACTTTTTAATTCTTCTTGCATCAAAGTTGAAAAAGGAAAGGAATTACAAATAACAGCAAATAGCAGGAAAGTTTTCACCTATGCTATATATATATAGGTTTTCACCTATGCTATATATATATATATATATATATAAATTACAAAGTGTTTCTACTCAATATCGTTTCATATGGACTTTAACACAGAACTGTTTCGTAGACCAACAAAGCGTTGATCCACTCATCAGTTAAATTCCATACACACTAAAGTTTCGTTAGAGTTTATATACATCAGCAATATGATCATCACCGAAGTCGTTACAATATTCAAACGAAAAAAAAAACAACAATAGGGATAAAAACTTATGATTGGTCTCTAAGGATGCGATTGAATTTTAGGAGGAACTTACGCTTGTGCCTGCAAGTTGATATAAGCTCGCTACGCTTGTTAAGTGTTGCCATGTCCGGTTTAAATACAATATAGAATTTCTCGGTAATACATAGGTTACATCGTTTGGTAAAATTGGTATAGCATTTAGCCTTGGCTAGGATTTTCCAGGAGATCGCAAATTCTTTCTTTTCGTCTTTTAGCTGCCATATGTATTTGCTTAGTTCTGTGCTATTTCTTTTACTCTCATGAATGAAGGACATTTGGTGATTTCGCCATCTTGTCTTAAATTCAGTGGCGGTGAGTCCGACGTATTTTTCAGAGTTTTCTGCGGTTGTTACGGTGGCTTGGTACACTACCTCTTTGACTGAGCATTCTCCTTTTAAAGGACATTTGTTTGGTTCTCTGCAGTTGCAGGTTTTGGGAGGTGTGTCTTCTTCAGATTGTGTGTTCTGTTTTAGGATGGTTTTGTTGTGTCCATCGATGATCTGTTTTAAGTTTGGTGAACAACTGTAACTCAGCTTAAGATTATTTTTGTTAAACAGCTTTCTTAATTTATGGTTAGGTGGGAAGCATTTCTCGATCAAATTTAGAAATTCTCTTCCTATATTAGTTTCTACATTTCTACTAAATGGTGGGTTGAACCATATTATGTTCCTCTGCCTCTTTCTCTTTCTGGTGGTTGATTCTGGTGAATGCTGTTGCGGTGGGGTGAATTTTAGGGTGTGTGAATAACCGCTTTTGCGCAATGCTTCTTGATAGGGTGGTGCTGCTTCATTGAAGGCTTCTTCGTCTGATGAAATTTCAGATAGTCGTTTGTTAATTGCCTCAGGGATACTTACTTACTTACTTACTTACTACTTACTCAACTTTAATTATACAGATCTTAACATACTATACAAAATAAAGATAAATTAACAATTAAAATAAATGTAAAAAAAACAAGATTTGAATAATTAGGTCAGTTTATACAGAATACAAAGATTCCTTATAAAAATAAACTGCCTTAATGTAGCTCAAATAGTAAAATATCATAACAATATATTATAAATTAATTATAAAAATCTATCCTTATTTACTTTAAATTTATTAAGATAAAAATTATTAATACTGTTGTTAAATGATGATAGATGTTGAATTGTTCTGATGCCTAGTGGTAGGCAATTCCACAGGTCTACAATACGATTAAAAAAAGAAAACTTAAAAACATTACTTTTAAAAAGGCCCTTCACCAGCGTAGCTTCACTATTTCTGATGTTGTATTTGGGTGTCTTAAAATTTACATATGACAAAACATTAAAATGTATATAACCTTTCAGGCATTTAATATAATATATATAACCTTTCAGGCATTTTTATTATGCATGGAGGGTGGTTAGATTTGCTGTGGACATAGAGCGGAGTGGTTGTTGGCTTCGAATAAGGGTTGTATTTCTCGGTGGTTAGGTCTAGTGTTACATCAAGGAAATTGACGGATTTTTTGTTTGCTTCGATGGTGACGCGCAGGTTGTTTTTGGCGAACACTTTGCAGATTTCTTTTTTAATTTTTTCGATTTTTTTGTGGGGTTTGGTCAAGAACTGCCAAGCCGTCATCTCTGTAAAGCCCAATTTCCGTGTCGTAAGGCATTTCTTTTAGCTGCGAAAGGATGTAGATTCCGACTAATTCACATGTTTCTGCTTCGTCATAACTTCCCATGGTGACGTCGAAGAGCGTGTCGGTGTTTCTCTTCTGCCAAGGGTTTCCGTTGTTGAAAAGAAGTGACTGTTTAGCTTGGAGGATTATGTGGCGATCATCGCTGGGGATGGTCACCCGATTCGCTCAAAATTAACCGCATATAAGCGAATCTAATTATCATCTAATTACCGCATACAAGCGGTGATAGTAGGCCCTATTTACCTACCGATGGGTCCCAATAGGTTATGACGTAGCAGCCGAGCTCACAGGCCCTGCGTTTCTCCGGGTTTCTCGTGTGTAGCGAACGAGGATATTTCTCATTACTATAAATTTTTAGATCGTGTGCTTTTATTTAGTGCATGATGGATACCATTTCTCGTATTTTTTTTACGGAGAAGCAAAAGGAGATCTTAATTCAATTTTATGAAGAAGGAATGAACTCCACGAAAAGAGGGATGGCTGACAAAATCCGTGAATGTGGCGCGAAGGTCGCCATTTCTGAGCAACAAGTGAAGGTAAAGCTATTAAAAATATCCTTCAGTCAAGGAGATAAGAGCAACAACAAAATATAAATTTAATGAATAATGTATTACAGCCCTAATCCTTTAATTATTTTCCTTTACTTTTATTCATGGAAGTCTTGTCGAGTAAGCTTGTGTTTTTAGTTGCTGGATCTCTAAGCTTAAGCTTAAGCTTAAGTATATTTGACTCATATTAATTTGCAACCGTTTTATTTTCAATTTTCAATTGTTTCTTTAGTTGCCAATGAAGCCTTGCACAGCATTCCGGCTTTTCAGTATGTTTGCATTGGCCCATCATACACACACACACACACACACACACACACACACACAGTCTTCATACGTGTACGCTTTTTGTGCTTTGAGCATTCCCAGAACAATTTGTTAAAAGAGAAAATAACAAGACTGTTCAGACTGTTGGTGTAAGGCGCTGTCCCAAATCAGCCGTGATGTCCTAACATTTTTGTGAGGTTAGATTCACAGCAAACCTATTGGCCTAGTCAATAGGCAAATGATTATTAAAGTGTCGCAATTACTATTACAGTTCATGTTTAGTATTGTATCATTTTGTGCCAAAATTTCATTTACACAATAAAGAGGTGCCCTGTTCCTACAACTGTAATAAGTGGCCTGTTTCTAGTAAGTGCCCTCCCTTGAGCTTCCAAAATAAAATTTTTGGCATCTTAGATAATCATTGCTAACAGTAGGTTAGGTTTGGTAAGATGATTGTATTGTATTTGCAACAAAATTAATAATGTGTTATATATGGAGATGCTGACTAGCTACTGCTAGGCTGGTTTCACAATCTTTCAGATCAGATCAAAGCATAGAATTAGAAATATCTCCTTATATGATTGGTCGCAGGGGATACATGGCCATGAATAAATTCATAAAGCAAAATTTTGGCAGGGGTGTCACTTTGAAAAACGTTATATCGTGAATGACGTGAATGTTAGAAAGCCAATTTCGCTAAAAGTTAACAGAGATACTGGCGAATAATGGGAGTGCATAAAGGTTGTTTTTTTTGTCGAAGGGATCTCGCTTTGCGGCAATGCTGTAAGCCACTAAAGTTATTATTTTTTTAAATTGGTTTGTGTCGAAGTTTGCTCCTGTCGAGAAGAACACAAAGCAAGTTGATTTCACCTCTCACTGGTCGTCAAAACGTGTATCATATCTGACTCCGATTTTTTATTTTAAAGTTAATTAAAAGTTATTAGCTGTTAAAGGAGTAAAATTGTCCATGTTAGAATTTGAAGCCTCATTTCTTCCCTTTGAAAGCCTATTTAACGAATTTGAGTCAGATATGACAATCTACAATACACCTAGTCTACCTCTCTGCAGTGTCAACTCATGAAATTCTCTATCCGCGCTGAATTCTTGGACACAAAATTGCTTGTTTTTACGCTTCCGAAGGCTTTCCGAGCAAACACGAATGCCAAAAATATATATTTATGGTAATTTTGCTAATGTTAATCCATGGGCTATTGTTAATTGTCAACACTTCATGCAGAAAGAACAATGCGTTGAAAAATAGTGTATTTTACAAGACAGTGCTTTGCATGTGCAATTATTGATGCAGAAACATTACAGAGCCTGTTTGTGAATATTTCGCTTATTTTCGGTATGAGCCGTCTCACTTCTTGTTTACTCTTTTCATAAATGCATACTGATGAGCAGAACCTGTCACCCCATGACCTTAAGGTTGTTTTAATACAAACCTAAATGCTTTAGATATGGAAATATCAACTATTTATCATGAGAAAAATATGTAAAGCAGGAGGGTTTGTGTCAAAACAAATTCAACTCCAGCCTCACCTACTGCACTGAAAGCCCAAAATAAAGAAATGCAGAATAAGTATTTTGTATATCCTATGAATAAATTATAATGGTCATTAAAAATTATTCCCCGAAGTGGAGGTGTCTAGTTTGGTGAGGTGAATATCTGTTGTAGTTAAAAATCTACAATAGGTGATTTTTTTTCTAACTATTTATTTCTTTCCTATTAAAAAAACAAGATAAAAGTACCCACCCCTCCCTAATTCTCATATTACCCTGCTGATGCCATACTTAGTCTACTACCCTCTCTCTGCATGTATCCCTGGAATATCTGCAGTGAAGTTATGAAATAATTTTTTTTTATAGCAATAGCCCTTTTCACGGTTGATTTTTCTCATTTGCATTACAATGTTATCCAACGTGAATGCGAGGCAATTTGGGGTGAAAACTACAAAATAGCCCAAAATTGCCTCACATACATGCTAGATTTCATTGTAATGCAAATGAGTAGAGTTAACCGTGAAAAGGGCTATTACCTGGAGCTGAACTCTCTTCCTTCAGATCTACAGTCCACTATCTATACCACTACACCACAAAGGACAAGGTTGACAAATGCCTTAAACTTCTTTATATTATTGCCTATTAATTGTTCCCAGACTCCCCTCAGCCAACATTTAATTTCTGCAAAACTAAAACTAGTTTTCTAAGAATGCCCTGTTTTATTTGTTGTGTTACTCTCTTAACTGTAATTCCCTTTTTTGACCCAGTTATAACAATTTCCAACACCTTACCCTAACCCTAACTTACAGCTAACCTTAACCCTAAGCTAACGCTAACACTAAGCTAACTATAACCTTAACATTAAACTACATGTAATCCTAACACAAAGCTAACCATCGCAGATAGCCTAGGTTTTATGTCAAAATATAAAGAAACAGATAAACTAGGTAAAAAAAATTAACCTGTAGTTAAAAAAATATATTTCACTAGAACTTCAAACTTAGAAAAAATTACCTAGTGAAAAGAAAAAATAACACAGTGAAAAATTAAATTTACCTGAAAAAATTACCTGCAACATATCCACCACGGTCACTGACACTGAGTTGAGATAAAATCCTGAGACAAAATACTGCAAAATGAGCTGGAAGGTGGATAGCACATATACTATCCTGAGTTTGAGTAGCCAGTTGGAACACACAAAAACCACTATATCCACTGATCTGGTATATACTTATAGAGAAGAGTCCAACATACAAGTCCAATATACACACTACTCTGTGGCAGCTAGTAGTCTGATTTGTTTAATCTCCTATTATCATTATTAATTAAAATATGTCAAATACTAAAAATGTTAGGAACTAGTGTGAGTTTATACAACAGTTTGATACATGAAAAAAGAGGACCATTCTTGAAATTCATTTTACCCAGGAAATCAGTACTACATGCTGTCCAATAAGTGGCTTAAACAATAACAAATCAGATTAGAGAAGTTTGTTATATAGTTATGAATTTAACCTTTTAATTATCTATTTCCATACCTGCTAATTCAACTCTCCTGGACTGTATCCTGGAGTCTCTCAAGGATTATGGACCATTAACCTGAACTTCTTAGTTAATCATCAGTTCATCATCATTTATGTGAGTAGATTATAATTTGTCCACAACTTCTCTACATTTTAGTACCTGACTTGCCTGCATTTCCCCTGACTTAATTGTCTTTCATTTCGGTGGTCACCTGGTCACATATAGGAAAAATTAATAATCTGTAGGTCTCAGATTTGAGATCTCCAGATATTGACTGAATAGTCAATATTTCATATTTAAAATTATAATTTGTGGAATCTTTCATTATTATTCAGTAGTTATCATTAATGAAGAAATATATATTTATATACCCCACCCTATTCCACATGTGTGGCAAGCCTGTTACTCATCTCTCTATGCTATTTTGGGTACAAAATCATACTGAAATTAAGGTGTTCTGACCCAGGAAGGGAGTGTTCCTTGATATAAAAGTGATGGATATGTGGTTAGTAGGCATTCCTTGTTTATGAGATTTCAGAAATCCAATTGTACCTCCCTATCACTGACTTCCTTGAGTATATTATTTTCTACATGACATCTCAATTACCCAGGTAGAAATCTTATATAGGATCCTATATGATTTTGTAGGATCCTATCTATAGGATATAGGATACCCAAAATCCTAAATAAGTTAATTAAATGGTCCATCCCTTATGTAGGATCCTACATTAGGGATGGAGCATTTAATTTTTTTTTTTGGTAATTAGGATCCTGGATCCTATGGGATCCTAACAAGCAGTTTGGAAAAAAAAATAAATTAGCATAGAAATGCTAAAAGCAATTATTGATTTTATTTTCTTGTACTTTAGCACTGGATTAGCAACCACAATGCTAAAATTCGTGGCTCCAAAACAGGTGATCGTACAAAAAACAGGAAGCTGATGAGAAAGCGTTCCGGGTTTAATGCGTTCACAAGTGATGTTCTCCAAAAAGGTTATTATCTGCAGTTAAATATTTCCTTTTCACTTATTGCTGTACTATTAAGTATTTGAACCATTTATCTGGAAGTAAAATACAGTCGAACATCCTGTAAGCGACCATCCAAAATGTCAAGCTTAGATGGTCGCTTATGGGAGGTGGTGGCTTGCAAGAGGTCAGACCATAAGGGGTCTAAAGTTTTCTTCATTAGCATAATTTTATTGTAACTGCAAAGACTAAATACTCCATGCGCCCATGCCAATCTAAACCCATCGTCTGTTTTAAGATTAATAGAGTACAGTGTATGTGTATTTAATTAAACTTTTAAATGCTTAGATGGGCATTGTCACATAGGGTAAGTCATCTCTACTGTTACCATATGCTACGAAGCAAAATGTATGAAGTATATTTCGGGAAACACGTTTCTGTCTCTTGTACTACTCAGAATTGCAATAATGTTACATCAGCACATTATCCATTTCTGCTGGTTTATCTGTCATGTGGTCGCTTGCGGGAGGTGAAAAACAAAAGGAAATTTCAAACTTCTAGCTCTAAAAGTGGTCGCGGTCACTTACAAGAGGTGGTCGCTTTACGAGGGGTTCGAAATATAGTGATTTGACTTGGAGACTTGGTATTTTGGAAAACTGGTCGCTTACAAGAGGAGGTCGCTTATGAAAGGTGGTCGCAAAGGGAGGTTCGACTGTATGTGCATTAATTACATTCACTTGGTGACTGTTTTGCTGAGCTGTTTTCATGTCTGTTTGCTGACAACTTGGGTTTATTGACAAAATATGATATTGATGCACCTTTCCATTTATAGTGCATGTTTGTGTTTAACTTGCACTGTTCAAATTAAAAAGCAATTACTTACTCTGACTGTTCATTATACAATCATTGTATAAATTTTAAACAAAGTGCATGAGTGCCTCTGTTTCACAGTACTTTTCATGTGATTTCACAGAAAAAATAGGTGGTGGTGCAGAAGCTTTCCGGACTGTTGGGGAAAAGTGGCGGGACTTGTCTGAAATTGACAAGGATTCTTTCAGAAAAAAGGCCAAAGAGTCAGGGCCCATCTCCATAATAACACAGGACGAGAGTGCTAAGAAGATAATAAGAAATATTATGAAAGAGGTAACTATGGCTGTTCATATACCTATATTGTAGTGCTGGAATTATTTATAAATGTGATCAATTAACCCATTGAAAAAAGGGAGCTATAAAAAGCTAGGAGGTTCCAATTCCTGTGATGTATTTTTTGGCTTGGTGTTGTTAAACATCTTGGGAAAGCTCTAACAGTGTGTTGGTGATTATTTCCCTTGAATCTCAATGCTTCCCTCAACTTTATCTTTGAAACATCAGGAGAGATTCTTGGGATTCTTGGATAATATTATACAAGCATTTAATTCATTTCCAAAGCTTTTCTTAACTTACAAGGTAACAGCACTGGAAGCTTTGGGAGGCCATTCTGCTGTCTTATGTTCCTATGGTGGTATGATGTACCATGGAGGGTCAGTGATGGGTGAAAAACTAATCACTGACAAGGACCTTTTACCATATTTTGGTAGTTTGTTGCAATGTGAGTACAACAACAGTTTCATAGGTAACGTTTTTGAATAACAACTCTTTTATCTAATTTTGTGTTTGTCTGATTTATATTGTGTGTTTCTCTGATTTATTTTGACATTTTATTGTTATATTTGATGTTTTTACCTTTCTTCTTGTTTTAAAGTGTCCCAACAGGAGAAAGAAGATGTGACAGTGAAATGTTTGCAGGAACTATTTAACACCAAATACAGTATGTGTTTAGATTATTGGGGCATTCCCTATTATTACAGGGTTAAATTCAAATACAAGTATTTTATTTGATCAAATACTTTATTAATGGTTTGCAATAATCCCTGGAGATTGAGTTGACAAAGACATGATAGCCATTTTGGTCATTTTATGACCACCGACGTGGCAGGGATTATTCAACTTGCAAACCAAGAATTTCTACACACATTTAACAAACATGTTTCAGATTTAAAATGTTACATGTTGTGCAGGGTAGTTTGATATAACCATAAATTAAGTATTCCGGGGTGGTAAGAAGCAGACCAAATACAACTAATTTGTTGTTTTCGGTACTAAATCATTTGGTGCACCAATGCATGTACACCACACCCATTTTTTTTTAAATTTAAAATACTCTTGTTTATACACTAGAGGCCAGGCCCCGGTTGCATAAAGCAACTCAAGATTAAGTGGGATTTTCTACAACTGTCCTGTGTTCCGGAGAATTTTTTTGCACCATCATTTTGTTTCCTGACTCTTGAGTCCACCTTCGGCAGTTTTTTTTCATAAAAGCACACAAGAAAATCCTCTGGAACACTGGGAATAGTTGTAGAAAATCCCACTTAATCTTGAGGCAACCAGGTCCTGGCACACTTGTTTCAGCAAATATTAAAATAATTTATCAAAATCTTTTTTTCTTCATTGCTCAACGTTTTCTGTTATTATTGGACTCCCTACCATAGTTTTTTATTATTGGCTTATCAACCACTCATGATTTTCTGCTCACACCTGCACTAGCAGACTAGCAGTACATTGCTGGTTGACTTCAGACCAAGTGTTGTACTTGGCCTTTGCAGATTTTTTAGAATTGTCCTGTGAAGGGAGAGTCTGCGAATCAAGTGGGTGATGGTTGGGTCCAACGTAAGGGTATATTGAGGAACTGGATAAAACATTCCAATGCATACCAAGTATTTGAGTTTAATGTGGATGTTACATGCAACATTCACATTTGATCAAAAACGCATGTGCCTCAAAATGCTTTTTATTTTCAAGAACGTTGATGGTTAAGCAGAACGGCATTTTTTTAAAGTCGACTGTCATGAAATAAGTTTGTTGGGAACTAATATTATATTTGACTGAAAATAAATATAATCTATTCAGAATGTAAGTCCCCACTGTTTAATTTTAGGTGACCTTGTGCAAGAGAAGGGAAGAAAAATGCCTTATAAAATGCTAGGCCAACTTGGAATTATATTCCAAAATCTTCCGGATGTTTTGGTCCAGGAAATTGGCTTGGTACCAAGGAAGCCTTCGTTATACGGAAGCTCCCAAAGGAGGAAGCTTTGGGCATCACGGCAAATCTGGAAGTTGGGCGTTTCAATCACAACTGAGTCTACCTCCGCAATAACCCAAACTGCTATACCCATTTCCACCAGTCATCAACCATCCACAACCATTACTCCATCCACATCCGTCGCTCTGTCCACAGCCATTATCCCATCCACATCTATCACTCCATCTTCATCCAACACCGCATCCACATCTATGACTGCATACACAACCATCAACTCATCCACATCTATCACTTCATCCACAACCATCACCCCATCCACATCTATTACTTCATCCACAACTATCACCGCATCCACATCTACATCCATCACCCCATCCCCGTCCATTACTTCATCCAGAACCATCACCCCATCCACATCTATTACTTCATCCACAACCATCACCCCATCCCCGTCCATCACTTCATCCACAACCATCACCTCATCCACATCCATCACTTCATCCACAACCATCACTTCATCCACAACCATCACCCCATCCACATCCAACATTAACCCACCAGCTATGACGCCATGTAAAGGGCGCTCATTTCTAAGCATTTCATCTTCATCTGGCACAGTTATAGCCAAAGGTGAGATTGCAACTGAGCGATGACTATTGAACATGCTCATCCAAATTGTAAACCGACGTAGCATTTCCTAATTTTTGTTAACTGTCCACATAGCCTGAACCCTTTGGATGTTATTATCTCCGACAACAATACCTTCATCCTTCACATACACTATTGATTATTTCAGTGGAAGTTATGGGAGCCTACCATTCAAGACAAGGTTTTTTTTAAACCGTATCGAAGCCCTAGCTACCACAGCAGTGGTATACTATGACCCTAAAGTGTGAAAACAGGTGGCCCCTCTTTCATTTTTTATTTACTATGTATAACAAAACACTGTGCAAAGGTTTGAAAAAATTCATTACTCTCAACGTCTTTTTACGATAGGTTCACTTAAAACGAGAAGATATAGGTTAATAACGGACGAAATTTCATATGGCCCATAAGACAATGTAGTTCCTTTATGGGTACTTATCTATTACTGTTACATTATATTTTAATATAAACTTCTAGCTACTTTGGGATCTTATTAGTTATAACTTTTCTTTACAGAAACTCTGTTTGGAATGACGATGCCTTACAGCAAGGACACCATCCATGCTGTTTGTCTTCTCTCCCCACGAGTAGAGATCCACGGTCGCAACGTGTCTCCCGGCAATGTCGTGGTGCAGGTTGTTAATATCACCCGCAAAGGATTACGCCCTTTATGTCCTGGACAATTTGACGGCGATGATGAGCCAGTTTGTGTTGGTGGCTTCTACGAATGGCCCAGTAGCCAACTTTATGTACTTTAAGAAAGACTATCGCACAATGGAATTACAGTGTTGTATAAGCGATGTTTGGACGAGGCTATGAAATTCCTTGTACACAAGGCCACAAAATCGTACAAGTGCAGCAGCTCATTATACCCTTTAGGGAATCATTATGAGGAATCATTGACATCTATTAATTATCATTGCATATCGATTAGAAATCGATTACAACAATTGGTAATCAAAAACCGCTGTGTTTAAGTTTTATTTACCCATTGATTTATTTTCCTTTCGTTATGTTTGGATTGTAACAACTGCCGTTCAGGGTATTGAAATTGATCTAAAAGGATAATTGTGAATATCAAGTCAATAAATTAGTAATAACGTAACTTCGTAGTTCTAATAATGCTATTCTGGGCCCAGTTGCATAAAGCAACTAAGATGTAACGTGGGAATCTGCAATTGTTGCCTGTGTTCTGGACGATTTCTTCGCACCGCCATTGTGTTTCCTGTTCTCTTTGACTAGCGATCCATAATAAAGTGCAAGAACGTCCTCCGGAACACAGGTAATGGCCTTACCTTTGACCTTGCAACTGAACTGGACATAAACAACTAAACTCCCACCAGGTATTAATGCGTAAAGGCCAGGAGAATTAATGTTGTCTCTTTTGACCTAGTATATTATAAAAACCAATCAGACTTATCACCGGTTAGAGCAGTTTTCAATTGAGTGTCGTAAAACCAAAACCAAAGTAAGTACTGGGGCCAATCAGAACTCGTAGCAAATACATGTAACCGGTGCAAAGCGGGGGAAAACGAGTGCTGGCAAATGTCTACGCCAGCACGCGTTTACGGACACCTTATTCGGTATGGCGCAAAGGGGGCCCAGTTGTTCAAAAGCCGATTAACGTTAACCCAGGATTACAAGTTAATCAAGGTTTTAAAGTCGTAGTCAAAACTGAAGGACAAAACATATGAACAGGAAACCTCACTGAAAAGTTGCAAAACAGAAATAAAACTTCACCCTGATCCTGGATTACCTTAAGGAGGCTCCTAAGGGTTTCTTCTTTTCAATAGTGTATCAAAATGATGAAGTATTAAAAAATTACGCAACCGGTGATATGAACAACTTTTTCCGGTGACCTATTGGTTGTTTTCCTCAATTTGGAAGCACCGCTAACTTCTTTTTTTTTTGGGGCGCTATGACAAACTTCTATCTAGTGGAAATCAAGTTATTTCCAAAAAGGTTGTCAGATAAAAAAAATTCCGCTAGATATATTTTTTTCTTAAACTATTGTTTAAGATAGGAAATACCAAATACTGCTTGCATACAGAAAATCAGGCTAGGTCACTGAACAAACTTTCAAGATAAAGAGGAATATGTTATTCACCGATTGTTTCCGGTTCGCGCGTTTTTGAACAGTATTTTCAGTTACGGTGAGCCGCGCGCTATTTTTAACTGCAACAACTTTAATATACGCTATTGGAGCTGGAATTACCGCGGCTGCTGGCACCAGACTTGCCCTCCAATGGATCCTTGTTAAAGGATTTAAGTTGTACTCATTCCAATTACAAGACTTGGAAAAGCCCTGTATTGTTATTTCTTGTCACTACCTCCCTGAGTCAGGATTGGGTAATTGCGCGCCTGCTGCCTTCCTTGGGTGTGGTAGCCGTTTCTCAGGCTCCCTCTCCGGAATCGAACCCTAATTCTCCGTCACCCGTTGCAACCATGGTAAGCCACTACCTTTCCATCGACAGTTGATAGGGCAGAAATTTGAATAAAGCATCGCCAGCGACGAGTTAGCGCTTGCCCAGAAAATAAGATTGGCAAAGTTTCAAGTCTATCGGATGAAACGTTCCGGAGACATCGCCGGAAGAAGTTTTGAAGAATTTTGAAGGGAGGAGCACTTTTGCTTCGACTAGCGATATCTCGAAGAATAAAACTCCGATCGCCCCGAAACTTTGTCAATCTCATTTTCTGGAGGAGAGCTAACCGTACACCAAGAAGGAGCCAAATCGAAGAAACTAAATTTTTTTTTTCGATTTTTCCATACAATCCTTCTAAATTTTATAGACAAAGATGTATGGAAAATCGAAAAAAAATTAGTTTCTTCGATTTCGCTCATTTTTGCTGACGAGTTAGCGCTTGTCCAGAAAATAAGATTGGCAAAGTTTCAAGTCCATCGGATGAAACGTTCTGGAGAAATCGCCGGAAGAAGTTTTGAAGAATTTTGAAGGGGGGAGCACTTTTGCTTTGACTTACAATATCTCGAAGAAGAAAACTCCGATCGCCCTGGAACTTTGCCAATCTCATTTTCTGGAGGAGAGCTAACCGTACACCAAGAAGGAGCCAAATCGAAGAAACTAAATTTTTTTTTCGATTTTTCCATACAATCCTTCTAAATTTTATAGAGAATGTATGAAAAAATCGAAAAAAAAAAATTGTTTTCCTCGATTTCGCTCATTTTCGGTAGAGAGTTAGCCCTCGTCTAGAAAATAA
This sequence comes from Cladopsammia gracilis, assembly GCA_022457155.1. NCBI lineage: Eukaryota > Metazoa > Cnidaria > Anthozoa > Scleractinia > Dendrophylliidae > Cladopsammia > Cladopsammia gracilis. Next base: position 46,490 of record JAJGOT010000053.1, on the reverse strand, counting down.
GATTGGCAAAGTTTCAAGTCTATCGGATGAAACGTTCCGGAGAAATCGCCGGAAGAAGTTTTGAAGAATTTTGAAGGGAGGAGCACTTTTGCTTCGACTAGCGATATCTCGAAGAATAAAACTCCGATCGCCCCGAAACTTTGTCAATCTCATTTTCTGGAGGAGAGCTAACCGTACACCAAGAAGGAGCCAAATCGAAGAAACTAATTTTTTTTTCGATTTTTCCATACAATCCTTCTAAATTTTATAGAGAATGTATGAAAAAATCGAAAAAAAATTTAGTTTCTTCGATTTGGCTCATTTTTGCTGACGAGCTAGCGCTTGTCCAGAAAATAAGATTGGCAAAGTTTCAAGTCCATCGGATGAAACGTTCTGGAGAAATCGCCGGAAGAAGTTTTGAAGAATTTTGGAGGGGGGAGCACTTTTGCTTTGACTTACAATATCTCGAAGAAGAAAACTCCGATCGGCCTGAAACTTTGCCAATCTTATTTTCTAGACGAGAGCAAACTGTCCGCCAAAAATGAGCGAAATCGGATAAATTAAATTTTTTTTGGATTTTTTGGCCAATTTGGTTCATAAGGCCGATTTGCAAGAGATGGGCAAAATAGTCCATTTATGTGGTTGGATGGGATATCGCTGTACGTGTTGAACGAGAATTTGTGAAAAAAATAAAGCCGATTAGCAGGAGATGGACAAAAAAGTTAAATTATCTGGTTGGATGGGTTAGCGCTACACATGTTGAACGAGACTGTGGAAAATAAGGCCGATTTGCAAGAGATGGGAGAAATAGTCTACTTATGTGGTTGAATGGGATATCACTGTACGTGTTGAACGAGATTTTGTGAAAAAAATAAGGCCGATAAGCAGGAGATGGACAAAAAAGTTAAATTATCTGGTTGGATTGGTTAGCGCTACACATGTTGAACGAGACTTTGTGGAAAATAAGGCCGATTTGCAAGAGATGGGAGAAATAGTCTACTTATGTGGTTGAATGGGATATCACTGTACGTGTTGAACGAGATTTTGTGGAAAATAAGGCCGATTTGCAAGAGATGGGCAAAGTAATCCATTTATGTGGTTGAATGGATATCACTGTACGTGTTGAACGAGATTTTGTGGAAAATAAGGCCGATTTGCAAGAGATGGGCGAAATAGTCTACTTATGTGGTTGAATGGGATATCGCTGTACGTGTTGTACGAGAATTTGTGAAAAAAATAAAGCCGATTAGCAGGAGATGGACAAAAAAAGTAAATTATCTGGTTGAATGGGATATCACTGTACGTGTTGAACGAGATTTTGTGGAAAATAAGGCCGATTTGCAAGAGATGGGCGAAATAGTCTACTTATGTGGTTGAATGGGATATCACTGTACGTGTTGAACGAGATTTTGTGGAAAATAAGGCCGATTTGCATGAGATGGGCAAAATAGTCCATTTATGTGGTTGAATGGGATATCACTGTACGTGTTGAACGAGATTTTGTGAAAAAAATAAGGCCGATTTGCAAGAGATGGACAAAAAAGTTTAATTATCTGGTTGGATGGGTTAGCGCTACACATGTTGAACGAGACTTTGTGGAAAATAAGGCCGATTTGCAAGAGATGGGAGAAATAGTCTACTTATGTAGTTGAATGGGATATCACTGTACGTGTTGAACGAGATTTTGTGAAAAAAATAAGGCCGATTTGCAAGAGATGGACAAAAAAGTTTAATTATCTGGTTGGATGGGTTAGCGCTACACATGTTGAACGAGACTTTGTGGAAAATAAGGCCGATTGGCAAGCGATGGGCGAAATAGTCTACTTATGTGGTTGAATGGGATATCGCTGTACGTGTTGAACGAGATTTTGTGGAAAATAAGGCCGATTTGCAAGAGATGGGCAAAATAGTCCATTTATGTGGTTGAATGGAATATCACTGTACGTGTTGAACGAGATTTTGTGAAAAACATAAGGCCGATTTGCAAGAGATGGACAAAACTGTTAAATTAAATGAGGTCCATTTGCATTAATTGGGAAAATGGTCAATTAATCTGGTTAAGATAGGTTAGCGCTATAAGTGTTCAACCAGACTTTGTGGAAAATACGTTCGTCTTTCATGGAATGGGAAAATAAGCAATGCGTAGGATAAGACGCTGTGAAAAATGAGGGCCCTATGAGAAGATCCGTAACGGATAAAGGCTGACAGCACTGGACGCGCTTCACTTTCATTTTTATTACTGTTATCGAGAGTATTCAGTATCTTGTGGACAAGAATATGAAGAAGAAATATATACCTATTGAGATAATAACCTGATCAAAGCTAACTACCCTCGTTTGAAGACTCAAAATTAGCGTAGTAGTCACGACGGCGACGAGAACGTCACAAAACACTTCCAATGAGCGGTACTATGACTCTGCACGTGCGTTATAATACAGTTAGGTACATTGTTTCTAGTACAGTTACATCATATCAATTGAACTAGGTGGAATAATCGCGAACCATGAGAATGTATTTAATAAATTGACATTTGCGCTGCCGTTGTGGCTGGGGAAGATCCTATTAAAATCGTAAAAGAACGGCCTACGATTTGGGCCAAAGGCACATTTATTTAGTCATTAATCACAGCATCACATGTTATGTAAAGCACTGTTCTAACCATTTGTATTCCAAACGGTACTATTAGATTGTAACTGCTCATGTTTATTTACACAATCGTGAGACTATAGCACTTTATTACTCTTGGTTCCTCCGGCAGTTGTAGCTCTTTCACCAATGAGGGAAAAAGGAACCCTTACAGCAAGGAGCCCACAAGTGTGACCACTTTAAATTAATTCACATTCTTCCGTGCATGCATACATGCATATCCCATCTGAAGCCGATGATAAGCTATCTTCGTCTTCTGATTGGATAGTCTGCGCGCACGAAAGAATGTGAATTGTTTAAAAGTGGTCACACTTTTGGGCTTCTTGCCGTAAAGAGACCAAAATGTTTGACATGTCCTAACTTTATCGCCTTAATTGAAAGGAATAATGTTTTGTAATGCTGCAAATGCTTATTATAGATTACGTAAAGAACGCTCCTTTGTCAAAGGAAGCGCGAATACCCGGCCAGTTATTTGTATCTTGTTGATTAAGAATAGTGTTATGGCTCGGTCGTTCGTTCAGGTGCCCGGGTATTGTGCAATTGTTCCCACCTGGAAAAACCTGTAAACTTGGTTGGCGATTAAAGGGCAAGAAATCAAAGCTTTCAAGTGTCACCAGAGTCAGAATCGGAAATGTCCGTGTCCGAGTCATCTTCGTAACCAAATTCGGTATTAAGGACCGAACGTAGATCTTCAAGAACATCTTGTTCCTGTAGTTCCAAGACAATATCATCATCATCATCATCATCATCATCATCATCATCATCATCAACAGAATCAGCAGCATCACCCCCATCGACATTATCACTATAATCATCTTCATCACGAACACCAGCGTTTTCGGGTTCGCTAACTGTATCTGCCAGAATGCCTACTTCAGTTTCCTCTTCATCGCCGCAAACCTGTCGTGCAAACAGTCCCTGGAGATGAAGAGTAAAGACCTCGAGCTCGTCGTGCTTGGAAAGAACGAGAGATAGCAAGCCAACAGAATCCGAAGACTCTGTTGCACCAACTAACTGCTTGGACCATTCTTCTAAAATTTCCAGTTTACGCTGATGAAATGAAACGACTCTTGCCATTTCTTCCTTGACGAACCCAGCTTCTTCAGTGCATCTTTGCACCAAGTGACTTAAATCAATAATTTGCCGTTTGAGGCAGTAAGGGACAGCGCCAGAGAGACTGGACTCATCCAGGGCATTCCACAAAGAAGAGGTGATATCCAAGGCTTCTTGAAGAATGACCTTGGAAGGATACTTGCATCCTAAGGAAGCCACCTCTCCGCGCTCGTATTGCTTTATAAGTTGTTTCATTGAGTTTGTGGTTTTTGTAATCTGACTGCACAATTTGTTGGCAATAGCTTGGCCATCTGTAAAACAGAATTTTCAAAATACAATGATGTTTTATCTTTTCATTACTTCATTTTTATTGTTACTGAGTAGAGTGATATTAATTTTTAGTTTGCCAATAAGCCATTTAGAGTTCCCTTAACCTCTTTTTCAAAACGAGTTCAAGTGTGACACCTTTCATAAAACAAACTCATTTTTACATGAAAGGTTTCGCACTTGGTCTCGTTTTGCAACAGAGGCAGAAGACAAGTCGGAAATGGCGTATTAACTAAAAGTTAGCAGTTAAATATTTCTAAGTCGTGAAGTAATTAAACACTTTAAAAAATCTAAGCGAACTGTTTTGATGTGTATGCTATAGTTACGGAATAGTCAACTACTACCACATTTTGTGCATACATAGTGATGCTACTTACAGTACCTGCATACTTCTTCATCAACTGCAAAAGGAACCATCTCTCGGAGCATTTTCCATGCATCGACAGCAACAAATTCCTGCGACGCTGATCCTCTAGTTCCCGGATGTAACTTAGGTACAAGGTGCTGTCTGGGGACCATCGAAGTTGACCGTTCTCCATCTTCTTGAGTTCTTCATCCAAACTAAGGTAATCAATCAAAACAGGCGAACGTTAGATAGCAAGCGTTAAATGATAGATCCGCCGAAAGAGATCTTACCGATTTAGTTGATTTGTCAAAATCTTGCATGAATCGGATCCTGACACACACTGTTGAAGACTTGTCCTGAAATGCAATGGTAACATTATGAAAAATTAAACGTTGTTGGTTGTTGATGTCAAGTGATAACACACGTCGGTCATGACATACAAGGTATCGAAATTGATGCATTGCCTTTTCCAACTAAATTAATTAACACAAATTTCATGTCCACAAATGATATACCATTAAGAAGGTTTTGATGAGTGTAATTCATAACTCCTATTGTCACCAAGAACTGAGGAAATGGTTGAAAAAAAAAACTATTCAGCGAAGTCCTAACTTCCAAATATAGACTTACAAGGTATTCATCACAAGAAAAACTAATTTTGCAAATATCAGTTCCGGAAGATATGTCTTACATGTATATGTCTTATAAATTGGGAACGCAAGCTCGAAACGTTGTAGGGATGGCATTCGATTCATCGCATATAGAAGGGGGTATAATTTTATTCTTTTACAGAGCATATCTTTCAAACACCGTTACCTCACAGTGTAATATTGTTTTAACTTTTCTTGGTATCTTACTGGACCAGACTGACCTGCAGAAGAAAATAAATATTGATGTTATGAGTTCAACGGTAGAAAAATAAGACAACTTATTTTTGCTAAACAGAACCGCGAACAGTACTTGATTTATAGCAGACACACATGACATGCAATATAATGGAGCCACACTATGACTGACATATGTTGATGAGCAATCTTAAGTGAAACTAACCCGTTTTCCCTGCACTGGTCTCCTTGATGATGGATTCTTTTTCTTCTGTAGTCCATTCTTCTATGGTTGAAGCTTCCACCTTTGTACCTGCATAAACATGTACATTAAGAAGCAAGCCGATAATATAAATGAGGGCAAATAAATGGCAAACAAACAAATAGGAATCAGCAGTGGCACATCTACAGAATACCTCTTCGTTCAGTGCTTCCAGATCGAATTGGAATTTAGAAATGTTGTTTTTATGAAGGGAAGATAAACCGTTTTATTTAGAGAAAAACCCTATGAGCAAGGATGAAAGTAGATCAGCTAATGACAAAGGGGAGCAGTAACACAAACGCAAATAAGGACTATTCCAATCCTGGAAGGTTTGTTCCACTTGAACCATACCTGTTTCAGAAAGTTTCCTAAGAAGCAAAGCCAACTGATCTTCAGTTTCCTTTCTTGTTTCCTCTGCTTTCTTGAAGTGGTCACAGAGACGTTCTCCTACAAAAAGACAAATCAGCTGTAAATAGTACAGCTTAATCTTAAAGGGGCACTATCACGTTATTTTAGTTCACTTTAGAAAAGCAGAAATGCTTGTCTTCACATTTTTTGGCAAAAATTGAGTTAATATGTTCCTTTAAATGTTTAAACACAATGTTGTGCATAGATTAAGTTATCTACCAACAATCTTAGCATAGTTTTGACTAAAAATCCGCAAAATCCATGTAATGTCACTCTTCCTTAAGCAACTATTTCACTTCTAATTAAAGTTTCCGTTTCATGGATACACTGTAGACTTCAAAGACATACCAATGTTTGAAATGGACTTCTTGGCATAATGCATCAAAAAGTCAGTTAACGCATCCACTCTGTGGGCTGGAGTCATCTCCTTTGTTATTTTGGCTGTAGGTCTTAAATAAGACCACAACCGTTCCATTACTTCGCCATCACTCAAACCAAAACCCTCTAGTCTTCTCCCACCATAGTTAATCTAAATTAAAAACACAAAGTAACATAGGACAGAAACAGTTTTAAAGAGTCACAAACAAACATTTTTTCAGGTAAATTAAATTTTTCACTAGGTTAATTTTTTTTCACTAGGTATTTTTTTTTCTAATTTTGAAGTTCTAGTTTACCTGTTTCTTTATGTCACATGAAACCTAGGTTATCTGCAATGATTAGCTTTGCGCTAGGATTACGGTTAGTTTTGTGTTAAGGTTATGGTTACCTTAGTGTTAGGGTTAGCTGTGAGAGGGTTAGGGTTAACTTTGTGTCAAGGTGTTGCAAATTGTTAGTAGGGTAAGAAAAAAAGGAATTACAGTTAGAGAGTAACAACAAATAAAAATGGGCATTCTAAGAAAACCAGTTTTAGTCTTGCATAAATTAAATGTTGGATGATGGGAGTCTGGGACCAATAATAAGCAATAATACAAAGAAGTTTAAGCCATCTGTCAACCTTGCATGGTGTAGAGTGGAATAGAAATTGGACTGCAGATCTGAAGGTAGAGAATTCAGCTCCAGGTAAGTGCTATAAAAATATTTTTTATTACATAAATTCACTGCAGATATTCCAGGGATACATGCAGAGAGAGGGTAGTAGACTAAGTATGGCATCAGGGGGGTAATAGGAGAGTTAGGGAAGGGTGGGTACTTTATCTTGTTGGTTTTTAATAGAAAAAATTACCTATTGAAAAAATTTAACTACAACAGATATGTTAAGATAATAAAGAAAACGAAAGTCACTTCAATGGCCTTGAGCAGTGAATAACAAAACAAAAAAATAATATATACAAAGAAAGAAACACAAATAATTTAATAAAAAAGAACACGAGGTATTTAAGCCAGTAAATGTAAATTAGTTTTTTCATACCTGACAAGAAACCTTGTGTCCATAGCAGTGAAATGCAGGTATTGCAAGTAGAACATTGGCCAACAGGTGTTCCTGATGTGTACTCTGAAGAGGAACAAATAATGCCTTATATTAGATGCCAGTATTATAATATTTTAATGCTACATGTATACATCAAAATGATTGTTCTGGACATCATTTGAAATATCGAAGCTTAATTATATTAAAGTATTGACCACAAAGACACAATAAAAACCCAATCAGTAATTAAACAAAATCAATGGTGACTTGCAACTAAAACTCAACCATTCATTTTGCCTCATTTTGCCACCCACTTTTACATCCTATCAAAATAATTTTGAGTCAATTTGCAAAATAAAGCGAGTTTTTAAGAGATTTTAAAATACAAAAATAATATTGTCAAGTCACCACTCCAAGATTGGTAGTTTGTAGAAGTATCACATTGATGTCTGCTAATTCCCATGTGCCTAATGTATGTATACATAAATATGTAATGCCAGGAAATCTGCATCATTGTACTATTTGGGTGAGTTTGGATTTAGAGTAAATATGTTGCAAAATCTTAACCCAGATAAAAAATAAAATTAAAAAACCATGCTTACTTTCAGATGTGCATGCAATACACATGCAATGTCGTAGAAAAAGAAAATATCTATGTCCTTTTGTTGAGTCGTTTCCTTAATCCATTTTAGAAGAAACACTGCATTTCCAATCCTAAAAACAATAGCATTAATTACAACATTAATTACAGGTAGTGTATCTTGTAAACAAAGAAAGAAGGAAAGTAATGAAGGAAGGACAAGAGAAACCAAAAATTAAATGAGCAAAGTAAAAATAGAAAGACAGATGGACAAAAGCAAGATCAAAGCAATAATTATTACATGTACTTGCACCTACAGAAAGCAGACAATCTATTAAAGATACATACTCTTCTCCTCTTTTCAGGCTAAAAAATTTTAATGGAACTTCATGCCTGCATCCAGCTCCAAAAAGGGCAGTCTCATCCAATTTTTTAGACTTGATTTTGGATCGGAGGTTGGATCCTGCCTGGAATTGGTTGCAAGAATCCTACAATATATATAAGATGTACAACAGCACAAAATTATTATCAGAATCATGAAAAATTGTTTATAAATTATGATAACATAATGGAAAAGAAGTTGACAGCAAAAACAGTGTCACATTTGTAAACAACTTACTGAACCAAAACATACATATCTTAGACATTTTTATATAATTGCACATCAATTTAGTTCATGGTTGTGAGGACATGGTCAAGTTGCAAGTGTTGGTATAAATTTAACTTACTGGAAGCCTGAGTATTGTATCACAGTTATGTTCACGCAAGTAATGCTTTATTGACCAACAAAACAGGCCTATTGACACAGTACATATCACTCAAATGTTTTATAGGTTGTAGGCAACATAACAAGAATAAAGCAGGCAGCAAGGCTTGAGTGATGTAAGTGGCAAACAATTGAATTTAAGTAGTAAAATTGCCAACTACCAGCACATTTTGAGAGGGCTGCCATAGTCACGATACAGGCTTCCTTCTACATAGGCTTCCTTGCCATTACCACTTTAAACATTTGATTTTGTAAATAATTTAGTTAGAATAGTGTATTTTATCTTTAATGTATTATAAATTTCTGTATGCTGTTGTTGTATTTGTGGTTACAGTGTAATGGCAAAAATAAATGAATGAATGAATGAATGAATGAATGAATGAATGAATGAACAGTAAGCAGCATATTGACAGCCCCTCCTCTTTTAAATGGGCTTGGGACCAGCAAGGGTGTTCATATACATGTACACCCCAGGCAGAGTTAACTGTCATACAGAGAAATCTGACCAATCTTATCACGAAAATTATAATAAAAATGAATAGTAAAAGGCTAAGCCCTTCTAACACTTAAAACACTGATGCCTAATTTGGATGTTACATGTAAGTGATATCACACAAATGTATCAACCTGAAATTCATGTAAAATACTTTTTAGTTAATAAATTTTAATGTATATTTAAGCCTTACAGATTTTGATTTTCCAATTTACTCACTACTGTTTTGGTACTTGAACTTTTATTGTAGGAGGCCAGAAAGGTATCCACTTTTTTCTGTTCAATGAACATAGCCTCCCCGTGATTGGGTGCTTTAGCACTTGTTCCAGCACTGCATTTTCTTACGCACCCAAACAAGGCATCTATAGAAATATACATATTTCCATTTTCCTAAGAGTGAAAGAAAATGGCTGTCATGAAAATAAAAAGAAATAAATAGAAAATATGCAACTGCTTAAAATTATCTACTCTAACAGTCTATACTAAGCAATCTCCACCATGAGTTGATAGTGAGATCCACATGTATGAGTGTTTATTGGACAACATAAAAATCCTAAGTTATAAATTAGCAAGAGGAATTTTTGTAATGTTTGCCCAAACTGATATGCTTTGAATGTTCTCAAGAGGCAAAATTATTCAGCCACCATCTAATTACTTACTGTACATGACATGATAGCAAAGAAATTGCCAAATGAAAATAATTTAACACTCAATGGTTGGGGCAACACTACATTCATAATAATTATTAATTACTGTTAATAACAGTTGTAGGTGTTAGACGTAATTAAGTGTACAAGGCATCTATAGAAATATACATATTTCCATTTTCCTAAGAGTGAAAGAAAATGGCTGTCATGAAAATAAAAAGAAATAAATAGAAAATATAAAACTGCTTAAAAATTATCTACTCTAACAGTCTATACTAAGCAATCTCCACCATGAGTTGATAGTGAGATCCACATGTACGAGTGTTTATTGGACAACATAAAAATCCTAAGTTATAAATTAGCAAGAGGAATTTTTGTAATGTTTGCCCAAACTAATATGCTTTGAATGTTCTCAAGAGGCAAAATTATTCAGCCACCATCTAATTACTTACTGCACATGACATGATAGCAAAGAAATTGCCAAATGAAAATAATTTAACACTCAATGGTTGGGGCAACACTACATTCATAATAATATTAATTACTGTTAATAACAGTTGTAGGTGTTAGACGTAATTAAGTGTAGAAACCCTTACAATGTGCAACTCATTTTTCAATGAAAGATCACTTTCACATACCAACTAAAATTAAGGTGATTTATGCTGATTAATAAATTGTAAACAACCATATCAGCAGTCCTCTATAGCTACAGATTGCTTTTATAAGACAAATAACAAAAAAATACATTGCCACAAGGTCACGTCTACTTATATGGACAGCTATACAAAATGCATCACTTTCAGTTAATTTCCACACCCTACTCAAGCTCAAGAGTAAAAGAGTATATTAACAAACCTGGGGGCATGCAGGGCATTGAGTCTCTTTATCCAGTAAGGGATTGAAATGAGAGAGATTGTTCAGCATACTGAAAATATACCTGAACTCTCCAAAACAATCTCCGACAAGGAGTCTATAAATATCCTTAACCTGGAATTATACAAAAAAACAAAGATTGATTTATTGCTAAGAAAAAACAAAATGTAGATGGTTTAGCAATTTAAAACATGTTGTGCACAACCTGATGGAGGGAGTTTAGCTCATGGCTAACATTTTTGATATGTTTGAAGTTTAAGTAGTTTAAGTTAGGGCCTGGCTAAATGATGCAACATTGCTGTGGATGCAAATGTTTCACCATTTAGCCACATGTGAATCACGAGTCATAAACATTGTGCTTCATGGATTCAAAATTTGCTTCATGAAACATGTGTTTCCTATTTAGCCACCTAGGAAACATTAAAAGAAACAATGTTGCATCATTTAGCCAGGCCCTTATTGGACATATCAAACAGTGAGTACTTACATAAACTTTAGAAAGAGATGGAGCTAACCATTGCAGTGCTTGGTAAATGGACTTCAGTGATACCCGGCACTCCAAAAAGACAAATGTCACAAAGGTCATCAAACTGTGATCAAAGGCAACTTGTGGTTGCTTTGGAGTGGATGGCCAGAAGCCATTCCTGATCAGGGTTATGGCCTCTGGCTCATGCTTGCAAAATTTAATTTTGATGGCATGTTGTTGACCTGTTAACAGAGAAAATTAAAGTTTGCACTATGTCATATACATGTGTACTTTTCAGAACTTATATTACAATGTCTGTAGATCAGTTATAACATCTGAACATTCCCTCCACATAAACTTGAAAAATATACTATTGAGAATGTACATGTATCTGTATATCTAAAAGTTATTTGATTTTGTACTTTTGGCTGCGCTGATGGAAATACTGGCTTTTCAAACTGGCAATGCAACCAAAGCACGAAGTTTTCTCTGGTATAAGCAATTCTCCATTTAAAAGCATTATTCATCTGGGACAACCTGGAAGTATCATCATCATCATCATCATTCGCCTGCAGCAAAGGCAACTACAAATTCATCTTCTCCAGGAAACATGATCCTCAGCCAATGTAGCAATAGCTTCTGGCTGCAGGTCATTGTCTAAATCTCCCAGCAATTTCTGCATATATGTCAGGTGTCTTGTCCTCTGTCGCCCTGGTTGTCACTTGCATGTAGTATGTGTGTGTGTGTGTGTGTGTGTGTGTGTGTGTGTGTGTGTGTGTGTGTGTGTGTGTGTGTGTGTGTGTGTGTGTGTGTGTGTGTGTGTGTGTGTGTGTAAGGAACATTAGTTAAATTGGTTATGTCTGGTATAAAAACTTTTTTGGGTGTCTACAGTATAAGAACGGTCAACAGTAAGTTTGTATGTGCATGGTGTTAGTTATATATTTCATGTATATAAACATTGATTATTTATAATACCATTGATTCCAACAGCTATAATATCTCTTATGTAACCATGATCTTCGTTGTGTGATGTAGTCCATACAACCTCCTCTTCAAGTTTGTATGGAAAAAACCTGCCATCCTGAAAAGTAAATTTGTGTGTTGGATACAAGATGATAACATGGATTGAGTTTGATTGAGTTGGCAATCAAACGCAACTGCACATACAGTGAACTTTCTGAATGTTACATTTCCAAACCAATGAAACTTAATCACACTAATCAAACACAATAAAACTCAATCAAATGGACTGACGCAAGAGTTTCGATTGCATTCGATTAACAAAATTTTTGTGTGAGTTTGATTGCCTATTCCAGGTTATAATAATCCAATCTCCAACAATATTATGTACTTATGAACTAAGTGGGAGGGCCGGATGGGAAAATATTTGGCTCGAGGTCATGGCGTGCGGACCGAGCGCAGTGGGGTCCGTGCGCCATGACCAAGAGCCAAATATTTTCCGATCCGGCCCAACCTAACTTACTCAATAAGTATTTTATCATATGACCAATTTAGAGACAAAATTACTTGAAATCTTAACGCGAGAGGCTGTTCGCTTTTGTAGTTGGTGCCATACGGCTTTTTCTGGCTCCACTCGCGCAAATGCGTACGGCCCTCATACGGGACTTGCATCAATGGTTTTTCAAAGAAAAGGTACGTGGGGCCATACGGGTCATTCGATAATTGTGAAATATTTCATAATTAAGCATGTGTAAATTAAATAAAAAATGATTGTATGAAGTACATGTACAGTTTCCAGTTGTATAGTATACCTTCCAAACTTCTGGTTGGTGAAGTGATCGACCCCCAGCATGGACAAGTCGAATGTGCTCATGGCACATAAACTGACCAGGGCTGCAATGAAGGCATCTTCCAGTGGCGTCCTCTTCACAGGAAGGAATCACGCATTTCTGCCCGGCTGGTAAGGTTTGCCTTCCCAAAAGAGCAGAGACGAGTTGCTGCCTAATATTTAGCCAAGAAGCCGCAAGCCGAGACTTCCTTTCGTGATAGGCTTTCAATTTTTTTCTAAGCTTCACTTTACGGAGCCTCGGCTTTTTCTTGCTCGAAAATTCTGTTGGAAAGTCAGCTGCGTTCTCCTGATCATCGCCGCCCAGTGATTGAAATCCTTCACCAGAAGTACTAGCCGATGACGAGGAAGACGCGAAATTAGAAGCCTGTTCCATAGAATACCGAAGAGGAACAGTTAACTGGGACTTCCGCACTGCTTTTCCTCCTTTAAACCTAACAACTTTTAAAGTTTTACGAGCCTGATATTTACTTCGAGGAGGCATAATGGCGTTCCTTTGGGTTATTCTTGGGCCAAAGTGACCAGGCCTTCATATTTTAATTTATGGTTCTCTCTCAGTAGGTAAATAGGGCCTACTATCACCGCTTGTATGCGGTAATTAGATGATAATTAGATTCGCTTATATGCGGTTAATTTCAAGCGAATCGGGTGGGATGGTCACGTAATTGGCTGCGAAGTCAAGGGCACGCTTGAGTAGTGTCTCTGATATGGAAGGATAGAATTCCACTACATCGAAGCTTATAAATTTAAAGCAGACTTGCGTTTGTTGGGCAAATTTTTGAACCATTGTAGCACCGAGGAGGTGTTTTTCCACTGGTTTACTTTCGTGGCGCTCAGCAGTTTCTTGTTGATATTATCGAGGATTTGTTTGCTAATTTTACCTATCTCCTGTTTTGACGGGTTAATTAATCTGCACGTGGGTTTATTCTCAAAATTGCCCTTATGGTCTTTCAAGGTGATGAAAGCTTCTTTTGTTGCAGTTGTTTCGACGCGGTTTTCAATCTGGAGTTTCTCGGTGATTGTTTTCGCCTTGTCGTTTATTTCGTTTAATTGGTTTTTCTTCGCCTTATTGTAGGTTTTTGTAATGTTCTCATTCAGGAGCTGATTGTACTTTGTGATTTCCAATTTGTAAAAGTTCGTGGATTTATCGGCCTTTACAAATAAACGGCTGTCACTTTTAATTACTCATGCGCATAGCGGCATGAGTCAAGGTTTCGGTAAGGTTTCCTTGTTTCCATTTTTACCTTTCGTCCCGCTTTTGCCTTGTTTTTATAAAGTTTCCCGTATCCCGCGGGAGGACTTTCACTGGTCTGATTGGTTGACATGCGACCTCGTGATTTCGGCGTGCCCGTAAACACGTTCTTGTTTTCAAATAACCGAGTCAAGCCACTGGCATTTGGACTTCACCGGAAAAGAAATTACATTTTTCGATGGGAATTTATGGATTGATATCCATTTGTGATTGAATTTTAATTTGTGTTGTCGCTAGTTTTAGAGAAATGCTTATAAAACGTGTTTCAATTCAGTTGTAAATTCAGTCGTTATAAATGATATCTGATTATGTAAACAAAACAAGACTTACATGTCACGCAAAATTCGTTGAGAGAGATGGGGTGCGTGACCCAGTTAAAATAAACCATAAAACGTTCTTATGCAAGCGCATGAGTACAGGCTACCAGCTAGCCTCTTGTTGATTCAATGTCTTCGTTGAGATCTTTTTGAAACTGACACTTGATATTCTTAAATTTAACCATTTGGATGATTTTCGTCATGCCATCCTCGAACTCCTTTAACTCCTCAATGGCCGGTGGGTTGTTTCTTGTCTTAAAGCCGAAAGTTTCTTTTCCTTATTCTTGGTTAGGGTTTAAAAAGTGGTAAGCTTTCCATCTCATCCTGCATAGGAACTGTTCGGTCTTGTCAATCAGTTGTCTGATGTATTCTCTCTTCGGTGTTATGGGGATGTTCTTGGTTGAGTAGTTGAACGATACACGTTCTATGTTTGGCTCTTCAGTAGGACAGTGCTCGACAATTCAGGAGCTTAATTCATTCATGAGAGTAAAAGAAATAGCACAGAACTAAGCAAATACATATGGCAGCTAAAAGACGAAAAGAAAGAATTTGCGATCTCCTGGAAAATCCTAGCCAAGGCTAAATGCTATACCAATTTTACCAAACGATGTAACCTATGTATTACCGAAGCGAAGCAATATGCCAAACTGTATGAACAGTGAACAGTGATATACACCCGTTTTCAAAAAGGTTTTCCTGAGAAAGATATATAGATAGATAGATGCTTTTGTTAAAAATTAACAAGCCATGTCAATTTCCACGTGTTGCACGCTTTTCACCTGTCTGACAGCGAAACGGACACTTCGCTATTCTTTTCGTTTATTCTTCGCAAGCTACAAATAAGATCTGAATAATACGCACATTGACTATTAATAAGACTTCTTTGATTAACTCCTTTGTCAGCCTAAATTATTCAGTTTAAGCAGGAGGTTTGATGTTTTTTCGAAAGAAGGTAAAATTCAATTCTCAAAAAGTTCTCATTTCGCTGTGTGGTGAATGGGTATCATGTTCTGATTGGAGTCGATTGATTTGAAATCATAACTGAGCATAACTTAAAAAAGTAAATTTGTAGCGCCATTTTTTCGACTGGTTCGTACGTCGTCTTCATCTTTAAATTTAAAATCGTTCCAGTGAATCAATGTCAATGAAACTTTCAGATAATATTTTGCACATCGGTAAGCATGCGTGGTTAACGTTTTAAAAAATATCCATCGAGCCGTTTCTCATATTTTTGCAAAAGCGATTAAAATCGAAAAACACCCAAAAATTGCACATGAAGCGATGTTAGGAAAAATGGTAGTTCTCAAGAAGATCGCAAAAGAGAAAGTAAACAAAACTTTTAATGTTTACAAACATAACATCAAGCTACTTTTTGACACTACCGTTAAGGAATCGGACAAAACCAGTGTTAATCTCTCGATCAATTTATTACCAGTAAACAAATAGGAAGGTTTGAAATGTTATTGCGATTTATTTGAATTCAAACATACAGAATGCCATACAGATGCGCGCTAAATTTCACTTTTAGTGATTTCTAAGGCCCGGTTCAAACGTCGAACTTCACATGTGCCGAACCTAATGCAAATGAGAAAAATCTATTGTTCTTGCTCATTTGCATTAGATTCGGCACATGTGACGCTCGACAAGGAGTGAATGAAGGAGCACAATTTTCGGAAAATTCCTTTAGTAATCACCTCTGGAATATGATATAGACTTGATGCTTCCTCAGAAAAGTTTCTGATCTCGTCATTACGGCTGTAGGAGCTAAAAAAGAGCAAGTTTGTGCAACATTGTTTGACTCAGCTCGTACTTCGATGTTTGAAAATTTGGTGCTGATGGAAGGGACTAAAAAGCCAAATCAACTACAGGTATGATGTTTTAACCGTTTCTTGTGTCCTTTAGCTGTGAATTTTGGTAAGACATAGTGTCCACGCTGCAGTTCTTTCTGACTCTGGCGCCGCTATGTTTAGGTAGCCGTGTGTTTGTTCAATTTGTTTTGATTCTGAATTGAACTTTATAAGATACGAAACACTTGTAACTAAGACATTTTATGCCATTTTACTGTGTTTTAATTCGTGTAGGCACTACTCTGTCCCGTTCTATAAGTAGACGAATACTCTTCATAGAAACTCTCAACTGATTTTGTACGCTAAATTAATTTTTGCTTCGACATTCGCTGCTTGTTGTTTAAGAAATGGTGCGAGGTAAATTATTGTTGTAAGCCTTTTTACTTGATAAAATGTTGTATATCTCAATGAATTTTTTCTGGAAACTGTGATTTGTTATCAATGTGTTGAATTATAAAACAGTTATAGTGCTCAAACTTGCGCAATATCGCCTGATTTTAGCCGACTCGGCTTACGGCCTCGTCGGCTAAGTATCCGGCGATATAGCGCTTCGCTTTCGCACTATAACTGTTAAATATATGGGCATAGACGAGATGTTTCAACCTCTTAAGTGGCTTTCTCCCTAAGATCCTCATAATCAAAATTAGTCATGAAACAGAGTTTCTTCAAATCTCGCATGTGAATTGCACTGTGTCTAGTAACTTTAAAAACACATTTCGTTTTGCAAAATTTCCCTAACTTTGGAAACTTCTCACAATACTTAAAATTTGATGTAGAGCTAACTGACAGGTACAAGTCCAGTTATTATTACAACATTATAAACGTTTCCATATCATTGTTCCAAGTAGTTAAACATTAACTTCTATCAACCCACTTTCACAGCTTGTAATAAAACAGGAAAAATGGGTTCACAAAAATTCATTTAAACCAAAAGTGGATCGTCGTACAGCAATTTCCTTGCAGCCATAGAACAATAAAGACTTAATCTTAAATATCATGAAAAAAAATTGTGTGGCCAGTTGGTTTTAAGACTATGAAACAGCTTTGAAATACCGGTATTTGCGAATTATGCAAATTACGAGCCTCAACCTAAGGGCCTGTTTACATGAGGTAGGGTGACCCTAGGGTGTAGGGCCAACTCTCTTTGTTTTCTTTTCCCTGGAGGTTTTCAAACAAAGAGAGTTGGCCCTACACCCTAGGGGCACCCTACCTCATGTAAACAGGGCCTTAGCGTGCAATACAGTGCAAATGTGACCCGAACAATGTTGTTTCCCAGCGGAGAAACACAAAAATAGTTTCAAGCTACAGCAGAATACAAAATTATACTAGTATACATCAGTATACCAGTATACAGCTGTATTGAAATTGTTGATAGACTTCAAAGTGCCCATTAACAGACCTCGATGCACACAAAATCCTGCAAAATACTGCTTCGTTCAATGACCGCTAATTTTGCTTGAGAAGTAAGTTTCTCAAACTAATTAATAATTCATGAGTGTTTAATGAGTGTTGGGAAATCAGATGAAACACTCCTTATTTTTGCACCCCTAATTTCCTTCTAAAATCATTATGTTTGAGATGTAATACCAAACATTCTACAGAGTATTTCATCACAGATCAAACACCTCAAAGTTCGTCAAAAATACTCGCTGCGCGTCGTATTTCAACTCTCTTCTTGGCGGTTTGATCTTGTGATGAAACACTGTGTCTCATGTTTGATATATTTGAATTATTCGCCGAAGCATTCGACACAAATTTACAGAGCTTTGTATGGAAACGGCGAGGGACACCAAGATGGCCGCCGGAAATCAATAAAAACATCTGGACTTCACTTTCAATAATAATAATAATAATAATAATAATAATAATAATAATAATAATTATAATAATAATAATTATAATAATAATAAGACAAGTGGTACGAACACACACCAGACAGTGTAAGTGAAAATGACGATGTTAAATTACTCTGGGATGTGAACATACAGTGTGACCATGTCATTGAAGCCAGAAGACCGGGCATTGTAGTTGTAAATAAGGAGGAGAGAAAGTGCACTATTATTGATATTGCCGTACCAGCGGATAAAAGAATTGATAGAATATGGAACATAAGAACTGTACAGGTGGTTCCAATTGTTGTCGGATCATTGGGAAGTGTAACAAAAAATGTGGGCAAGTGGTTGGCAAAGTTGAATGTTAAAATTAGTATTTCATTACTTCAGAAGACTACGCTACTGGGAACAGCGAGGATTTTGAGAAAGGTGTTGGAACTTTAGAGTAAAGAGAAAACCCTAGGGGACCTTTGGTCATGGGCTATGACCCGCTCCCTTACGAAACAATTCGGAAAAAGATCATCCAGTTCATTCATGAAGATAACAACAACAATAACTATAATAATAATAATAATAATAATAATAATAATACATAAATTTCTATAGCCCTCATTACTAAAGATCAATGGCGCTTTACAATGTATACACCTAATTGCAATAAAGTTGTCAAAGAAAAATGAAAAATGTAAAAACAAAAAATGAAAAAAGGCCAATAGGAATTAATTAGACATACCTGAGTACATTCTCGCCGGATTTTACTAATTGTCAAAGCATGCACAAGAACTATGTTTAAGAACAGGTTTTCGCACTTTTCATTTTTCGTAGTGCAACTGTGCACATGTAACAGTTATTCTCAGAGAATAACATCAACCGGGTAGCAACATATTTCCAACATGGACGGTTACCATATGATTTCAACTTTTACCTAGGTAAATTTCAAATAATAGCCGCTGCACGTTAAATTAAAATTAACAATCGACACTGGCGTTTTATTCGGGCCAGTCAGAGACTACGGCGATGACGATTCAAAAGTCGAACTTAACAAGTATCGAACCTAATGCATAAATTACGTTCATTTATTTTCAATAACACCGCTTGGCTACAAATTTCCCGCGTTGGCAGTCATGCATTAAACATTCTGAACATAATTTAAATAAGAAATGGGTCGCAGAAAATGGTTTGTACAAAAATTACCTTTTAAATAAGCGTCCATTTCCACAAGATTCAGTAATCTATTATCGGGTTGCAATGATTTATATTCGTGTAAATGATGTTATGTGGAGGCCGTTTGAGGCAACAGTTTTCCTTCGGGGGAATCTCCAGTGTAGCAGCTCTAGCATCTCGAGACTTTAACATACCATAACTCCTAACCAAATTTAAGCTTATAGAGCTGGCTATCTAAATGTACCCCTTATTTTCTAATAGAATGAAATATCGAATTTTTTATGAGGTCTAAATGCGAGCGTCGGAATTAGCTTTTCAAAGCTACAACTCAAAGAGATTATTATATTTTGCTAATTTGATTTGTTCTCGGGTTTTCCGACTCGACCGTGAAGCGCTAAAAAAGTGTCTGCGTTTTCCCATATTCAATTTCAGTGAAAATGTACAGAACATTTTCGAAATGGGGCGAAAAAAAAAATGACTAGAGTAATCGCGCGGAAATGGCTCAAAACGAAATAGTTTTAAAAATGCCCGAAATTCTTTTGTTATAATATATTAACCTAGCTACTGTCCAAATTTGAGGAAAATCGAACAAACTCCCTTCCAGTTAAGCTCTTTCAAAAAAATGATGAACGAAGTGTTCAAACGACTTTAACAATATCTACTTTGAACAATCAGGAAATATACCATGACACCAATTAATAAAGTATAAGTACATAGATACACTTACTATAGTCAGAGAATCCTTGTCTTAATTCAATTAGATCACTTAACTTCTGTGTTTTTTATTCATTATTATGTGCAATCTGCAAGGCTTTTCAATAGTATAAGGTTTTTGATTTTGTAGATATTTGTATTTTTCATGTACTTGTTTTGCCCCGCCCCGATTAGCTTTCCAGCTATTTGCAGGGCAAACAAATCAGTCAACTCTTTCATTATTATACTAAGAATACATTGTTGGTGTTGTTTCTTGTTGAATAAATTGTTGTTGTTGTTTGTTGTTGTTACTAAGATAACAATTAGAAGATACCATGGCAGCCCCGGTATCTAGACAAAAATTCAGTTTGGTTTGGAACAAACTTTGTAAAATAAGTAAATTGACGACATTATTTGAATATTTATTTACTTATTCATGTTTTTATTGTTAACGGTCAATTGAACGTCAATAAATAGACAGGAGGTTCAAGCACAGCCTTTCACATGCCCTGCAGATAGGCAGAACCTGGACCGAGACAAGGTAAATCACTGTCATTCATTGTCTTTTTACTTACGTATTGCTGATTGATCTGAATGAATGAATGAATGAATGAGTGAGTGAGTGAATGAATGAATGAATGAATGAATGAATGAATGAATCAGACCTAATTACTAAATACATTTTCAGTCTTTTGTGTCGTGTGGGAGGTTCCATGTAAAATGACTCGTAAAAAAAACAAAATAAAAGGAAAAAATACGAAGCGGCCAAGTGTTGGTAAATTATCACACTGAAGGGCTTTCACATCTTTTCACAAAACAGTCTTTAAAAGGTCGAAAAATGTTTTTAAAAAAGAACAAGCACACTTGTTCGGGAACACTTTCTTAAATAATATATTCTGGATAATCGTTTTCTTGTATATCTATTATCGATTTAGTGAGTTAAGAACTTGTAACTATTTCAAGGTAGACTGAAAACGGCAAGCGTACCTTCATCGTTTGCCGCAAAGCACAAAACTCAATCTCCGTTATTTCGGACGCCTTGCCGTAATGCGGCCAATCTTAAGCACGTCGTACAATTGTAATGATCTGTATTTTGCTTTGTGATATTGTAATATTTTCATTTTTCATTAAATATTGTATTTTGCTGTGAATAATAGAGCATACAAGTTCTATAGTATGTTAATGTCTCGGGTACTCAAGTTGTTGTGTAATAATGACTTTCCCTCTTGGTTTTTATAGGATGTATTTAGTGACAAAGCAACAGAAAGGAAAATTCTGTCGTTTGCAATCAAATGCCCAAGTGAAGGTTGCGAATGGATCGGTGAACTGAGTAACAAAGAGGTAAAAACGAAACACAAATATTATTTCAAGTTAATTGTATTCAGTTTCTTGCGAGCATGCGGGACTTCGAAGAAAAATCTCAGTCCTCGATGGGAGTCGAGTCGAACCCAGGACCTTCCGTACAGCGGTCTGATGTTCTAACCCCTGAGCTGCATGAGGACTCATAGAGTACTAAAGTGATGACGTCACAAAAAGTAAATTTGTGAATTTAGGGGATTTTATCAATGGGTTTGTATGGAGTCATCAGAGCATAATGGTTCCAATATCTCACCCCCAAGTTTCACTAGGGTGCTGATTTTTGGCAAGCGGGCAATTTTTCGTCATGCCCTTTCCGAATATCCAATCAAATTCCATAATTTCACAAATTTAAGTTTTTGTGACGTCACATTTTGGTACTCTATAACGAGCTTGGTGATTTACTAGTTTCATATGTAACACATCCTGCATGAATAGAAATGTCGAGAGAGACGTCATGCGTGGTAATAAATGAAAGATGATGTCGTCAAAGTAAACTGTATTGAGTTTGTCTCGAGCATTGAGGCAAACTGATATCTTTTTTTCGGTTCATTTTCAAAACTTGATGGAGCTTAATAACATACATTTTCCACACCTTTTATTCATACACGAAACATGAGAATTTTGTTCCAAACAGGCTCACTTGGAAACTTGCCCCTCGAAAGTTGTCTCCTGTACCAACGAAAATTGTCACATGACTTTGAAAAGGAAAGATCTGGAGCAACACGTGACGATCATGTGCGAGTGGAGGATCATAAATTGTGAACACTGCAGAGAGCCACAGCCAGAGTGTCACATGCAGGTAAAAGTAATTTAGAATAATTATTACACAGAAAGACTCTTATAACCACATTAAGTATCGTTTGCAATATTTTAATGTCCAAAAAGCGCATTAAATTGGTTGACTTCACAAACCTGCTGGACAATACTTGTAAAGACTGTTTTTTATGCAATAACTGACAATCGATCTTTTATATTTATATACTTTTTCTACATTTATATATGTACATTCATTTTATATTTTATTAATTATTAGATTATTATTGTAGTTACAGTGTAGTTAGGTGTCCCCAATTAGTGTACATTGTACGGATTTTGACACGTTTATAAAGTTCTTATCTTATCTTATCTTATCTTATCTTATCTTATCTTATCTTATCTTATCTTATCTTACAAGCTTTTATAGCAGTTGTTAGAAAAATAGCACCATTTTTTGTTCGCTTTGTTATAATGATAATAACTATGTGCAAAACCATTACATTACCAATACCTTCGAACTTGACAAACTTTGTGAACTGACAGGTGTAACTCACCAATCCCTTACAGGTTGCTTATGTCATTAATAGTTCCGCATGCGCTGTAGCTGCGAAGAACTTCTACATGAGAAGTGAACAATTCGTATTTATTTTTGCAGAAGCATATTGAAAAGTGCAACAAGTTCCCACTAGCTTGCCCCAACAGCTGTGATGATTCAATTCCTAGGGAAATGGTAACTGAATTTCGTATTTTCTTTTATCTTGAATACGGGAAGTGAACGTTTAAATGACGTTACACAGTTATGATATTTACTTACATAAGCCTTATTGGACAATGTGACGCACACAGCCCCTATTTTATGGGTTTCTGTATATGGCCTATGCCAAACTCCTAACTTGAGTGATCAGGGGGCTGTCCTCTGCCAGGACCCTCCACCTTGATCAAATTTGCAAGGTCCAAGTAACTTTCCCAAGGCAAATGCAAATTACAAATTTATTTTAAATGAGGAAGCAAAAGAAACGACCACGTGGTAAAAGCACCGACGAAGTCAAAGAAATGAACTAAATGAGCATGAAGGGCATAGCGGCCGAGGCACCTTTAATGTTTATGAAATAGTACTAGTATTGCAAAAAACGTGCACATTCAACGCTGTTGACGTTGTGATGCGACCACGCGATAGCTAATTGGCGAGATGACACTAGGAAATCCTTTGTATTTAACAGGGAGCTATTTTTGACTCTTAATTGTAAAATGGTGTCTGATCTAAGAGAGTAACCATTCCTCCATATAAACAGGCCCTGCTTTTCAGTGGTTTGTTTGAGTAGGCAGACCTGAACTTTTCCTGCAAATAATTTAAGTCACTCATATCACTCGTTAGTTCTACTCTTTGTGGGTCTGTCACTTTGCCAGACAATCACTTAGCTTAGTCAGTTCTGTCTCTGTTTTAATTTTGTTTTTCAGATTCCAAATCACATTGAAAACGACTGTCCGCTGACTTTAGTTTCCTGCCCGTATTTTCAGATGGGATGCAACGTAAAGGTTTGTGCCTATATCACATCAAACTGCGGTATCGTCATCCAATAACTTTCTTGATTGCGTTTGAAATTTTAATTAAATCCACCCGCAAATACTGACACACGATGGTTCTACCACTGATTCTGCCTGCCTTCTCTGTCATTTAAAGCTGCCAAAACAAACTTTATGTACTGTTTAAAAACGAGCAGTAGTGTTTTATCAGGTTTAAAAATCTCGGTTTCCAATTCGCCTCGAGTTTTAAACCTGATAAAACACGTGCTGCAAGTTTTTTTTAACGATTTCCAAAACATTCCACAAAAAGCGTATCCCTACGGTGATTAAACAACTACGCTTTTGTGCAAAGAGGAAATTAGCATACAAGAAAAACAAGTAGATTGATTAGCATACAACACAACATCCATTAGCCGAGATCATAACTGGCTTTGCTCGAATATCAAGAAAGTTTAAGTCCAGATCTCCGGTCACATTCTTGTAGACAACCAAATTAAATAGGTTGCATTCGGCCCAAGTGTCCATCAAGAAAGCCACTTCATGACCTGTGATAACCTCAGCATCCTTTGACACGTCGAGGATCACCATCTCACAGCCATCATGGCCCACAACATCCGCAGTACTCCAACCGCTCCTGAGCAGTACACAACTTACTTTTGGCTGGGCACTTGACTACAAAATGATTCTTCCTTTTACAATATGCACAGGTCTGTCCCATTGCTGGACAGTTGCGTCTTTCGTGATTCTTTCTACAGAATGTACAATCTCTGATTCTGTTATCGTTCACGACCCGACCGTTATTAGAATGCTCTTTCTCTTTCAGTTGGACAGCGTTTAACTCAGATTCAGTAGTCATGACTTGAATTTGATCAGCTGTGCGCTCTGCGGCACGAGCAATATCCAAAGCTTTCTCTAAGGTTAACTTCTTCTCTTTAAGCAGATTTTCACGTACCTCAGCCATTCCTGGTACCAGTTACTAGACGATCACAGAGAAAGCTGATCCGATATCAGTGATTCAAAATCACGGCTTAATTTTGTCATATATATATATTGATCAATTGTCAGATTCCCGTTGATCTCGAGTAAAGAACAGAAAACACTCTTTTAGACGGGCACAATCTTCTTCTCATCGCCTTCCGAGGCCCAAGTGAAAGTACGAAACGCATCTTGTTTGCTTCTTTCCGATTACCACCAACAGTGTCGCTACTTGGCGTAATTCTTGTTGGAAGCCGTAGAGCCATCGTTGAGCTAGAGAAATTGAAAATTTGAAGGGGAGGAATTTGAAAATTTGGCATTAAATTAGCGGATGTCGAGGGTCGCTGCTTGTTGCTTGTTTCTGTCATAAATCTGGCGACTTCTCTCACAAAATTTCGGTGCTCTTGGCGTCTGGGTTCGGTGAACCTCTGACAACATGCAACGATAATTAAACAGGCACTCACATACCAAAACATCAATTGTATTAAGCCAAGACCAGAACTACGTGATAGACAAACATGGCCGCCAACACAAGGAATGGTCACGTAAACACCAATCGGCGGGAAAGCTAAATACTTCATGTAAGCGCACTCGTTACATGTGCCACATAATAGCGGAGCTCTGCGGGACGAAGGCCCGCGCGGAGCGCCATACAGATAGAACCGATGCCTGTCATTTTTCATGGTCATGGCCAGCGGAATGTTTCGCGGGCGGCGTCTGTCATGTCTGTCTGTCCGGTGTCCGAACGAACGTTTTTCGCGCGGCTACACAGCCGAATGTCACATCAGCTGTACGCTCAATACTCTTGTTGAGTCAGTGGTTAACCGTTGAGTTTAGCCGAGAAAACCATTTGCAAAGTTGTTTTTCCCGGCATTTATCCGCGGTTTGCTATTCAAGACAGGTTTCACATTTCTTAAACAGTGGTCAAGACCGCATTTGAGGCTGCGTAAGTCAAGCGTTTTGGAGAAATATAGAGCTAAGTGCTTAAGCTTATTTTTAAACCTGATTTCGTCTTAACTTGAAGCTACGTATCATTACTTTACTGTTCTATATTGTGCAATTTTGGCTTGCATTTAAAAAGGTTTTAATTTTGAATAATTAGGTTATATAAAACGTGCTTAAATTCAGTTGTCAATTCATGATTTCTTTCATCGAAGACAATCAGCTCGGCCTCGATGAATGGTACGTTTTGCTTTTAAACATAAACTAATGGAGATTTGAACAATTTTTTTCGAAAGAAGATTGTGTTGTCCATTTTTATGTGTTTGTTCATTCATTACATTGGTTGAAAAACGATTTTATGTAAACAAAACAAGACTGATTTTATGGTACCGTTCTATCTTCACTCGCGTCACCTTAATTATGCAAATATGTTTGTGTATTTTTTGCAATTTTGATTTTCAAATCAGTTTCTCGGGCAATTTTTGACAAGCAACAAGTGTATTTTATTTGGAAAATAGTCGTACTAGTTATTCTAGACGGAGAAAAAGTTGTTTTTGTGAACTTTTGTACGGTCTAAAATGTACTGTGCAGACGGTCGCGTAATACTGTTTTTGAAAATTGCTAAAATTGAAAAATAGCCTTCGTCAATCTTAATTCTAGTGCTTTTAAACATAAATTAATGGAGATTTGAATAATTTTTTTCGAAAAAAGATTGTGTTGTCCATTTTTATGTGTTTGTTCATTCATTACATAGGTTGAAAAGCGATTTTATGTAAACAAAACAAGACTTTGATTTTATAGTACCGTTCTATCTTCACTCGCATCGCCTTATGCAAATATGTTTGTGTATTTTTGTAATTTTGATTTTCAAATTAGTTTCTCGGGCAATTTCTGGCAAGCAACAAGTGTATTTTATTCGGAAAATAGTCGTTCTAGTTATTCTAGACGGAGAAAAAGTTGTTTTTGTGAACTTTTGTACGGTCTGAATGTACTATGCAGACGGTCGCGTGATAAGCTTACTGTTTTAGAGAATTGCTAAAATTGAAAAATAGCCTTCGTCAATCATAATTCTAATGCTTCCGACCTTTCACCTTAGTAAAGCTAGTTCACAGAGCGACGCTGTTACGCTAAGCCTATCTATATATATATTATACTGACTGGCTTCGACGAAGTGAGCATGGCTTTTCGGCTGCTGTCGAAAGTTTTGGGATTTTAAAGTTTTGAGGAAAATACAATCTACTGAAAAATGCTATACTAAAGTTAACAGGTACGGTGGATAAAACGTCCGACAAGTTTTTCAGTGGCAGAGAACAAGTAGAAATAAACAGCTTGCATCTCTGAACCACTCGCTTATCTACCAATTTACACGTGGGCACTGGTGTCATTTAAATAACGGCTTACTTGCTGAACTGTTGGTTGCTTAGAGGGTCTATTATACTCTGGCGGGCTGGCAATTTAAGCCATTTTTTCGTGTCGATTTGCGGGTACATTCGTATTTATCTGGCGGTTTACGGTCAAGAATTATCGGCGGTTTCGGTCTTGAGGAAAAAACCAAAGCGGATTGCGGTCTTGGAAGAACAAACTATGGCGGTTTGCGGACTGTGCGACCCCCTATAATAGACCCTCTGCTTATTGTGTTGGAGACGGTTCCAAATAGAGTGGCAAAAGGCTAGATATTGTAAAACAGTACTGAACAAAAATATTAAAGTCATTGTTTGTTGTACTAAGAATCCTAAATATGTATTACCCATATTAGTATTCTTTATAATAGAGATAACGTGTGAACTTTATAGATTACAGTGGTCATTTTAAAATCATTCACATTAAAAATTCAGCGATAATTATCTTGTTGGCACATTCAACCCCACTTTCCCTCGGGACTAAAATCAAATCCCTCTCCGGGCTTTTCAGAATGACCATGGATTACATGGTACAAAGGTTCACGCAAGCGATCAATTTGACGTCTGTGATAGGCTCATGTGCTTATGAATTATTAGTGAGTTCATAAAATTATGACATGAACATGCAAAATTTGTTGCTTCATCAATTTAAAAAATATATGCGTTTTTATTAGTGTACTCGTCTTCTTTCTGTAGGTTCGTCGAAAAAGCGTACCATCCCATCTTCATCTCGCCATGGGAGAGCATCTTGACTTTGCTTGTGTTACGTTTAACGACACACAAGTTCAGTTAAATGAGACTGAAGTTCAGTTAAATGAAACACAAACTCAGTTAAGTGAAACCCAGGATCAATTAAGTAAAACTCAAGAGAAAACAAAAAACTTGGAAGAGAAAGTGGCAGAACTCCAGAGGCATTTAGAAGTAAAAACGAAACCTTCAACCCAGGATCACTTAAGTATCACTCAACAGATAACAAAGAACTTGGAAGGGAAAGTGGAGGCACTCCAGATGCAGTTAGAACTGAAAGACAAAACGGAACGTTCAACCCAGGATCAGTTAAGTAACACTCAGAAGACAACAACAAACTTGGAAGAGAAAGTAGAGGCACTCCAAAGACAACTGGAACTGAAAGGAACAGCGGAACGTTCAACCCAGGATCAGTTAAGTAACACTCATAAGACAACAAAAAACTTGGAAGAGAAAGTAGAGGCACTCCAAAGACAATTGGAACTGAAAGGAACAGCGGAACGTTCAACCCAGGATCAGTTAAGTAACACTCAGAAGACAACAACAAACTTGGAAGGGAAAGTAGAGGCACTCCAAAGAAAATTGGAACTTAAAGAAAAAACGGAACGTTCAACCCAGGATCAGTTAAGTAACACTCAGAAGACAACAACAAACTTGGAAGGGAAAGTAGAGGCACTCCAAAGAAAATTGGAACTGAAAGAAAAAACGGAACGTTCATCCCAGGATCAGTTAAGTAACACTCAGAAGACAACAACAAACTTGGAAGGGAAAGTAGAGGCACTCCAAAGAAAATTGGAACTGAAAGAAAAAACGGAACGTTCAACCCAGGATCAGTTAAGTAACACTCAGAAGACAACAACAAACTTGGAAGGGAAAGTAGAGGCACTCCAAAGAAAATTGGAACTGAAAGAAAAAACGGAACGTTCATCCCAGGATCAGTTAAGTAACACTCAGAAGACAACAACAAACTTGGAAGGGAAAGTAGAGGCACTCCAAAGAAAATTGGAACTGAAAGAAAAAACGGAACGTTCAACCCAGGATCAGTTAAGTAACACTCAGAAGACAACAACAAACTTGGAAGGGAAAGTAGAGGCACTCCAAAGAAAATTGGAACTGAAAGAAAAAACGGAACCTTCAACCCAGGATCAGTTAAGTAACACTCAGAAGACAACAAAAAACTTGGAAGGGAAAGCAGAGGCACTCCAAAGAAAATTGGAACTGAAAGAAAAAACGGAACGTTCAACCCAGGATCAGTTAAGTAACACTCAGAAGACAACAACAAACTTGGAAGGGAAAGTAGAGGCACTCCAAAGAAAATTGGAACTGAAAGAAAAAACGGAACGTTCAACCCAGGATCAGTTAAGTAACACTCAGAAGACAACAACAAACTTGGAAGGGAAAGTAGAGGCACTCCAAAGAAAATTGGAACTGAAAGAAAAAACGGAACCTTCAACCCAGGATCAGTTAAGTAACACTCAGAAGACAACAAAAAACTTGGAGGGGAAAGTAGAGGCACTCCAAAGAAAATTGGAACTGAAAGAAAAAACGGAACGTTCAACCCAGGATCAGTTAAGTAACACTCAGAAGACAACAACAAACTTGGAAGGGAAAGTAGAGGCACTCCAAAGAAAATTGGAACTGAAAGAAAAAACGGAACCTTCAACCCAGGATCAGTTAAGTAACACTCAGAAGACAACAAAAAACTTGGAGGGGAAAGTAGAGGCACTCCAAAGAAAATTGGAACTGAAAGAAAAAACGGAACGTTCAACCCAGGATCAGTTAAGTAACACTCAGAAGACAACAACAAACTTGGAAGGGAAAGTAGAGGCACTCCAAAGAAAATTGGAACTGAAAGAAAAAACGGAACCTTCAACCCAGGATCAGTTAAGTAACACTCAGAAGACAACAACAAACTTGGAAGGGAAAGTAGAGGCACTCCAAAGAAAATTGGAACTGAAAGAAAAAACGGAACCTTCAACCCAGGATCAGTTAAGTAACACTCAGAAGACAACAAAAAACTTGGAGGGGAAAGTAGAGGCACTCCAAAGAAAATTGGAACTGAAAGAAAAAACGGAACGTTCAAACCAGGATCAGTTAAGTAACACTCAGAAGACAACAACAAACTTGGAAGGGAAAGTAGAGGCACTCCAAAGAAAATTAGAACTGAAAGAAAAAACGGAACGTTCAACCCAGGATCAGTTAAGTAACACTCAGAAGACAACAACAAACTTGGAAGGAAAAGTAGAGGCACTCCAAAGAAAATTGGAACTGAAAGAAAAAACGGAACCTTCAACCCAGGATCAGTTAAGTAACACTCAGAAGACAACAACAAACTTGGAAGGTAAGGTAGAGGCACTCCAAAGAAAATTGGAACTGAAAGAAAAAACGGAACGTTCAACTCAGGATCAGTTAAGTAACATTCTGAAGACAACAAAAAACTTCGAAGAGAAAGTAGAGGCACTCCAAAGTCAATTGGAACTGAAAGGAAAAGCGGAACGTTCAACCCAGGAACAGTTAAGTAAAACTCAGGAGACAGCAAAAAATTTGAAAGAAAAAGTGGTGGCACTCCAGAGGCAGTTGGAACTGAAAGAAAAAAACGAACGTTCAACTTAGGATCAGTTAAGTAACACTCAAGAGACAACAAGGAACTTGGAAGAGAAAGTGGCGTCACTGCGAAGGCAGTTAGAAAGAAAAACGAAATGTTCAACCCAGGATCAGTTAAATAACACTCAGGAGACATCAAGAAACGTGGAAGGGAAAGTGGCGGCACTCCAGAGGCAGTTAGAAGGAAAAACGGAACGTTCAACCCAGGATGAGTTAAGTAAAACGCAGGAGACAACAAAAAACTTGGAAGAGAAAGTGGCGGCACTCCAGAGGCAGTTGGAACTGAAAGAAAAAACGAAACGTTCAGCCCAGGATCAGTTAAGTGAAACTCAGGAGACTACAAAACACTTGGAAGAGAAAGTAGCGGCACTCCAGAGGCAATTGGAACTGAAAGAAAAAACGGAACGTTCAGCCCAGGATCAGTTAAGTGAAACTCAGGAGACTACAAAACACTTGGAAGAGAAAGTGGCGGCACTCCAGAGGCAATTGGAACTGAAAGAAAAAACGGAACGTTCAACCCAGGATCAGTTAAGTAACACTCACAAGACAACAAAAAGCTTGGAACAGCAAGTGGTGGCACTCCAAAGACAATTGGGACTGAGAGAAAAAACGGAACGTTCAACTCAGGATCAGTTAAGTAACACTCTGAAGACGACAAGAAACGTGGAAGGGCAAGTAGAGGCACTTCAGAGGCAGCTAAAAGGAAAAACGGAACGTTCAACCCAGGATCAGTTAAGTAAAACTCAGGAGACTACAAAGCACTTGGAAGAGAAAATGGCGGCACTCCAAAGACAATTGGAACTGAGAGAAGAAACGGAACGTTCAACCCAGGATCAGTTAAGTAACACTCAGAAGTCAACAACAAACTTGGAAGAGAAAGTAGAGGCACTCCAAAGACAATTGGAACTGAAAGGAACAGCGGAACGTTCAACCCAGGATCAGTTAAGTAACGCTGAGAAGACAACAACAAACTTGGAAGGGAAAGTAGAGGCACTCCAAAGAAAATTGGAACAGAAAGAAAAAACGGAACGTTCAACCCAGGATCAGTTAAGTAACACTCAAGAGACAACAAGAAACTTACAACAAAAAGTGGTGGCACTCCAGAGGCAGTTAGAACTGAAAGAAAAAAACGAAAGTTCAACCCAGGATCAGTTAAGCAACACTCAGGAGACATCAAGAAACGTGGAAGGGAAAGTGGCGGCACTCCAGAGGCAGTTAGAAGGAAAAACGGAACGTTCAACCCAGGATCAGTTAAGTAAAACTCAGGAGACAACAAAAAGCTTGGAAGAGAAAGTGGCGGCACTCCAGAGGCAGTTGGAACTGAAAGAAAAAAAGGAACGTTCAACTGAGGATCAGTTAAATAACATTCAAGAGACAACAAGGAACTTGGAAGGGAAAGTGGCGACACTCCAGAAGCAGTTAGAACTAAAAGGTAAAACGGAACGTTTAGACCATGATAAGTTAAGTAACACTCAAGAGACAACAGGAAACGTGCAAGAAAACGTGGTGGCACTCCAGAGGCAGTTAGAACTGAAAGAAATAAAGGAACATTCAACTCAGGATCAGTTAAGTAACACTCAAGAGAAAACAAAAAACATGGAAAAGAAAGTGGCGGCACTCCAGAGGCAGTTAGAAGGAAAAACGGAACGTTCAACCCAGGATCAGTTAAGAAACACTCAAGAGACAACAAGAAACGGGGAAGCGAAAATGGCGGCACTTCAGAGGCAGCTAGAAGGAAAAACGAAACGTTCAACCCAGGATAAGTTAAATAACACTCAAGAAACAACAAGAAACGGGGAAGGAAACGTGGCGGCACTCCAGTTGCAGCTAGAAGGAAAAACGGAACGTTCAACCCAGGATCAGTTGAGTAAAACTCAGGAGACAACAAAAAACGTGGTAGAGAAAGTAGCGACACTCCAGAAGCAGTTAGAAGGAGAAACGGAACTTTCAACCCAGGATCAGTTATGTAACACTCAGGAGACAAGACGAAACGTGGCACGGAAAGTGGCGGCACTCCAGATGCAGTTAGAAGAAGAATCGGAACTTTTAACCCAGGATCAGTTATGTAACACTCAGGAGACAGCAAGAAACGTGGAAGGGAACGTGGCGGCACTTCAGAGGCAGTTAGAAGGAAAAACGGAACGTTCAACCCAGGATCAGTTAAGTAATACTCAGGAGACAAGACGAAACGTGGCAAAAGTGGCGGCACTCCAGATGCAGTTAGAAGGAAAATCGGAACTTTCAACCCAGGATCAGTTATGTAACACTCAGGAGACAGCAAGAAACGTGGAAGGGAACGTGGCGGCACTTCAGAGGCAGTTAGAAGGAAAAACGGAACGTTCAACCCAGGATCAGTTAAGTAACACTCAGGAGACAAGACGAAACGTGGCACGGAAAGTGGCGGCACTCCAGATGCAGTTAGAAGGAGAATCGGAATTTTCAACCCAGGATCAGTTATGTAACACTCAGGAGACAGCAACAAACGTGGAAGGGAACGTGGCGGCACTTCAGAGGCAGTTAGAAGGAAAAACGGAACGTTCAACCCAGGATCAGTTAAGTAATACTCAGGAGACAAGACGAAACGTGGCAAAAGTGGCGGCACTCCAGATGCAGTTAGAAGGAAAATCGGAACTTTCAACCCAGGATCAGTTATATAACACTCAGGAGACAGCAAGAAACGTGGAAGGGAACGTGGCGGCACTTCAGAGGCAGTTAGAAGGAAAAACGGAACGTTCAACCCAGGATCAGTTAAGTAACACTCAGGAGACAAGACGAAACGTGGCACGGAAAGTGGCGGCACCCCAGATGCAGTTAGAAGGAGAATCGGAATTTTCAATCCAGGATCAGTTATGTAACACTCAGGAGACAGCAAGAAACGTGGAAGGGAACGTGGCGGCACTTCAGAGGCAGTTAGAAGGAAAAACGGAACGTTCAACCCAGGATCAGTTAAGTAACACTCAGGAGACAAGACGAAACGTGGCACGGAAAGTGGCGGCACTCCAGATGCAGTTAGAAGGAGAATCGGAATTTTCAACCCAGGATCAGTTATGTAACACTCAGGAGACAGCAAGAAACGTGGAAGGGAACGTGGCGGCACTTCAGAGGCAGTTAGAAGGAAAAACGGAACGTTCAACCCAGGATCAGTTAAGTAACACTCAGGAGACAAGACGAAACGTGGCACGGAAAGTGACGGCACTCCAGATGCAGTTAGAAGGAAAATCGGAATTTTCAACCCAGGATCAGTTAAGTAACACTCAGGAGACAAGAAGAAACGTGGAAGGGAACGTGGCGGCACTTCAGAGGCAGTTAGAAGGAAAAACGGAACGTTCAACCCAGGATCAGTTAAGTAACACTCAGGAGACAAGACGAAACGTGGCACGGAAAGTGGCGGCACTCCAGATGCAGTTAGAAGGAGAATTGGAACTTTCAACCCAGGATCAGTTATGTAACACTCAGGAGACAGCAAGAAACGTGGAAGGGAACGTGGCGGCACTTCAGAGGCAGTTAGAAGGAAAAACGGAACGTTCAACCCAGGATCAGTTAAGTAACACTCAGGAGACAAGACGAAACGTGGCACGGAAAGTGACGGCACTCCAGATGCAGTTAGAAGGAGAATCGGAATTTTCAACCCAGGATCAGTTAAGTAACACTCAGGAGACAAGAAGAAACGTGGCACGGAAAGTGGCGGCACTCCAGAGACAGTTAGAAGGAAAAACGGAACGTTCAACCCAGGATCAGTTAAGTACAACTCAGGAGACAACAAAAACTTGTAAGAGAAAGTGGCGGCACTCCACGGGTGGTTTGAATTGAAATAAATAACGGAACGTTTACCCCAGGAACAGTTAATTATCACTCAAGAGACAACAAGAAACTTGGAAGTGAAAGTGGAGGCACTCCAGAGGCAGTTAGAACTGAAAGAAAAAACGGAACGTTTAACCCAGGATCAGTTAAGTAACACTCGGAGACAACTAGAAATTAAACTTGCAAGAGAAAGTGGTGGCACTCCGGAGGCAGTTAGAACTGAAAGGAAAAAAGGATCGTTCAACTCAGGATCAGTTAAGTAACACTCAAGAGACAACAAGGAACTTGGAGAGGAAGGTGGCGTCACTCCGGAGGCAGGTAGAAGGAAAAACGGAACATTCAACCCAGGATCGGTTAGCTAAAACTCAGGAGACAGCAGAGAACTTGGAAGGGAAACTGGCGGCACTCCAGAGGCAGTTGAAACTGAACGAAGTAGCAGAACGTTCAACCCAGGATCAGATCCAAGTTTGCTATGGGAAATGGTGAAAATAAAAGTTAGGGAGGGATCTATAAATTTTGGAGCGTCCAAAAAAGGAAATTGGATAAAGAACAAGAGGAAATTGAACATTCTATTGCAACTCTTGAAAAACGTCTTACAAATGTTTATGCCGACAACTCTCGAATGCAAAAATATGGTCGGAACTGGAAACAAAAAAAAAACACCAATTAGACACTGGAAAACTTGAACCACTTACAGACTTCACTAAAGTTAGTTAAATCTCTGTAAAATGTCTACATTTCCGTAGTAAATTACGAACTCTGTAAAGATCGCATAAACTATGTATGTAATTTTGATGTGTTTCTTGTAAATTTTGTGTAAAATTTACAGAGATTATATGTTACAAACAACAAATCTCTGTAAAATCTTTCTATTTTCTCTGTAAAAATGGCACGACAAAAAAATCTCTGTAAACCAGTAAACATAATATCTCCTTATTATCTCTGTAAAAAGATAGTCAAAAAAACTTAATGAAATCTGCTCGAAATGTACACATTTTCTCTGTAAAATCAGCATGTATAAAAGGAACGCGTGAAACATGCATAGCATAAAATCTCACTAAAATATCTGTAAAAAGTAAACGAAACATTGCAGAAAATGTTAGTAAAATGTCCACAAATAAACCATACAAATGTCACAGAGTTAATATAATGTCTGTAAATTTCTAAAATTTTATTGCAGATATAAATTCTTGCAAAATGTCTACATTACTCTCAAAATCTAGCTGTAGGAAGAAAATTTTTGCTACAGTTAAACAAAAGGATTGAACAACTTCACTGCCTTTTATTTAATAATGGCCTGGTCGCACTACAGTCAAAAACAAAAATCCGCCCGTGCAAAAATCGAGGAAAACAAAAGAAACCGCTCCGGTGGGACACGCTTTTTGTGGAATGTTTTTGTTTTTATGTCATTAAATTGCACGGGCTAATTTTTGTTTTTGA
This sequence comes from Cladopsammia gracilis, assembly GCA_022457155.1. NCBI lineage: Eukaryota > Metazoa > Cnidaria > Anthozoa > Scleractinia > Dendrophylliidae > Cladopsammia > Cladopsammia gracilis. The sequence goes on along the minus strand of JAJGOT010000053.1, from coordinate 10,952 downwards.
CTGTAGTACGACCAGGCCCTAACTCTGAAGTTCAAATAAAACTAATGGCAGCGGAATGCAACTGTTTTAAAATGTACGATTTTGAACACCAGAGTTATACATTGTATTAAGTGAAATTAAAAGGTCTTCAGAAAGGCACAGTTCACATTTGGTGCCTGAGAATTAATTATCGGGCACTTAAGTGAGCACTGGCTCTTTGTGTAAATTATGTCGTTGCTTAAGAAGCACTCGACCCTCAATCCACTGCTTTACATACATGTACCCATAACTCCCTGCTTTGCTTATGTTTCAAAATGGTGTCTGACGGGTGCCAAGTGTGTGACATAGCTCAAGTCTCGTTATACAGTACAATCAAATTTCAACAAAGTTACATAAAGGTGTTCATTATTCCAATCTGTTAAATCTTGATATAAGCTATATATTTCCTCTAAAAGTGGTATGCCCAAAGAAACCAATCAAAGACAATCTAAATAAATCTCCATAATTTAATCAAAATGTATAAAAATTTTGATAAATAAAACCTAAATGCTGTCAAATAAAATCTAAAGTACAGCACACATAATGGACTAATACAGGTTGTACATGGGAAATAATTCTATAAAAAAATTAAATAACACATTAAATTCATTATTTGTACTTTCATGAAAATAGCACTACAATACTGTATAGCATTTTTTAACTAAATTCTCACTTAAAATTTACTTATCTGGGTTGGATTATAAATAAATAAACACGTGTACATGTAATAAACTGTAACATTAATGTTTGCCTTGGCCTAACATGTATTATAAACTTCCTTTCAATAATGTTTCCATATGTGGATTGTATTTGACATATAAATTTTCTATGTAATCTTTTATACTTTATGACTAAAGCTTCTTTGGAATATGTTTGACGTTTGGTCAGCTCCTTTATGGAATTAATTACTTTACATCACTAAGTTTCTTGGCCTTCAGAAAAAAAATGCAGTAATTGATGCTTAGAATGCTGAAATCTGAAAGGAAACAAAATAATGCGTGCAAGTCAGAATGCACTTTTTTATAATTTAAACAATGAGTCTGAGAACTCTGCCATCAAACCAACTAGTCTCACACTAGCTTTTCAACATTTTTGGAAAATGTGGCCATGTCCTACACTGTACACACTGTAGGTCGAAAACTGAAGGTTTTGTGATATACATGTACAAGAGCAGGGCTTTGCTCTAGCAGTGCCTGGTGTTTCCTGGTAACTTACTTTTGCCCTGAGGCAACTAGAAAATCTAAGTTTTTGCATAAAACTCAATGCTGGGCACCCTGGTTTTACACAGGTTCAGAGCTTTCGGTTTCCTGCAATCTTTCTCAGAGCAGACTTGAAGAGCCACCGCTCTTGTTTCACAACCTGCCTTTTCTCCTACTCAATGTTGTCATCCCTGCCTAGTAACGGGTAACCTTGCAATAAAATAAATCAGCTTTTTTAACAAATGCATCGAAATGATGTTGAATTCCCTGTATCTAATCACCACAAACATCAATCCCATTATAAATGTGTCAACTTACTAGATTCTAATCGTATTCCTGAAACTTTCACCTCTCATCTTTGTACAAATTAAAATTTCTGAATTGTTTTCGGGATTTTCCGAGGTTAAAATCTTTAAAAAATCGACGTTTCGGCCAGTTTCACTGGCCTTCTTCAGGTCCTTTTAAAAATGTATCAATATGGCGGAACGTTGTTTATCTTGGTCTAGCTTGGCTTGTTTAGCTTGGTTTAACTTGGTTTAAACAACGTTCCGCCATATTGATACATTTTTAAAAGGACCTGAAGAAGGCCAGTGAAACTGGCCGAAACGTCGATTTTTTAAAGATTTTAACCTCGAAAAATCCCGAAAACAATTCAGAAATTTTAATTTGTTACTTGATTCTGTTTCAACAGCATCAGGTTGTTTGTTATTCTTGGTTCTGTCCTGAGTCTATAAATTATGAACCAAAAAATAACATTTTTGACTGACAGTATACATGTAGGGTAAGTGTTTTTACAAGGAATTGTACAGATTGTACAGATTGTACAGGGAGCCATATTGGTTACCTTTAAGTTAAGAAAACAGAGCATCATATCACTAAAATAATAAAACAAAGGCCAGAGGAATTCTGCAAAAACTCTAAATATGCTGTTACTCCTCCAGTTGGAATGCCGTTATCACAAATACGTGTACATACATGTATAAGACTCTGCATGTTGTCTGGTAATGTGGTAGTACTCATTAACTCCTAATGTGCAAAGAGGCACTGCAGGGGTAAAGTGAACACTTGAACAACTTGGGAAGTAAAAACTGATTGACCCAGGACTTTAAATATCAGCAAGTCAGTGGCAAAAAGTTTCCAGTCTTAACTGATGATGATCCACAAGTGAGTGCAAATGCTCAAGCTCTCAAAAAGTCCCAGTGACTCAAATCCCATTTCCCAGGGCAAAAACAGGCCAAACCTAGTTCCCATTTTACCCCTTCAGGACCCTCGCAATCTCTTATGTGTGCGTTTTCACGTTTGAGTAGATGTTGGACTGTTGCACCCCCTGTTTACTCAAAATAAAGAGTTGTTTCAACTCACTTTATTGGGTTAAGAATTAACTAATATTTTGAATTTGAGTAAGAAGCACTGACTCACTGCAGTGAGTAAATTTTTAATCGTATGTTTGAGTAAAAGTGACTTTCACTCGATTTTCTCAAACTAAGGAGTTGTTTTAATTCACTACGTTGAATTAAATATTTAGGTTAAATTTTAAGTAAACTAACTCAAAATATCGAGTAAAATGCCTACAGTTTTACTTATAATGCCCCGCTTGCGTCAATTTACAGAGATCTTATGATGCCCCATTTGCGTCAATTTACAGAGATTTTGTAATGCCCCGTTTGCGTCAATTTAAAGAGATTTTATGATGCCCCGTTTGCGTCAATTTACAGAGATTTTATAGTGTCCCGTTTGCGTCAATTTACAGAGATTTATTGATGCCCCGTTTGCGTCAATTTACAGAGATTTTATAGTGCCCCGTTTGTGTCAATTTACAGAGATTTTATGATGCTTGTTAGGTAGGTAAATTTTATTTATATTACGCGTTGTCAATCCATAATACATGCTCTTCCGTCTAGCCTTAAACAACAATAGATTAATTACTTAGCTAAATTAAATTATCTAACTAAATTCATTATCTATACGGGATTATACTAAAAACTATCAAAAAAGTATCCTTTATATACTATCATTAAATTAGATAGAAAGTAAATGCATGATTTAATTAAAAGAGCTGAGAGTAGGCTACATCTTAGCGCTCAAAGGCAAGCTGTTCCAGAGAACAGAACCGCGATATTGAAAACTTCGTTTGCCTGCTTCAGTACCCGTTCTAGAAACGAAAAGGTTGTATTTTGAATTTCTTAGATTATGTGAGTGCACACTGGATGTAACTTTAAAAATTCTATTTAGACGATTGGGAGAAAGATTATGTTTGTTTGTGTCAATTTACAGAGATTTTATAATTCCCCGTTTGTCAGTAGATGTTCCGCTTGGGGACCACATTAATTTACAGAGATTTGGTAACTGAATTAACATTAAAATTACGCAGTGCCATTTACAGACATTTTATATAAACATTTCACAAACATTTTACAAAGAACAAGACAACAACTATATGAAATGTCTGTCAAAACAATTTACAGAGATTTTGTTTTTAACAGGTGAAAGTACCAAGTCTGTAAATTCAAGATTTATAGACATTTTATGAAGTCTGTAAATGGTCCAAATTTTCCAGTGAGAGAGAATAATTGAATACCAAACTAAAGGTGCGATTCTGAGATCAAAATCCCGATGGTACAAGGAAGGCGAGAAAAACACTTAATACTTTCTGAAACTAGAAAAGGGACATTGTAAACAAGGAACGATAGTCCAACTTAAAATCAATTAAAGTGTTTTTGTTAACACAGACAAGGAGATTTTGAATGAATGTGAATCTTTTTCCAAACTTTATATAGCTCTAAAATAGATACCAAAGACGACAGATTTTTTTTTCCACCACAGCAAAACCAAAAGTTTCTCAACAAAGACGAGCAACTTCTTTGCGAAGGCTTGCTAAGTACAAAGGAATGTTTGGAAGCATTAAAAATTGTGGCTTCTTAAAAGACGCCAGGAACTGTTGGCCTCCCTTGCGCATACTATAAAGTCTTTTGAATTGACCTGTTGAAAATTTTAATTAACGCCCTAAATTACTCGTATGAAAAAGGAAAGCTCTCCATATCACAAAGACGCGGAATTGTTAAACTTATACCAAAAAGAGACGCTGAACTCAATTTAATTAAAAACTGGCGACCAATAACACTATTAAATTGCGATTACAAAGTCGCATGAAAGCTTTTCTTCCAAAACTTATTCATAAAACCCTGAAGTATTTTAGTTTTGGCTCATCATTTCTAAACTGGATAAAGTTTTTTTACTGTGACATTGAAAGCTGTATTCTTAAGAGTGGATGGTCGAGCAATTTTTTTTAATTAAGCCGAGGAGTTAGGCAGGGTTGGCCATTGTCGCCCTACCTATTCATCCTTTGGTAGAAATAATTGCTGAAACATTCCGACAAAAAAATAGAGGCATCGCTATTAATGGAAATGAAATTAAGTTGAGTCAATATGCAGATGACACAACACTTATCTTAGATGGTTCAGAAGAATCGCTTCAAGAATCTATTAGTTTATTAAAAAGTTTCGGCAATGTATCAGGCCTCAGACGGAGGCTCTGTGGATTCGGCTCTAAAGCTGACAGCAACATTAAACGTCTTCCTGAAAAATGCTTTAAGTGGCCGAAGAAAAAAGTCAAAACTCTTGGTGTGTGGCTGTCAACAGATCCGGATATAACAATCTCTCAAAGCTACAAAGATAGATTGGAAAAATTGAAGACGATTCTGGGATGCTGGAAATTTCGTAGATTTAGTTTGATAAGTAAAACACGGTTTTGAAAAGCCTTTTAAGGTCACAAATAGTGTACATATTCTCTCCTTTGCAATCAAATCATGAAGTAATATAATGATAAACGATTACTCAGAAGGAGTACTAAAACTGGTTGATATAGTCTCTTTTAATAAATCTCTTAAATCTGCTTGGATTAAAAAGTACCTTGACCCTGAAAACTGTGGCATCTGGAAAATATTTTTTGACTTGGAATTTCACGAATATGGAGACAAAGTGATACTTATGGGAAATCTAAGTAAAAAGGGTAATTAACAACTATTCACCTCAGTGTAGGTGGGTAGTGGTGAATAGTTGTTTTAGTATATTTTGAAACAGTGAGATAATGACGCTTTTTAACTCATTTATTCCTTCCAACGATTGCAATTTTCGCGCGCAAATTGCTGGGAGGTGAATAGCACTTGCTATTCCGAGTTTCAATAGCCAATCAGAGCGCGCCAACAATGCTATCCACTGTTTCAGTATATACTAATTACAGATATATCGAGGTAACAGACCCTTTTGTGAAAGAAGTCCTTGAAGTCCGGTCAGAAGCTTTCTTTGAGGAAAGCATTGGATCTCATGAACACTTTCTTTCATTATCTCTATGGCATAACGCACTCGTAAGGATTGAAAATAAACCTATCTTTTATAAAGTTTGGTTTTGAAAGATATAACCAAAGTCAAACACTTAATGGACGATTCCTCTAACTTTGTTTCTCTTACTGCTTTCCAAAACAAGTATGATTTCCGAGTTCGGCCTTTAACCTTTCTCGGAATAATGTTGGCAATTAAACCTTACAATCCTACCAAACTAATCATGAAAGTTTCTAGCTTCTCGAAATTTCTAGAAAGTTCAAAACTGTCCAGACTCGTGCATGTACTATATAAAAGTTAGTGTCTAACAAAAGTGAACAACCTGGAATATGTCAGGAGAAATGGTACAAAGAAATCAACCTTGCGCCAGATCAAAATGTTAATTGGAAAACGGCTTACCAGTTATCCTTTCAATGCACCAAGAGCTCAAAACTAATAGTTTTTAATTTCAAATTTTTACATCGACGTATATCAACCAATAGTTTTTTGCAAAAAATAGGAATCATAGACGATGATAAATGCACTTTCTGTCAAAATAAAACGGAAAAACTGTTGCATTTATTTTGGGCGGAATGTGAATAAACGCAATTTTTTTTGGAGCAGTATTTTTACATGGCTACAGTCTTGCCGAGCAGCTATAAAGGATAAGCTATTACATGTAGCAACCGCCTTGGGTCTGAGGCCGGATACTTCTAAATACAAATTACAAATTAACTTTTTTTAAAATGGCTAAATATTTTATCTGGATCTGCAGACAAAAAGAATGCATCCCAGAGCAAGACGATTTCCTAAGATATTTGAAACAAATCCATCAAATGGAGAAGAACAATCCTTTCACTTCAAAGAAATGGGATCCTCTTTTGCCTCACCTTTAATGCGCTGACCCTAGGTTCCGAAAAATAAGGTTCTCTTTTTTTTTACTCCAGCTCATCTTCTTTCAAAATATATCTGGTCCAAACGTTCGACCCAATAGCACTTCTGCACTACCAACTACTCAAGTACTTGGGTTGCCTGTGCACCAGTTGTTTTTTTCTTTTTTTTATTAATTAATATATATAGTTTTTTTCGATTGTACACTTTCTTTACTTTAACTACTTCTACTACTACTACTACTACTACTACTACTACTACTACTAATAATAATAATAATAATAATAATAATAATATTAATGTATATTTGAAATAAAGATTTATATTATTTAAAAAAAAAGTTGGAACTGAAAGAACGTTTAACCCAGGATCAGTTAACTAACACTCAAGAAACAATACGAAAACTGGATGAGAAAGTTGAGGTACTTCAGAGGCAGTTAGAAATGAAAGCGATTGCGGGTAAGGAGAATAATAACACGCGGTTTATTTGGAAGATTAGCAAGTTTAATGAAATTTTGAAGTAAGCGAAAACAGAAATAAAGCAAGCAATAGAAAGTGATCCTTTCTGCACAGAAAGTTCTGGCTACAGATTACAAGTGATATTTTATGGCTCCCGGCTGCGTTCCTGGAATCGTTGCCTCTCGGTCACCATCATTGTAATTGAATTGTAATTGGCCTTTCAACAACACTGCACGAAAAAATGGATTTACATGGGTGGCAAAACAGTAGTAAACATGTAGTAAAGACCACATTTGCACAACTTTGCTCATATTTGCAGCAAATCAAAACTTGATGTTTGCACTTTATTTGCAAAGGAAGCAAAGCTGGTAAATTGCACATTTTCTTTATGTTTGCTTGGCATGGCAAAGATGAGCAAATATGAGATTTGCATGGGGTAGCAAAGATATAGTAAATTTTCGCGCAGATGCATATTTACACCACATTTGCACACAATTAGCACGTGAACAAAGATGTATGTTTACAATCACTTTACACCCAGTGCAAATTTGGTTCAAATTTAGAGGCCCAAATTTGCTACATATTTGCTCATGATCAATGTGCAAACTTGAGTAAATTCATTTTTTTCGTCCAGTGCAAGAAAGATCAACAGGAAGATCCAGAAAAACGTTGTACGCTATTTAAGTCCTAACATGAGTAATCAAGATTTGTTCCTTAGAAGAATCGCGACCCAATGGAGAAGAGAAACCTTCGGGTTGCATACTTCACTTCATATCTCACAAGAACCTAGACAGGACAGGACTTTACCCGATCTCGAACATGACCGTATCATGTGACTATCATCATAATGCCACATCTAATCCATAATGCAGTGTACCTCATTTCTGGGAATATTATCTTCACCGCACATCTGAGAGCAGGTGCAAGGGAATCGTTGGCAGTTATTGAAGTATTCCTGGGATAAGAAAAATTCAGAGTCCTTTACCACATTGTCCATGGCAACATAGACTATATACCGGGCCGATGGGTAGGCGTGTTATATAAAGCATCGTGTGGCCTCAAACTTCTAGAAATCCAATTTGAAACATTTCTCGAACTCTGATATAAGCGATCATCTCCCATCTTACGGTGCTGAAGGTGGTCGCGTACGAAAAGGGTCATCTGTTCTGTGATTGCATCAAGGCATCATGTTTTTCTCGCACGTCTCAGGAATAAACTGCGGGCTCGATGATTGTGGATGAGACCCTTAAGCCTGGCTATGTTATGCTGATAAGTCCTAACTTGGACGAAACAGCTGCCCATGGCTGCGCATGCGTAAGGTATTGGCCATACCGCGGAGATGTGTGGTGTGACCATTGCTTTCAAATAGTTTATTTAATAAAGCGCACACCCCTTAAGGTGCATTCCTCTCTATTGCAGAAACCCATTTATAGCAGACACGCCTGAAAGGCACATTCCTCTCTATTGTGGATACCCCCTTTTAGGTTGACACCTATCTAAGGCGTTAATGCGGTGGCTGCCTAGAGCTGATGAATCGGAAAACAGTTTTAAAAACCTTGCCGCCTAAATTTTTGAAGCAATCCCTTTTCCCTGAGTTTACCTCCATATATAATACGATTAAATGATTTAAAGGACAGCGATTAAGTGCTAAAAGACACAAAAGCGCATTTTTTTACCACTAGGGTACTCGCAACTTCTAGCTTTTTAAGTACAGTTTAAAACCAACAAATATGGCCCGGTCCACGGTGCAATATTGCACGCAATTTTGTATTGAATCGGCGATGCTGATCTCCCTTTCGTAAACGGTCGATGCCATTTTTAACGGTCGATGCCATCATTAGCATTCATTAGTAACCAAGCCTTTTGAAATGGTCGATGCTTTATCTCTCTAGTTTATGCCTGGATTGGGACGAAAGTAGGCTATCATTATTAGATAAAATTGGGCCTAAGTAAAGCGATTATTGAATCTAAGCTAGATTCGCGGTTAGGTAAGATTTAGTGTTTGCTTAGGTTTGCTGGATCAACCCAGTGGTCTAGTGGTAAAGGAGAGATGTTAACATGCAGAGGTTCCGGGTTCGATTCTAGGTAATTAATTGCATTTTTCTTTTTTTTGATAGAAAAATAATTCTAAAATTGGTGAAATTTTTCTAAGTGTCGCTAAAATGGCATCGACCGTTTACGAAAGGGACAATAGACCTCTTTAGCTTGTACATTTTGTTTTTCTAATGTAGGTCATGTGACGTTCTCAAGGGAATTTGTCCTTTGTCTTTTATAAATTATACATACATATGCACGTGAAGAAAACAAAATTTAAAAGAAACAGTTCTCTAAGGTAACATCACATGATCTACATTGGGAAAACAAAATGTACAAGCTAAAGAGGTCTATTGCATCGGCGATCATGTAACCGTGTAACCCCTTCCTTACAAAATCCTAATACGAATATATTAAAAAGAGCTTTAACGGTGGGTTATTCAAGCATGAACGCTCAATGAAGGCGATACGTGATAAGAGACTGACGCAAGTCGCTACTAAATTATAAGTAGGTTTTTTCCGAGATGATGGCGTGTACTGTTGTAAGTTTGGCCAATGTACAGATTTGTCAAAAAAAAAAAAACTAAGTAAAACTCATCGAGAATAACTCGTACACTTTCCAGTGAAATTTGAAATTTTCAGTAATGTACTACATGCATTATGGCCCCTTTTACAGAAGGCGGCTTTAACAAAGAACATGGAGTATACCCCAGCTAGAAATATACGACCGGTTGAATGGACCGATTAAAAAAAAGGACAGAGATCACATCCGAAAATCTGGATTCAGATTCGTGGATTTGAAATCCAGCAAAACCAGGATTCGAAAATCCGTATTCGGATTCACAGAACAGAACACGCCCTTAAACTCTACCCTGGCTCCAGAGACCCGTTCACAAAATATCAAGAAAGAAAGAAACCGTATCATCGGTTTATAGTTTGACCCATCGTACTTCATCCAGAAGATCAAACTTCAGTTTGGTGGACGTCAATCAAAGGAAACCCGTTAACGTTGTTTTTTTTTTTTTTTTAATTCCGACTAGATTTCGAACTATTTTACCAGAAAAGAAAAAATAGAAATTTTAAAACAACCTAAATCGAGGTAAAGTATAGTTTTAAAGGGAAGATTTCATTCCAACATGATGAAAAATTGGCGCCTACTATTCATGCATCATTGAGTTTGCAAATTATCACGTGCGGTGAAATTTCAAAGTTTTATTTAAAAAATGCGGTTTCTGTGAACGGCAGCTTTTCTTTTTAAGGTGGCTCGACTGTTTTTTGGCGACACAACATAACAACTTTGAACGGCTGATACTTCACTGTCTGAGCTCGGTGACGCAAGCTGCTTCACACATATACTAGAAATAAAGGTTAGATGCAATGAACTTTCCAAAAATGTAGAATTGATTAACATCGGTCATCGATCTGATGACGTCATGGCTTTTGCATATTAGTAATTTTCTCAACATCTAGACCTAAACTTTTAAAACGACTGTATGCCGCTTATAGTCTATATGTAAGTCTTCAAAACTTCAAAGTTCAAAAAAATTATGAGGGCGTTTTCGAATAAAATTGGGTTAAATATTTTCCATCAAAAATGTAAAGATTTGCATTACTTTCTGTTAATTCATCGATGCCAGCGTTTCCCTGGCAAATTGAAACAATATTATAGTCATACATTATTCATGTGTCATAAAACTGCATCCCTTGAAGGTTTCATCCTGTATGCTTTACTATATTTCAGTTGATGTGATCAGAAGCAAAGTCTTAAATGTGCTCATTATACTCACAGATTGACAGAAGTAAAACTTTTGTTTGGGAAGCGTTTATTGAAAAACTAGTAGATTAGATCGAAAGTTTAACGTGTAATGCACTCTCTCTGTAAATTTCAAGTGGATTGAATCATTTTAAGGGCGCGAAATAAAATTGAAAGTATAGGATCTTTTTCATTTGTCTTCCAAAGTTTCATTGCCGTATTATTTGTTGACAGCTGGTTTATTTCAGGACCTTCTCTTTTGTCTTGTGTGTTCTTGTGCTT